>VZSV01000002.1:13163736-13253482 GCA_013398735.1 Nothocercus julius
TCTTTTCTTTTTTTTTCTTTATATTGTGCAAAATGTGATCCCTGGCGAAAGGAGGATGTACCAGCTAGCTGAAGGCTCTCTGCTATTCAAGCTCCCTAATTGGAAATTACGTCACATCAGTCCAGCTCAACCCCTGTGCTGGGGGATTATAGGCCATCAGATGAGCCCACTAAGTCTCAATTCACTTTGAACATTTCACAGATAGCTACTAATCATGGTCACTGTTCTGAGCGAGATACGAAGCAGGATCATTTCTAATCTGGTAAATCAGCAAATCCACTGGCATTCTTCGCTGGGTAAATACTGGATGTGTGGGTGAACACAGGTCACCCAGGCTTCTTTCTTACACTTGCATGAAATAGTCTGTGTTTGTTTGTTTTTTTTTTTGATAAATCAGAATGAGTGTGTCTGAGCAGAATCTCTCCTGCACGCCAGCAAATGAGAAAGATTTGCAAGAGTTATTGGCTGCTTGCAGGGTAGCACTGTATGTAGGATCCTTTGAATTTCTTTCATTTAAATACCCTTTCCAAGCAAGAAAAATGAGGCTCATTGCCCATAATTTTACTGCTCAAGCCTGTAATTCACTGCTGATCTTATTTATTTACTGAAAGCATGAATTTGCTGACTCCTGAGAATTCAGCGCTGAAGAATGGCAGCAATTGATCCTGGAAATGCCCCCAGAACGGCCCAAGTTCTCTCCTCGGTCACATCAGAGTGCAAAAGACCCTTCCTGGAGTAATAGTTGCCAGGTTTCTGCCTACCTGCATCTTCTCTGGAGTGTCCTCTGCTACCTCACCAGCTCTTGCAGAAAATTAGTTATAAGAACAAGTCTGAAAACATTTCCAGTTGCTACTCTCAGATTTGAAATTTGATCTGAAACCAGGAAGAAAACACCAGCTAAGATTTTTTTTCAATAGTTTGAAACAAATATTGCTTGTTTTCCTTACTGAAATATTTTGTCTTGGTAAGGTCAAGTCATTTAGTTTAGTTTAATCAAAAAACTGCTTTCATTTTGTGATTTTAAATTGTATCTTCTATCAAACATTATGATTTAAGAGTTAAAACATCGAGAAAAGTGTATAACTTCAGGGAAAAAATATTCTACATGCATAACAAAAGTCACTGAAAACTGATTAAGCTGATATATTCTCAGGGAAAACTTTTGACAAACTGCAATATCATGCCCAAATACTTGAATCTTAAATAAATTGCTGGCCATCTCCAAATGGCACTGGGTCACATTTAACAATTTAGAAGCTCTGCCTGCAGATCTAGCACCAGAACTGTGAATCCTTCTGCAGGTTTCCAAAGGCAATGTCTGTTCATGAAACTCATGTGTCAAGAAGAGGCACTGATAGTGAGAGTCTCCTCTAGCACTCAAAGTAGCCACAAGCATGGGAGAGAAGCTTCAGTTTGTGCTCCTCTGCAGTTAGTTTGGAAGTCATTGGACAAATCTCCTAGGGACTCACTTCTAAAAGGAATTAGACAGCGCTACTTTCCCATGAACATCAGACACCTGAATTACTTTGGAAATCCAGGATCCT
Source organism: Nothocercus julius (assembly GCA_013398735.1). NCBI lineage: Eukaryota > Metazoa > Chordata > Aves > Tinamiformes > Tinamidae > Nothocercus > Nothocercus julius. Next base: position 13,165,281 of record VZSV01000002.1, read on the forward strand.
CTCCATTGACCTCCTGTTGGTAGAAAGGAGATAATGATACATCCTTCCCCACAAACTGTTTAAAAATGTTAAGGGAGCTAAAGCTTGTTTGGTGCTTGGGTGCTGCAGTGATGAGATCTGTGCATATTTCAGGTTCATCCTTATTCCCTAGGTCAACCTATGAGTGGTGGCTGGGTTAGAAACCTGATCACAGAAGCTCCAAAATAGCTGTTTCTATTCTTGTACCAACTTATTTATGGAACAGTCTAGACAATGTTAAATACTCTGGATGCTGGACATTGTGATTGTAACTTTAATATCAAGCCATAATGCATATTTGATGAATTATCTGTCTGTATTCCTGATTTCTCCTCCTTCAGAAGCCCACCTAGTGCTATTCTGCATATCCTTACTTGGATTCCCAGAGACACTATGGAATCTCTAACCTTAAAAATATTCAAAACTTGCCCTGAGCAAGCTGATGTAAGCAGGCTCTGCTTTGAGAGGAGAGTTTGAACAGTGACTTCCAGGGGTCTCTTCCAGTCTAAATTCTTTGATTCTGCTGACACAATGCAGGCTTGTGGTTTGCCCTTACACCTCTTGCTTTGGCAATTTTAAAAATAATAAAGTCTTGATTCAAAATCCATTTTCATTTTAGTCTGATTGTTTTTATTAAACATTCAATCATTAAAAAGACTCCTCAGATAAGTGTTTTATTTTGGATCAAATGCAAGATTTCATTCAATGCGACTTCAATTTTCTTTTTTAACATTTATTATTATTATTATTACTTTCCTGGTCACAAAGACTTTGGCTTTCAGCAGAGATAAATCCTTTCCTCTTGCCCAGTGCTTCCTGCAGTATTTATCATTTTGGCTAATAAACTGAAAACAAAACAAAACAAAATTCTTGACCAGATATGCTAGAGACTAACAGCACATCTAGAAAAGTCAAAGACAAAATTTTGGTAACTCACATGGTTCCTTCTCTCCTGAACCAAACTTCATCAACCAAACACCCCAGGGTATATCATCCCAGCCTGGACCCCCATAAGGAATATGACACAAGTTTGCTGTCCATTTTGGGATTCACTGATGTATTTGTGAGCAAAAAGACAGTTTTCTTGTTTGTCAGTGGTATTTCTGAGGAGAGCCAGATCATTTTTGACTCAAAGCAAATTTTCTTAGGCATTTCAGATTTCACCATGACCTCCCTACAGATAGAGGCCAAACTCCCCTTGACTTTAGCAGGGTGGCTTCACAGCCATGACCTGTTCGGAGTAAGGACTGCAAATAGCAGCATTTTTGCTGCCAGCCCAGGGATTCTCAAAGTTGTCAAGTTGTCATGACCAGAGAGGCAAACCTGGCAGGATTCTAAGAGCCATTTACTGCTTCTGCCTCTTTCATCTCACTGTGGAGATGGTGGGGGAAGCTAGTGAGGGGTAGAGCAGGGCAGATTCAGGTCTTTCCATTTTCTGATATCTCTCCTCCAGTTTCCAAAATGAATCTAAGCAAAGTACTGATGCAATTTGCCTCTCCAGTGTCATGAAATCTGCAGCAGCACCTGCCTCCTGCTAGAAGAGCATATTTGGGTATCTCAACAAGAATATCCAGCCTCTGAAAACTGGTAACATCTCCAGAGCCCTCTGTTCAGCTGCCAGGCCAGAAACACAATAAAACTGGACTGTATAGACTTAAGCCCTAAAGATTCTTAGTTACATGTGTGAACATTATGCCCTTGAGGACTCCTTCTGTACGTCATGCTTTTGAGCTTGCCCTTGGACATGTTGCTATATCATTATGGTCAGGTGTTTTAAGGACCTTACTTAGAAAAGGACTTCCTAGAACTTCATAGCTGAGTTGAGTGCAGCAGAGGAGCCAGCCTCTGAAACCACCCCACTCTGTATGATATGCCTTAGCTTTAGGCATCCAGATTTGGAAATTTTGTCTAGAAGAGCACCAGTTTCTGTTTACCAGCCACAGGAGTGCATTAGCCTCTTTTTAAACTCCTTCTGAATAATCTTTCTCACCATGCTTTAAGGGCTGCAGCTTGAGGAGTTTATTGGTTTCCTAATAAATGTATCCTAGATATCATATCATAATCAATTATTATAACCAGTTAACTCAAGTAGCATGAAGAGCACTTGCCAAGATAGTTTTCTCATGCTATCAAAAAGGCACGGGCCATTTTGAACTACTATAGTTGCATGCAGTTTGTTGGAAAATCGGGTGAAAAGGGGCCCAGATGAAGAACGAAGTGACTCCTAGGAATGAAAGGTCTGATTGTTTTCAGGAGGCAGCAGACCTAGTTCTCAAGAGGCAACATTGGCTTATTTTGGGTAAGAGAGGATAGCTTTAATGTCAAAGGTCTGTGAATGGACTAAAATTTATCAATTTATGAGTGCCAATAGAGTGACTGCAGTTTCTGTAAAACGGGACCTTTCCTAAGCACACTGCAAAATCTTTTTTAAGAACACTTCACAATGAACACTGACATTACATAATCAGACAAATTTTCTGTACAAAGCTGCCATGAAATAATTTTACATTTATCATCTCACTTAATTGTAATGAGTCTAAAACTAATGAGCCTTACCTCTAAACTCTGTTTAAGACAATAGTTAACTGGCTCATTTTAATAAATCTTGGTAGAATGGTGAGTATAACAATGACTGAATTCTCGATTACTACCTAAGCTAGAAAATGAAGATATACAGTTTTAATGATATACACAATCTGAAAAGCAATTAGGATCCCAAAGGTAGAATAGGCAACTCACTTTAAAACAGAGTAATAATGAACGGTCTGATTAAATATAAAACAAAAAGGGATTTTGGAAACAAGAAGGCTCATTGTCTAGCATTTAGTATGATCCACTTCTAGTTCCCCTCCTTTCTATGTGTGATGTGTTCAAAGCCTGTCAACAACAGTGTCGTGGGAACACAAGAGAGCTGAACAAAGAGCAATCCATCCATGCTGAACAGCTTCTGCTGTACAGGATGGGGGTATTAGATGTACTACAGAGCAGCTTCACAGCAGCACCAATAAAGGTGAGGAGGACATGGCAGATGTGCAAATTGAATGTTAGAAATGAAAGAATGGAAACAGGGTTGACCAAAAAGCCCAAGGGAAAGCTAAGAACAGGATTAATCTTTGCTGGACATATGTTCTGTACTTTAGGACAGTGGTTGTATGTAGTAGTCCACTGTACTGCTGTGTGGAGGCCCTGGATATTTCTTGCCAGCAGATTAAGGCAAGTCACTTCACTAAAAATTGTTCCCCAGTCATGTTCTTCTTATTTACGTTGAAAGCTCTCTAAAGTAGAACACATCTCTTTATAAATAGTGTGTTACACCAGCCACTGACTTTTTAGGATGTCACTGGCATGTCCCTGACTTCACCAAGCACAGCTCATGAGGGGAAGCAGCCCCCAGCACTTACCTCCAAAATATTTTATTGCTTTATCCCTCAGAGGTGAATATAAGACTTCTCTGCTATTCTTACATGTATATAGTTTTTATTATGATCAATAACATTCATTTAGTGTGGGAATGTTTACACGTCTGCTACATATGGCCTTCTTCATCAGGCACTGAAGAACAAGCTTCATTTGAGCAAAGAGATGTATAATAGCAGACTTCTGTTTGTGTCCCATTAAGAGAAATCCTATTCTTTCAAAAACATAAAGACAGTTTATGTAAATGACCTATAGCTACTATGTTGTACAGAAACATCGTACTACCTCTCACTTTGATTTTTGAATGATTATACTCTCCAGCTCTGTAGACAAGGTGCTGTTTGCATTCATCAGTGAAGCTACTGCCTGAACTCCAGGCATCTTCTGATCCATTTTCTCTTTCTTTGATAAATCTTTTTTCTTGGCAGTTTGAAGCTGTAAATTTCCATTTTTGCAATAGCTTTTTGGTTTCTTGTTCCATGACTGATTGTTCTCTGTTTATCTATATTTAATCATATTCACCATTCGATACTACTTCAGAGTCCAATTTTAAAGCTCGTTATCATTTGTTGGTCTTTAGCATAATTTACAAACCAGAAAACCTTGATTTCAAAGTCATTATACTCATTGTTAATATAAACAATAACAAAGCTCACGTCCCACAGCTGGCTTTTGCAGAGTCTCTAATGGGAATTAATTTTTTTCTCAAAAAAACAGTCTTTAGAATTAGTCTAATTTTAAGCACTGCACTAATATCTCATGGCTCTATATCTCTGCCTCTTAGATGTTATTTTAATTGGAAACCAAGGAATTGAGTTCAAAACTTTATGAATATCCTATCCTGTGTAGTGTGCAGTTTCACTGTGGAAACCTTTATGCTGACAGTAAAACTCAACATGTTCTAACAAGCTAGTGATGCATAGCCCTCTTTCAATGAAATCACATGGGTTTTCCTATATAGAGCCTGTATTGTTGTTTTGTGTCCTTTAGAAGCAGATCCATCCTTTATACCATCACCCTCCGATTCCGTTCACAGGAGATATGGTGCTTGCAGTCCAAGCCCAGTACGAAAGCCCTGATGATGGCTGCTGTGGCTTTTTTTCTCTCTCTCTCTCTCTCTCTCTCTCTCTTCTTCTTTTTTTTTTTCTCCAGTGTTCAGTGGAACTGCTGTTTAGAATAAGCATTTACAAGATGTGAATCTTCGCTCACTGCTTTTCACTCTCCATTTTCTGAATCCTATCAGCACAGCCATGTGTATCTTCTAAACAAATGATGGGTGTTCTTCTAAACTGGTTCTTGTAGCAAATCTTATTCAGTTGACTTTGAGACCTAGGGAGTAAGTGTTATAACCACTCATCTGATGAGAAGCCGCGCCTTTATGCTCTTAGTTTCTTATCTTCAGGGCAAATCTATTTTTTTTTTCAAAGACTTGTTCCATTTCCCCCATGTCAGAGGCAGGCCAGGTATGGAAACATAAGAGAGTGGCTGTCTCTTCTGTGCCTCTCATGGCTTTCTCTTTGGGGAACCCAGCAGAAATGTAGTTAGGATGTGGAGAGGTTAATCCCTGGACTAGTCAGATGGATGGAACAAAACGGAAAAAGAATATATAGACTGTGAAGAGCAGGTGAGTGAAAGCCTGGGTCTGGCACCCACTTGGCTAGTGAGGAGTGTATTTAAACTGAGCAGTGATTAGAGGAAGAAGATTAGAAAAAATGCTTGGACAAGAATGCTGAACAAGAATGCTTGGACAAGATGATGATCACTTTCCTTTTAGAAGGAAAACCAATGTAAGGAGACTGAGAGTGAGACCAGGGAGAAAGAAGCAGAGCATAAGCCACCCTGGGAACCCAGAGGGGAAACTGGAACTGGCTGTGCAAGGAGGCTAAATCTGTGAGGATCTGGAGTGGACAAAAGATGGTGCTGGGGAGAACTGGAAGGAAGGGTCTAGAACGGATTAAAACAATGCATTGGTGATACAGGATGTGCAGCAGAGACTCTGCCTTTCATGAATGGAAAAGGGGTTCAGACCCAGCCTCCTGCCACCAACCAATAGGTGAGAAACTGCCTGACCTGCTCTGTACCCTGTTCTCTTTGACCTCAAGTGCACAACAATCTACCTGTGCTGCCCCTCATTGGGCTGGGGTGCTATGAACATAGACCACACTGTAACTCTGCCAGTTTTGGCTGCTAGATTCTTTTATACAACACCACATGCTGGGATTTTTTTCTGAGATGTTTGAAAGTTTCTGTTTAGTCTTTTACAACATGGAGAAAGCTTCATGCTGAACAGAGCTTTCTTCAGGCGAGACGGCAAAGTCCATCAGCTTAAGGTTAGGAAACATAGATCAGAGATCTCTCATTGCTATAAACCCTCATTGTAACCAAGCGAGACAGAAGGCCTAGAATCCTAAATAGTTAAAACTTCTAGTGACCTTGTCATAAAACATTTAAAAACAAAGAAAAAAAAGGCTGTTCCCTGGTCAATTGTATCCCACAGTCTTTTGTGTCTGCAAAGGGCTATAGGATATAGGCCTTGTATGACTTTTAGTTGACATTTTTGATGAACAAATCATTTAGTAAAAGTTGACCGACTTTATCTGGAAATGAAGACAACCTTATTAATCTTATTAGCTCCTTTAACATCTTTGAAGATAAGAATTGATTCTTAAGCCCCACTGGGGCTCACCTGTGTGGAGGGGAAGGTGAAATAACAGAATGAAATCCAGCAGTTTGGAAAAACATTACAGTTTAGAACTCTATAGAGAAGCTCTGGTGTATAAAATGGTTTACTTAACAGAAGGGTATGAAATCTTGAGAATGCAAAGCAAAAAGCTGTTCAAACTCATGTTTGAAACATTCTGCCTGCCTCAATGCCCCAGGTCATACTGATTACTCCCTGCAGAATTCAGTCTTAGGCAATCTATTTTATAGAAATAAATGACTGGATGATTTCCTCAAGGTCATACTGGGAGGCCAAGGTAGAAACCTAAGCCCCCACATTTCTGCACTGAGGAAAGTGGTGATCTACCGTGAGATACAGAAGTGATTTAAGCCCAAGCTTAATTCCCATTTTGGAAGATGGAAGAGGTAGATGTTACTTTCTCTGTAAGCAGCTTATGCAGTTTGCTTTTAAGCTGTGCTGTCACCCACGTTCACTTTCCAGGAAGAATTTTCTTCCCGTGGTTTCCATAACTTCCCAAGAACAGCTGCTATAGTCAGCACTTAGACTTAAAGAGGAACGATTGAAAGGGCGGCAGTAGAACTGAATTTTGAAAGGTTTGAGAATCAATAAGAATCAGCTTGTCAAATGCTCATGGTATTTTATATTTCTGACAAAAGAACCGGGTCTGCCAAATACATTACTTAAGCTGGGCTAACCTAGCTCATAAATAAATAGGTAATTCTAAGGAAATAATTATAAGTCTGTCTTTGGCCACACATCACTTTTGAACTTTACTTCAAGCACAGTAAAAGACAAGATTATGGATGCACCAAGGGACAAAAAAGAAATTTATTTCCATGTAAATAGATCTTTCTTATTTCCAGATCTTAAACTTACAATTCAAAACAGATGGAAGTAATTTTCTTTCTAAAGGACATCTCTAAGAAGCACAGACCCAGAGTTGTCTGTTCTCCACCCTTTGCAATGAAAGGTGATTAATCACATAAGCTGCCTAAAATATTTTTCTGGAGGTTATGTCCTGCCTCTTGTTTTGGGCAGTAGAAAGCCTCTATTTATGGCCAGTCATGAGACAGAAAGGAAAGATATCCAGTGCAACTGCCTTTTGTCTTCAGACTATTTCAGGATTTCTTGAAAATGTTGACAAGTGATATGGCCCTTTCAGTATTTACTTCATCATGGGACTGCCATTCACTGGTACCTATGAAACTGTTCAGTTATCTAGAGACAGAGAACTGTCTGCTTTGTGGGCTGAGTCTCTTTCTGAGGTCTCAGAGCTTTTTGATTTTATTTATTTGTTTATTTTTCTTTTTCATGTATTATACTTGTTTTCTGGCTGACTAGGGCTGTGATTCGTCTCATGTGGCTTATGGACCAAGCTAGTCACTCTTCAAAGTCACTGGAGAGAACAGGAGCACTTTTAGGGCATGATTAATCTTGATTGAGGTTGTGTTCTCTACCACAGGCTGATGAGTCGCTCCCTACCCTCTGTCATCTGTATATAGATATAGGCTCAGTAGAGATATGGCTATATCTCTATTGAATAACTAAGATGTCTCATCACGATGTTTTGTCCTCATTGACTGATTTTAGAAAGACCTAAGCACCCAACTTGCTGAGATGTCATAGGCCTATAGCTGAAGCAGGATGTTTGAGTGTTGCTGAGTCCAGCGCAGCCTCCTCTGACGATGCCTGCTGGGCACCAGGGAAACCTCCTGCAGACTGGTGGGAAAGCAGAAGCTGCTGCCAGAACCTCCTCTTGGCAAATCCAACTCCTAGTACTGCTCTTAAAACTGAAGGTTCTTTTCTCCAGGAAAGTCCAGATCTGAAGGTTTCACTAGATTTTTGATTCTCTTAGTCACTTCAACATCAAAGTTTAGATCTGCAAAAGGCTATCAAGAAGTTGAAAGTAGTTAGGGTATAATAAGCCTCCTTTAGAGCTACTGTGTTTATCTTGTTATAAAATTAAACACAGAGGATGATAATTATAAAACTAAGATCCTCTCCAAAGCAGGCATGTTGTTGTGCCCCCATGGAAGTCACTGTATATTTTAAATATGCTTCAATGGGGACAGGCTTTGGCCTTTACTCTGTTTTAATCCTTTCCCATGTGTTTTACTGACACAAGTTCTCTTATTTAGGTCTACTCAGATAAAGAGTATTTGGAGATAAGCAAAGTCTAACAAACATTTTTTTTTCTAGTAAAAGGAGGACACTAGCTAGTTGCCCTGTGGATATTTCAGAAAGGTTAGGAAAATGTGTCAAAACAGCCTAGAAGATAGAAACAGCCAAACTGAGATTTAGAGGTGTTTAGAAGCTACAGATCCTGTAACTTTCACTGATGTTTTAAATACACAGAACAGCTTCAACCAGGGCTAAAGAGCAATTAACACACTGTGCCTTCTGGCACTGTAAACAAAATGATCTCAAACCATTCATATTGGGGAATTATTTATATTCCTCATAATTCATATTGATTTTTACATTTCAAAAAAATTGCAAAACTAAGACTGCATTTGGCATAGATTATATGTTTGTCTAGCTTTCCCTGGCTATTTTGTAACTTGCTATGTAGAAAAGTATTTCTATATTAATCCGCTCTCACCTTTGTTTTATGATGTTACAGCACCTCTAGGTCTCACTGCAGAGTTGACAGAGTACTGCAGTTCTCCAGATCTGAATTCTGCAGCCTCAGAGATCTTTATCTTGTTTTCCTAGATTCTTTTTAGCTTGAGCTATGATTCGTTTCCTAAGAACTAAGTTAATTAGTCTTTGATCTTTTCTTCTTCCCACACAAAACATCTTTTTTGATTTCAAGATCCAGTTTTCCTTCTGGAGTTCATTGGTTGGAAGAACACAGGCTAAAGAAGGATGAGGGGTATAGGGAGCAAAAAGGGGATAGAGAGCACTGTGGCAATGCAAAATATTTGCAACTTATTTCCAGGGGTAGTGTGAGGCCACAGGCAGAACAGGCAGCGCTTGTGAATCACCTGCAACTCAGCCCATCCGGGGAAGCTCCTGTTGGGGGTTCCAGGTTGGGGCCTAACGCTAGACCTGTGGAATATGGGGAAATAGCCTCTCTCCTCTGGGATGCTCCGGTAACACTCAGCTCTGCTTCTCTTGATCTCTGCAAACCATATGGGTTTCTGAGAAGTGAAACTGCAACTGAGCATGTGCCAGGAGGAAGTGAAAAAGTCCTGAATTTATCGTCTCTGTTACTTGATGACTGTCTTAATGCTTTCGTTAGAAAGGTTTACAAGTATGAGCAGAGATGAGATATCACTCAACTATGCAGGACTCAGCCTGACCTCAAGACAAGTGAGCAATAAGGGAGATTCCTTCCTGATTCATTTTGATGAGAGCTTCTCCCAAGCAAGCGACTGCTAGAATGAAGGCCATCAGTGATCCTGTGCAACCTTGAAACTTGCCCCACATAGCGATTGAACATGAGTATGGAAGAGAGGAAAAAGCCTGCAATAGGGGAAAAAATGGGGAAAAAAATCCACAAGCCTAAGACAGAAGTATTCAATCAACACGGTCTGTGAAATCCTGATGCAAGTTCTGTTAGGTTCAATGGGCTTATTCTCAAGAGTCAGGGCAGATATGAGCCCAGCTGCGTGACGGTTTGCAGTCATTTGCTGTACGATACAGATAATTGCATTTGCCCTTATGCACTGCCACTTACCTGTAATTAATTCATAAAATAATTATCACAAGAGTGCTGCTCTAGTTTGATTTCTCACTGAACTTCAGTAGAGAATTCTGACGCTGCTGAATACTAAGAGCTAAAAATAATCAATATGAAATAAGGGTTGTCATAAATACTGGATGGGCCTGATTCACCGCATACACAGCAAAGAAAGGAAATAGAGAAAAAGGAACTAGTTCAGCAATGAAGGAAAATTTACTGAAGCACAGAGGGTGGCAAAGGACTATACTGAAGATGCCTTCTCCCTCCATCTCCTTTTGGAAATGCGGAACAAAATTTCTTGTGATTGGATTTTTCGTGATATATACTGTCAAGTGGTCCAATTTTAAGCTCACAATCTGAACACTGACTGCTCACAAATTAAGCGGTGGGAGAAATTAGAGGGTTTTTTAAGTGCAAAGGCAAAAATGCCAGAAAAATCCAGTATCATTTTTTTGCTTAGGAGGATTTATGTGCTGCACTGGGACAGTGAGCCACAGAAAGGGCTCCCTTTTCATTTTGCCAAGAGCTGGGATAGAATTAAAAGGATTTACAGTAGCGACTTTCATAAATATTCTTTCTAGTATATTCATATCATTGCTACTTGAGCTTGTTGGATTTTGCTTTTGCTGCAGTGACTTTGCTTTACCTTTTCCGTCTAGTTTGACTTATTTTGCTACTGATGCTTCATCTGCCTCTGTTCATCAATTTGTATTTTTTTCTGTAAAGCTGAGTGACTACTGGGGGACAAATTCAAAGTTCAGCAAATGTCCATGTTGCCTTTGATGGGTGTTCACACAACCTGTGTCAGGTGCTTGTTCGTGCCCAAACCTCCTGCTCTGACAGCTGTCCCTCCCTATAGGGACAAACGGCATTGCCTGGGCTTTGGGGTGCATGGGCATCCGCTCGCTGAGCTCCCACATTTTCCATGTGTGCAGATGGTGCTGCCTTGCAGAGAGGAGGAGGCAGATGCCTGTTCCTCATACCTACTGACTCTGGCATTGCTCTTGATCTCTTGTCTTGATCCATCCTGCTAGGGTGAGAGAGGAGAATTTGGAGGCCGCTGGGGAAGAACAGGACAAGGTGGCCAGCAAGAACCAGGCCAGGATTGAGCTATGAGCTGGACTTTTGCAGCCCTTGCTGGGCTTCCCTCCACAAACTTCAGGCAATCACAATTACAACTCCCTCAGAAGTGGCATTAGTTTCGGATTACCTTTGTTGACAGAGTAGACAGAGCTCAGGCCTGGGAGTAAGGCAAAAGAATGCAGTGAAATCACAGTACATGTTGCACTGGTCTTGTATTGGAAGGCAAGATCGGAAGGCAAATATCTCTTAGAACCTTTGTAGGCATCCAATTGCCTGCAGTGGCTTTGCTTCTTCAGTAAATGCAACATAGTCATCAGACCTCCCAGGTGCATGCTATAGGCCATACCCTGTTAAAACATCCACTGACAACCACAGTGGGACGTGTCCAAAATAAAGGAAATGTATCTTTTTTGTCTCAAAATTTCTGAATATCACAAGATTCTTCAACAGCTCATCAGGATTAGAGTTACCTAGGCTGAATATCTTCCCTTTCTCCCAGATAATTTATGAACACGCAAACAGACCTTGATAGTAATCCTTAAGGTGGAACCTCACCTCTTTTCTCCAGTGCAAAGTCAAACAGTTCATTTCTAACTTATTTCTTAATTAATCAATTTAGAAATTGCTTAATTTAATTGCTTTCCATAATTAATATGAAGTAGAACTTTCCTTCTTATCCCATAAGAATTTATTTTCTTTAAGTGTTTTTGCTGAGACATTTAAAGTTTTTGAAGCTCTAGGTTCTGTACAACATCAAAACTTTATCTTCTTGCTCGTTGTCTCACTGTAAATAATCCTGGGGTTTGTGAAGCATGATTTCTTTTTTTAAAAAGCATGCTAATTCTCCATAATATAGCAGGTTGGGTTTTTTTTTTGTTTTTTTTTTTGTTTTTTTTTTTTGTATAATTGCTTTGTTGATTTTGTTCTTTGTTATGTATTGGAACATTTTGCCTCATGTAATAGACAGTCACTAATCTCTGGATTTCTATATTGCTTTTAAGGCTCTTTAGAAAGAGTAGTGTTGTGTTTGCCACTGGGATTGCATTTCTCTATTAGAGAAATTCTGTCCATTTCTCTGATAGAAAGGGTCAGTTAAATGATACTTAGTGATTCATCTGTTTCATATTTGAGTACTACCTGAACTTTTAAATTAATATCTAGCAATTTTTGCTGTTTAATTTACAAATTTACTTCTAAATCTCCTCTACAGACATTTCATTTTGAGATATTTCTTCCAACTCTGCAGATCTAAAGAGTGTTTTTGGTATGGGTAACTTCCAGAGCTATAAAGAACCGTGAAGCAAAAATTTCATTGCGCTTTTCTGTAAAATAGCTAGCACTTCACTATCTAGTCATGAGTAGTTTATGAACATAATAATAGTACCAATTTTTCAAGGAATTTTCTCAGCTTTTGTTACCTGTAATAAAAAGTTGGAATAAAATGAACAAAATGTTTCAACAAGTCTTCCTAAATAAACCCTTTCAAAAACTATTAGAAGACACTACTGGAAGAGTAAAATGGCACACTAATTTGGGAATATACATTTAGGGCATATTATTAATCTTCTGGGAGAAGTACTGACTAAATTCTCCATTGTTTTGAACCTACTTCTTCCTATCCTCTGAGGGATATCTCCTTCCTTCAAACAACCCTAAATTGGTCATTATCCTTAAACATGAAGTCTGGGGCTCACTGCCCCTGCCCGCATGCTCTGTTGCAAGTGTGACCTGCTGCTTCCTGTGACACTCTACCCAAATGACACTCTCAGAGGATGGGTTTTGGCAAGGGCTGTTAAGTTGAGGAAAGGTTGGGGGAACACCAACTTTCCACAGGTTGCTCCCGTGAGAACCACCCTCGTGTTTTTGAGGGTGGTGTTGTACCTGGTGGTGGTGGTGGTGTTGAGGTGTTGTACCTGGGCCTTAAAACAACGTATATCCATCTGTTCCAAGTACAGTCAATGCTGTCATATGCAGATCCAGCCTTTAAGAGTAGGTACCCTGGTTTCACTCGTGTTGGTGTCTGCTCTGGCTGCTGGAGGGAAGCCAGCAGGAGACAGGGGTGGGCTCTGCCTGGCCAGAGATGTCTACAAGCTGAACATGCCACAGGATTCATCCATCTTCAGCTCCCTTGGAATCCAGGGTGTCACTTATCCTAAAGGAGAAATGCCTAAGGCAGTGCATGGGCACTGAGCCTATTTTATTTTGTTCATTGCAGAGGGAGCTCAGGACACACATGTCAAAGGAAGGTACTTACCTTGCAGATGAACCTCATCTCACTGCCGGTGACTGCTCCGGGAACGGTATGAGCAGCCATCCCCAGACTCCCTGTCAGTGCAACAGATACATTTTTCAGCCTGGCTTTCCCCCGTCCCCTGAAGGAGTGAAATCATCAGTGGAAGGGAGTGCAGAGTGTTTCCCTTGGCACCGGAAAGCCTGCTCTGCTCTTGCAGCCTCTCGCTGTGTGTTGTAGGCGGCCCCTCGCTGCGTGTTGCAACCATATGTCCGCAGGAGAGGGTACAAGCAGCCTCTCCCCCGGCAGCCTGCCAGGCAAACAGATGGCCCTGCAAGCAGAGTAAAGACTGTGAAGCAACCCTGGATGCCGAGGGCACAAGTCAAACAAGAACATTTAAAGGTCTGCCCAGAGTGAACCCAACCATCTGTGTTAACAGAGAAGAGATGCCACACGGAAGCAGTTCTCAGGATTAGGCAACTCTTATTTGTGTTGCTGTATGAGCCCGGTTAAGAGGGCTTCTCATTGCATTCGGGAAGCTAAATGTGTCCCTTTCTGTGCTGCTTAGAAAGAAAAGGCCCTCCTTTTCCAAAAATAGTAGTCTGCAAGGGAAGCGGCTTTTACTTCAGATAGCTATTTGTCTGTTTCTTTTAAGAGCCATCAGATCAAACCAAAGTAAATCACTCTCTAGATCCCTGGCACATCAAAACATTATGCTATGTTTGATGCTGCTCCACACAAAGAATCATCCCTTGCAGGAATAGCTGGAGGCAAACAAGCACCCTCTGAAATCAAAAAAAAATGTGCAACTGAGATAGCAAGGCCTCCTATTAAAATTGCTGGTGACTCACATCTTATCTAAAGTGGTGAGTCTTTGGAAAGCAATGAGCAGAATTTCTACTGTTTAGCTGTTCTTTTTGGCCACTGAGTCAGAAAGGTGCTAAAATCTGTTGCAGAGGACATTTAACTCACAGACAGGATAATTCCCTGACCACTCAGATGAGAAATGACTGCTCTCTGCTTAATAGCTTTTGCACCCAATTTTGCACGCAATCCTTCCAATTTTGACTGAATTTTCTTCTAAATCCATTGTTTAGGAAATGTCTTTATGTTTCCTTTGAGCAAGTAAAGCTATTTCCCATCTAATACGGGTTTATTGTTATCCAAATACTAACTCTGCATTAGACATGCCCTGACTGCTTTAAGGAAAACAAAATAATCACCATTTTATTACATTTTAGTTGCTTTCTTGGACTAAGTTTTGACTGTAAGAGTCAAGTATTTCAGTATTTGCAAGAAATAAATAAGCATTTTTAATATGTGCCATCAAAAGTAGCACTATAATTACAGTTTCAAAAGAGTTTCCATAATAAAACAACATAATTCCTGAGTATAAAGTAATGGATTCTATTTGGATTCATTGAATAGCATTGTTCTCTGATTAATATTACTCATTTATAGATCTCATAGGAACAGTTTAATATGGCTCTAGGAAGATGTTTATATGGATGTTCACAATCATTTATAGAGTGTTAGAGATTGGGTACATAAACACCTCATTAACTGTCTGCAGATAATTATTACAGCTTTTCTGCCAGACAGGTGGCATAGGCACATGACGAAGGTGCTGGTCAGACAGCTGATGTCACACAAACCTTCTGCATGTCCTTGTCACCGTCGCTTGGAGATGACCTCTCCAGGGGTGCCTAGGGGCCTGATGGCTGTTCTAAAGCAGAGGTAGGTGCCTACATACCACAAATAGAGGCATCTTTCTGTATGTAGGTGTTAGCCCCTACATCTGGGGCAGCTGCTCTGGGGGGACATCGCTGTTGCCCATGTTTGTTGCTCCAGGGAAAGAGCCCAAGCACCAAAGTCTTTCTGCTGGTCCTCTTCCCACCTTACATAGGTCTTCCCATTAATATTTATATTCCAGGCTTTCACGCTGCCTGATTGCTTTACCTGCCTGAATCCCTATGCCAGGTAAGTGGTGGGACACAAGGCAGTATTTATTATCCCTGAGCTGGGGCTGCAGGGGCAAGTGCAGAGACAAAATGCTCTGCTGGGTCCCGCAAGGCCACAGGATGCCCCCAAAGCCCCGTGCGGCCCAGGGGTCCTGCAGGACCCCAAAATGCCAGAGCCCTAGTGCTCCCTCAGGAAACGAACTGGTGGAAAAGTTCCTTCAGAAACACAAGATGCAAACCTCGGCCATGAGGTTGCTTGATTTTCTTTAAATAAAGCAAAAGTTTCTACTGAGGCATGCCCAGGGATATTCCTGATGCATATCCAAAGGGAAGGAGAGGGATAGAAGTAAAAAGGCAAAAAGGCTCTCGGCTTTGTGAATGCCACTGCTAAATGTGGCTGCTCACTATCAGTGATGGGCTGAAACAGCAGTAGACACTTTTACTGTGTTCCATCAACTGCCTGTGCAAGGAAGGAGAAGGCCCCTCTGTAGACAAGAAGAAAACACTGTTTTCCTTCCCCTACAAACATATGGTATTTATAATTCGCGAAACTAACAGACAGTGCAAAACTGATTGCCTTAAATTTAGACAGAAGCTGGAGCTGAGCACGTAGTCCTGGAGAAACCCCAGGCCACGGAGGAAGTTCTGACTGAGACATAAGAACACCATGTGCTCCTGGTCAATCCATGACATGGTTTTCCCTCGTTGTGGCATTCCAGGAGGCAGCAGGTGGCTTCACACTCTTCAGGCTTGGCCTGGGATGCAGGAAGGGAGCCGTGATGGCTTCAGGCTTTGGCTGAGCAGGTAAGTGCCTTTTGCAAGATGCTGACTCTTGCGAGGTCCTCCAGACTGTGCAACCTCCAAAGGCTTGTCCAGAGATAGCTCACGTGGGTGTAAAAGATCCCCAAAGAACGTAATGCAGAAAATGTGGACCTAACGCCCACAAAATATTTATGTTATGTTCAACTGGAAAATAAAACTGAGAATAAAATTAAAGGGTTTTTTTTCCCCCTCACTGGTACATTTTTTCTTTCCATTTAATAGGCAACTTGTTACGAAGAAGGACTACAAGGCTAATGTATTTCAACCTGTTTAGTCATGAAGATTTATACTTGTGACTTAGAGCTAATATTGACCAATCAAATGTGTCCCCAAATCCAGCCCATGTTATAAAAGTTAATCATACATTCATGGCTGCCCAGGTACAAAATAAATTTTGATTTACGACTATTCTAGAATGATCAGTATTTTATGCTGATCGTTAACAATATTTCACACCAGAGAGATGTTATATTAGAAAGCAGTAAAATAGTGTGCATCCCACAATGACAGATTTGGGGACCACACAAAATACCAAGAGCTTGTTGAATTTGTGTCTAAAGGGGACATTTCTTAAATATACAACCAGCAAATTAGGAAAAACGTGTATTATTTTCCAAAGTTTATTATACTAGCATACAACTGGTGCCATTACAACCTTTCTGACTTTTGTACTGTAAGTGATCCACGTAATATTAGGCACTAACAATTCAGAGGGCTGAGTACTGAGATTTACCTTCTCTTTGTCCCACAGGTGTCACTGAAATTTGCAGTGGTAGTCTGGGTAAGCTTAAATGTAATTTTATTCTTGAAGCGGAGATAAGCTTCTAAAATATATACTTAGCAGGGTATTTTTGTTATTTGCCTTGTTTCATAAATTGTTTGAAAGTTTAGAAAAACGCACAATCCCAACATTGGGAATTTTCTAATATTTTTGTTGGATTGAGCTCTGGCTGCATAATCAAGCCACAAGATCATGCTATACTTACCACAAAGAATAAGTGTGCTGCTCATAAGCCTGGTGCCCAAGAGCTCAAGGAAGAATACTTTCCAAACTACACATTTGCACGTGCATGTGCTTATATGATGCCCGAATCCTGGGCATCTGGGGAGCACTGATGAAGGTATTCAAGAGGAGAAATCTTTTGGGGCATGATCTGGTTATAAACATTGCAGAATCATCCCACATGAGCAACTGCAGACAACAGAACCAACAGCACTGTGCAAACCTCCTTACCCTTTCATTACAGCACATTCAAAAAAATGCATTAAAAAGTGCAGGAGGGTGGGATGGTACGAAAGGTCAGGAGGGTAGGCTGGGCGACTGTCCTGCCACACTGCACGCTTTATAAGCAGTGTCTAAAAGCTTCCGTATTTTATGAACAGGAACAAAGCAACTCTTTTGAGAGATGGCCGCTTAACTGAGGTGCTTGTATGAAAGCTGAGCTTTCAGCAGGCTCTGTGCAACGGCACGTATGCTGACCTCTCTGCAAATAGCACCTGGGCTGCGTCTTCTTTTGTGTGCTGTTGTTTTAGGCCTCTGAAATTCCACCTGAGACTCTCCCTTTCTTGTGGCTGAATCGGGTGCTCACCCCAGAAATGGAAGGCGTAACCAAAGCACTGCATTTCAACACACTCTTTTAAATTCCTAGATATAATAGCTCTCATTAAAAGCCAGGTTGTTTGCACACTTGCACTCACTTTTATCAGAGGACTTGCATTAACTTCCTGAAGCACCGGCAAATACAGGTATTTTCAATGCAGCAGGTCACAAATAAAGCTCATTTCTATTATATAAGAGCTTATAGAAACCAGACACAGATCAAGACCTCCCTTCCCAGCTCAATCCTCTCCCCTGTTGTGTGTGTGATTATCTAAGCACCAAATAAGAAGACAATTTCTGCCCGCAAAATCAAATCAGTCTGAAGCCAGAGCCACTCAAATGTGCCAGTTTGTGGCAAATCAACTCATCCAGCACAGGGAAAAAAATATCCAAATAATGCAGAAAAATCCAGACACGATCCAAACCTTCAAAGCAGTGTAGATCTACTCACATAGTGGGATCAGCTCACACAATGGCAATTCTGCTCAAGGATGAAAGAGGGTTCAACCTGCCAGGGTTTCAAATGCCTATCTTTGTATCTTTAGCCTGCTTGCTTGTACTTCGCTGCGGTGTTTCAGGATTTGTTCCACAGTGCTGCCTGGAGTGTCCAGAGCCTAAGCAATGTATTTTCACCTGTATAGTTCTCAACAGCTACTAAGGAAAAAAACAAACAATCGGAAAACCTATCAACTATATGTCTGATCACTTACAGAACTGCCATAGAGAGAGGAAGTGGGTACCTGAATGCATTTCTTGTCATCCTTTAAACATAACTGTGACTGGGTTAAGCTTCTTGGTGGAAGGGAAAAAAAGCAGTCTTGAATTAATGGTGAAAAAGTTGGAAAGGGAGGAGAGTTGACAAAGCACTTTAACAACCTGCCGTTCGCTGAATGGCAGCTGATAATGAGCTCACAAACTTGGGCCATGCAAGAGCTCATCCGTGAAGGGGGAATGTAAAAATTGCTTTTATGAGTTTTAAAACACTCATAACTTTATTCATTTCCCTTTTCACTAGTAAAATAAGTTTAATTGCCCTTCATGGGTGAGGAATTATGTTTATTCTGATGTGATTCATTTTTGTCTCCTGTTGAAGAGTTTCTTTTCTTTTGCCCTTTCTTGCGCATCTATCAGCTGTTAGTGTGGTGATAAAAAGAGAAGAGGAGAAAGCTGTCACCAAAGCCCTGGTAAATCAGTGTTTTTACATTCCTCATTTCCACTTTTCAGGTTAGGTTTATACTGTGCCAATTTTTCCAGCAGCATGAAGGAAATAAGCACTTCAACTCCCTTTGACAGTAAGTGGAAGATGGGAACGTCACAAATTTTTCACCATGAGAGGATATATAATTAAAAATAATTATAACAATGCTAGGGAATTTTAAGCATACAGCAACAACCAGTCCTCAAACTTTCTCCAAAATTTTGGCTTTTGTAAATTGTCACTTGTGATAGCCATAGTCCTTGCTATGCTAGCTGGATGCTCAGAAGATGAAGTTGTCCAATTTGTATCTGTTCCAGAAGAATTTTGTCCATGATTTCATATGTGCACATCTTGCAACAAAAGATTTCCCCAAAAATAAGTTGACTGAATGAGTGCTGCACATAGCCTGCTTTGGAAAAGTTTCTCAGATCTCAAAAGGAATATGTCAGTGTCAAAACACACTTAATGAAATGAAACTCTAGAGGCTTTCCTCCCTCTTTCTGAGGGTGATCTTCAAGAGAGAAGCACACACACTGGAATAACTAAACTGTTGCAGCCACTGTCCCCATGATTAAGATGTCTTTCCTTATGAATGGTTGTTTGCATTTTTAATGTTAGCCATCATCACTTGTTACATCACCCTGTTAGAGTCACGACCTTAATAACCTAGGCTCACAGGGAAAAGAGACAGAATATCTGCGCTATGAAAAGCCCCAGGAGCAACATTGCAGACCAAAACCCCTTTGTGTTGAGTGCTGCTAAAACACCTGAATCACAGAAAGACTGAGGTTGAAAGGGACCTCTAGAGATCATCCAGTCCAACCCCACTGCTCCTGCAGGGACCCTACAGCACATTGCACAGGAGGGCAGGTCCTTGTCATTCCCTAATTTCTGTAATAATTTCCTTGAGACTTTGGTACAAATAGCCCAGCACACTACAGAATAACTTTGAGAAAGCTGGAATTTGGACCTGAAAAGCACAAATGAGGTGGGAGTCTCCATCCCAGACCAAGGAAATGAATAGACACAAGGTGGAGAGCAAAACATTAAAGCAAAGGGAGCATTTATTAAGAGCCTAGCAGCCAAAGATGTGGGTGTTATATGATTCTGGTGTCACTGTCTCCTGTTTACTTGGCTCCCATTCTAGCTAACCAGCTTGTTTTGTCCCAGAGATTTCATTTCCTGTGCACACTCTTTGGCTCATCACTTTTTCTGACTAAGTCAGAGATTTCAAGTTTAGTGAAAAATACCCTTGTCTTGTCTGCAGCAGAGATTATGGAAAGATATGGAAGTCCTAATTCACTGCTTGTAAGGACCGTATATAGCTATAAAATTTCAATCCAGTTAGTTACATACTCTAGCAGGAGTTACAAATGGGGGACTTGCTTAAGGGGACTTTCTAGCTCAGGTTCATAGTAGAGAAGGGTAGAGCTAATCAGTTCTTGCAAGTATCAGTTAACATAGATTCAGAGATTTTCCAAGTTCTCTTACACTTTTTAACAACTGTGCTGTCTCTAGCATCCAGCAAATGAGTGTGACAGTCCCCCTTGTAGACCTACTCCACGGTCCGGAACGGAGGTTTTATAAGAGATGCCTGAGCCAGGAATTTGCTCCAGCTATCAGTCCCAGAGGACTCTTTAGGAAGCTTGTGGACTCATGGTGATGTGACTCCTCTCTTTAAAATGAGACCAGCAAGAAAACCATCCAGTTTTGTACCCTTATGTTTAGCCAAGACTGAGACTTCATTTGCTTTTACCACTTCTCTCCTATAAGCAGGTAGGGTAGACTCCTCTGAAAATAACAATAGACTTCTGTGATCTACAGATATTTGAGTCCGCTTTTTTTACTGTTGTTGTAAAGAAACAAGCATTTTTAGGTCATGATTGTTTATATCTTCAGAATGAGATGAATTCTGTCTTAGATTCCTCTGATTAAGTTTCCAAAGCTCACACAGGGAGCCCTGGGTGACTTCCCATTCCAATGCACAAGTCTGCATTTTACATATCTAAATTCTATTAGATGAATTCTTTGATGATGACCACAGGGAACAGATATACCTATATGAATAAGGAGCCTCCAAATTAACTCTTAGGAATGTCTTTCTGTCCTTCATAACATGTGGTGAAAAATATTTTATTTCATTGTTGTGAATTTAATCTGGAAATTCAGGCCTGTTCTAACCTGTTAATATAGCTGTAACCATGCAAATAACAGTACGGCTTGTAAGATTAATCAAGAAACTGGGTTCTTGTTTTAACACATGTTTCCTTGGTGTTTCTTTAGAATGCTTGTTCTGCGCTGTAAGGTGAAATGTGTTAGGTTAACTGCAGTAAGAAAAGCAAATGGAGATTCATGTTTGCAGGATCTATCTAAATATCATCTCACCCTTGATGTTACAGTCTAATGGGATTTGAATAATGTACTGGTATCTAACCTCTGTAAACCGATTGAATCTAAATTATTTGTATGAAGAAATCAAGGACGTCACTTTTGTCCTTGCTGCTACTCCCTCTAGTCCAACCGACCTACGGCTGGAAAAGAAAACATCTCTAGTTTTGAGATTGGCGCAGAGAGCATTTCCTAAAGAGGAACACAATACTACAAGCAGAATTCAGAGCTGGCAGAGCAGAATGTGCCACAACTGAGGGCCACATATGGCAAAAATCTGACAAATATCCCTGCGTGCTGCATTATATATCTTGCTCCTTGGTTAGGTAATTTGCTACTATAGAAAATGGTTTTATGGGTTCAGATATAAACGAACCTCACATACCTCTCAGCAACTAACTGTTGCACAGATATACATAGACAGAATGTTTAATAAAAACAAACTTAGTGGGATCTTTACAAAAGGTAAGATTCAAAAAGGAAAACCAATCCCTTGAAGAGAGCATCCTGCTGTTGTCTGTAAAGGGATGAGAGATTCAGCTGCAAGCATCCTTGCAACAGCATCTTCATCTGAATCACGGGAGATTCCCCAAAGAGCTCCTCCGCTCCGTTTTTAGATCCACCTGGCTCATGGTCTTACATGAGCACTACAGCAAATTCAAGCCCTGTAGCTATTGATTATCTTAGACCACATCTCCTATCTTTGCACAAAAGTGTGACAGTACAGAGGAACAAAAGGCTGTCTGATGTGATCCTTTCTGCATCTGCAGAAACTGTTCTCATTGTCTCTTTACAGGTCAGTGTACAATTTGATCAATTTTTGCAGGACGAACGGCCTCAGCAGGTATTTGGGACAGCCATACTGTCCTCCCAGGGTATTGATCAACTTCTCAAAATGTACAAAGTGCTCTAAAACATATTAATTGGTCTAAGTGCAAAAGAGTCTGCCCAGGGAAAACAAGTCTTCAGGACAGTCCAAAGTCCCATCTAAAGAGCTCCTACACCAAGTTGTGATATGCTTTGTGTGGAAAGTAGCTAAGCGTTTAGTCGGTATCAGTGTTTCTAGTCAGTCCATTGTCTGAATTCAGTCTATTATCTCATCCCTGCAGCTGGGGAGACCCTGGGATTAACAGCCTTGTATCAAAGCCAGGAGCATTTATGATGCTCCTCAAAGTTCAGGAGAGTCTTGAACAAACCACAGACTGAAATAGTCATGCATAAAATCCTCCCACAAGCATGGAGGTTTCCATGCAGTCACAAAGATCATCTCCAGGACTAGATTTCTGGCTGTTTCTCATATGCTGGCAAACACAAGGGTAGACAATGACAGGCAGTGTCTGCAGTAGCAGTATGGGGCTTATCAGTACTGACAAGACAACAAGAAAGGCTATGAAGGAAGTAAGAGGTTATGCCAATCCTACAATTCTACACAGAGTCATTAACTGCATTAGGCCACAGTATACTAGGAGATGACAAAATTCACAGTTCTTGTCTGCAGCAAACAGCCAAGGTCTATGTCTCCTGTAGCTGGTGACTGCAAAAGCCCCTGTACATAAGTCTCTGCCAAGTGCATGCTCTTGTATTTCTGCTTTCTATGAGCTACAGAGACCGAGCTACAAAACCCAAAGCACAGAGTTTTTGTGACAGCATTGGGCAGATATCATGAATTTTCCAAAGCCGCTCTCAAAAATATTGTGGTGCTGTAGACAGAGCATTTCTTCACCATGTGTGTGTGTGCACAGTGCTTTACAGAGGAAGGAGACAGACTTGATATAGGTACAGCCAGAAAATCCAGTCAGGGAGTGACACAAGGAGGAAGAGGCAAAGGGTAAGTTTACAACATACGAAATATTCCTTTCTTCCTCTCCAGAAGTACAGTAGAACTATGATCTGTTCCTGTGTAATTCCCAAATTCTTTATTTTATTCCACAGTTGAAATTTCTGCACATGTCTACTAGGTTGGATGATTTGTACTAACAGATTATTGGCGTTATTGGTTTACAGTATTAAAAGCTCCCTTAGACCATGAAATTTTAATAAAGTGATATGTATTTGCTCTTGTGAAAAAGCAGATATAGAGAAAATGAATTGATCAGAAATGTCTGATAATCCATTTCCCCTAGTAAACTGACAAAATAATTATTCATCTGGACCATGATGTTTAATTTGCTTCTTCTGCTCATGCATTTTATAGACAATCCATCAGCATTTCACTGCTTCCACCAGAAGTAAAATAATGTCTTAACAAACAGCTTTCAGATAGGGATTGTCAAGTATTATGTGTAAAGTATATCATCAAAGCAATACTCTTCTGAAAAATATTGTTCGAAATCTTTAACCAAGTCCACAAAATAAAGTTTTCTCAGGCTGGGACTGCTCATTACTAATGAAGGCTTAAAAACAACACCACCATTCAAACTTAGTAATGTCTTTTTGAAGTAACGTTGTGGTCTCTTCTGTAATGAGTGTTTAACATGTAACAGTGGCACCAGCAAATGGAGATAAACAACACTCTTGATCTTGACTCTTAATCATTTTACCATTGCCTTGAGATTCCCTGCCCAGAAAATAACCTGAAAACAAGATGATAGCAGTAGTGTGTTAATTATTAAACCTTCTTATTAGGTTTGTGTCAGACCTTGCAGTCTTGGTAAGAAATATCGTTCCTTATGGTGCCAAGCATTGTATAAAGGACAGAAGCATGAACCTTGCCCCAAACACCTTTCATATGTGGTGCGGAGGCTGCTCTGACCAAAAGCAGAGGTCTACTATGGGAGTAGAGGCCCTGACATCTTCTGTAGTCACTAGAGAGAAACAGGTGCTTTCAGGATTCATCCAGACTAAAGGCATAACTGAGATTAGATGAGTTAGATCCTGGATGTACCTATCTATCCCCATTGAGTGTGAGAGTGACTGGCCGAATGGGAACTTTTACTGTAGAGGTATCCAAAGTTAAGCAAGATGATCTCCACCTCAGGTAACTGCAATGCAGGGGTCCGTGGGACACTTTAGCTTTACCAACCATGATTCCAGCACAGCAGACACCAAGGGCAATCAGTTTCCTTGTTCACAGATGCCAGGGGACGAGTGAGAAAGAATCTCTCTCAAAATTTGCCCTCCGCTACAGTCCCAGGTCATGTCCTGCACAGCTGTTAGTGGGAGCCTCCCAACAGACTGAGCATTGCCCCAAAGAAAAATTACTGCAGATAATACCAGCTTTGGGGCTGAGCAGCCGCGTGCCTTTTTAGTGGAAAATAGATGCCATGCAGTCCTGTACATCAGCCACTCCGGTCAGAGAAAGGAATGTGTGTGGCTTTTCCCAAAGCCCCATGCAACAATTACCTGAAACAGACTTTTGGAGAGCCTGTCCCCCAAGATCACTTCTACACTGCAAAAACTGAGTACATAAGAGAAAGCTACGGAAAGAGTGTCAAGCTAATAAATTCCTGCTGGGGAGAACTAGTAGGGTGTTCAGTCCTGGCTATGCTGGGGACCATCTTCAAGACTGATTGCTCAGTTGAGCCCCGTACAGGGGAACTCATTTCCCTTTTGGCAAACATTAACTTCCTTTACTTTCCTGTTACGTTCACTAATCCTAGGGGGAAATATTTTGCTGACTACTATGTATTTTTCATGCTAATTTCTTCCGGTAGCATACAGATCTGGTCCTGCAAAGAGCTGAGCCCTCTCTGCTCTCTCTGGAGATGCGTAGGGATGCAGAGGGGTTGACAGCTTGCAAAAGGATCACAGGAGCTTCCAGGTTCACACTCTTTGCCAACAAAATAAGGAAAATGAAACACCTGTTTGGCAGATCTCCTAAGCAAATATCAATGCTCATAAGAAAATTAAAGCTGGACAACAAGGTGGTTGTGATATATCTGTTCTCATTTCCAAAATAATGAGAAACTGAATACATTATTTAGCAACTTTTTGATAAACATGTAAATGTTACACATGTTGGACTAAGAAAAGAATCTGTAAATTTATAAGGGCGCTCTGTTCTTCAGAAGTGTGTTTTGTTAGATGTATCTTCTAATGGCTTTTTTCATAGATCTTCACCGGAGGGGAAACTTCTTTGTTTCTTGTTCTGTAGCTTCGCTTTGTCTGCTCTCCAAATAAGTATAATCAAACCATCAGACCAGCCAAGTCAATGTAAAGGTGGTCTAGCAAATTATGAAGCTACTAGAAATGATATTAAAATAGAGTAGCGTAAAACAAAACAGAGTAGATAAAAGAAAGCATCTTGTTTAAAAGCTGCCCAGGCTTTACTACTTTTAGATATATATAAAAAAAAAAAAAAGACTCATGTTTGAAGAAAATTTCAAGTTGGCTGAGAAAATATTTGAGGCAGAATAGGTGTTCCAGCTTCCCAAAATATGCCTATTGCTTTTCCTTTCACCAGTGAAAATGGAGAAAACAGCATTCTCTTGTTCCTAGGGCTCTGCGAAGATGGTGAATCTAGGACTCTGATATTCAGACAGAAAAAAATGAATTCCACATACATCCCTGGGTACCCCTGACAAAGACAGCAAAGTGCTGTCAAGGACTTCAGTGCCTTTCAAGCACTGCTGACTTTGGAAGCCTACTGGCAGCATCTGCAAGCTTCCTAAATTATGTATGAGTACTACATGTACCACTGGCTTCCCACTTACAGCTGGTGAGACCTTCAGAGATCAGTTCTGCTTAAATTCAACTACATATCATTGCTGAAAGATATCTACATGGCTTCTTTTTAAAGACCTTCAAAGGTGGAGATGCATTCTTCATATTTCCAAAACCTTAACATATTTTTCCTAATGTCTAGCATGACTATCTCTTGCTGCAGTCTAACACTATTCATTCCTGTCCAATTGACAAGGAGCAGAGTTTTTCCTTTTGCTCTTTATAATAACTTTTTGCATCCCTGAAGGCTATTGCTCTCCCTCTTCTTGGCCAAAGACCTCCAGTTAACTCCTTTGATCTTCTCAACCTGGGTTCATTATCCCAGTTCTCCTTTGATCCCTACTGTTACTGGATTGTCCAGTTCTGAATGTAGCAGCCAAGCTCAATCCATACTCTTCCTGCAAGTCTTGGAAGATGACCTGTACCATTATCTGTAAGCATCCCGGCATGGCTTTTTTCCATGATCCTATTGATGCATTCAGTGTGGGACATATTCTTATCTCCAAATCCTTTTCTGCAACACCACTCTCCACACAACCTTCCCTGGCCAGTGCTTTTTGGTTTGGGGCAGCTGACTACTTCCACCTGAGTGGAACCAGCCACTGGTCTTTTCTTAGCATCTCATGGTCTCTTATAAACAAATAATCTCCAAATATATTCCCTCTGTTTTTGTTAGGTCTCCAGGCCATATCTGCTGTTTGAGGGGGTGCCGATGACTTTCGCTTTGCCATAGGGTCACACATATGACCGCAGTGAATTAATTAGACACTGAGGAAAACGGGAATGATTGTGCTTATTAGTCATATAGTGCAATGTAGGTAGCTTGCACCTAAACTATACAGAGACCTGTGTATATATTCTAAACTGATACATGTCAGTGATGTTAAATATTAGGGTAAAAACTTTCCATGTCACCAGTTTCTCTTCTCTTGGAGAAACATTTCCTTGGAATTTCAGTCCCTGAGTGCTTCTATAACACATTTCTGAACACACAGATTAAAAGATGATACACTATTATCAAGAACACAATAAGTACAGCAGTGATTTATAGTCTGTTGGGCTTTCACCGACGAAAAGAAAACAAGTATTTCAAAGAAGAAGATAAAATATAATCCTTCTTGAGTGATAACAGTAATTCCAGAGGAGTTACTTAGCCATTGCAAAGTTTCAGTGGTTGTATAAATGAGTTTCCTGAATTTCAGTGTTTGTGCTTTTTTGGCTGCTTTACGACCAGACCGTTTAACTCTCCTTTAACAGCAGTAGGTGTGTTCTTGTATTCCCCTCACATGCTGTGCTCGATGGGAGAAAGGGCAAAACCTTCCCAAATTCAAAGCTGTTGTTCAGTGTGATCTATCAGACTATGTAAATCACTTGGGAGCTTTCCATCTATGATCAGCAGATATGAGGAGCCCAATGAGCCTCTGATTCATGCACTTGTATTTCAGAAAGATCTGCCTGCCATCCCCATGCTGAGCTACAAATCTAGGCATCCCGTTGATTTTAAGTGCAAATACCATGCTGTGGGATTGGCAGGATTATGTCCTGCATGAAGTTACTTTGTGGTAATACCTAGGGGATATAGTCATGAATCAGAGTCTCATTACGGTGCGCAATACAGATCTCGTAGGTACACAGATCTTATAGGTAAACTCAGACATACTGCTTTAAAAGGCTGACACAGCTCACAGGTACCTGCTGAGGCAGTAATGCATGACCTCTAATGTATTACAAAATGAACAGGAAAGAAGGGTCGTGTTGCTATAGCAAACAGTGCAGGTTGATGAAGAGATTACTTTATATACACAAATATGCACATACTTTTTTAAAAAAGCCAGGTCATATAATCCCTCATAAGGCAGACAATATTAGTCCATTAGAAGTCCTAACCAGCTAAAAAAATAAAGAACTAAAAACAGAGCTGTGAAAGTCAAGTCTGAATAATATTCATGCAGCAAGATAGATTTGAGGTGATATTTTTCAGTTCTGATCCAATGTACTCTTAAAACAGAGCTTATGGAGAGCAGGTAGCATCTTTTGCTACATTAATTGATTTAGTTTGAAACAACAGACAGATTTACAGGTTCACAAGCTCTTTTTCGGGTCAGAAATAGGTGCACCAAAACTTCAAAGACAAGTGTGAGCTGAGAAGGAAAGCTATGAATTCAAGTGGATTCCTTTAGTTGGTTAGAAAACAAAACAACAACAACAAAAAAACAACTGTTTTGTACTTGTGATATAGAAGAGGAGATATTAGATAGTGAGATAATGTGGCAATATTTTCTTTTGGAAAGAAATAAAGAAAGAGCAGAGAAAAAAAATATAGGAAGCAAATTAGAATGGGATGATGAAAGGAGAGAATTATAACGTGCAATAAATGCTTATCTCTGTTGGGGCAGTGATTTTCTGTCATCATGAGTAATATTTTTTGACTGCCATCTTTGGAGAGCATTTTGTAGCTGTCTCCTGAGGATTGGGACTGAGAGCCCAAAATGGAGAGACTTTGTTGTAAATGTTTTTCTACTAATAATTAGGAGATTTTGTCCTCTTGCTTTCCCTGTGCAAGTTTATTCTCATTCATAGAGACTGGTTAGCTTCATTCATAAAATTTCTATGAAGATATTGTGAAATAGATGAAATATATTATGTTCCAGGAGAAGCAAATGTAGGTATTCAGGGATTTTTGAGTGCTATCATATGGGGACACTTGCAGGATAGGGAGTATATTGACAATCCTTATACTCCTTCTTCAGGGATAATCTAGTTGCACTTGGTATATGTTGGTCTATGGCCTTTTGCTTTTAAAGAGGGATTTAGCGTTCTGGGATGATGCTTAAGGCTTGGGAAAAAAAGCTTCTGAGAAAATTTTGAAGTTGCATCTTATTTTACTGTCTTTGATGAATGTCTTTGCTGGTCGTCATCCTCTACTTCATCGAAGTGGCAATGGTTCTTCTTAGCACACTGAGGTGATATCCAAGGATCTGACAGTCTACCACAGCTTTTGAGTAGGTTTGGGTAAATTTGCTGAAGTAACTGAAAGTAAACTTACAGTTTAAGTAAGTGAAGAGGTTTTACCTGCTGACTTTTTGCAGGCAAGTTTGCAAACTTTCACAAATTACAGACTTTTGGACACTGTGTTTATAATGGGCATGGTTTGTTGAATTTTGGTATTGCTGGAGGGTTGGTTAAGAGAAAGTCTGAAGGAGGACTGGAGAGTACTCACTTTACTATAGAAACCAATGAGGAGATCCAGGTTTTGAGTCCAGACAATGAAGAGGTCACCTGTGATTCTCAGGTAAAATACTAATCGAAGTTGACTTGGTATTGCAATTGCTTAAACCTCTTGAGCAAAATGATGGAGTTGTTGCAAGTGTGGAGTCACCTTGGCGCCTATGGCTATTCCCATAGGAGGAAGGGTGTTGACAATGGCTATGAAAAATATGAATTTACAAAGTGTTTGGGCTGATATGAGCTGAAGGTTGGCCTTGTTCTTGCAGGTCCTCAATGAAGGCTATGGGCACAGAGGACAGCCTGTGTTGCCACCAATGGGTGTCATACTGTACTATATGCCTTGGGTGATGTTAGCAAAGATGTAGTTTAAGCTGTATTGTCAGCATAATTTAGCTTTAAAGAAAAGTGCTCTTATTTTGGACTGGAAGAACGGCTTGTTTACCTGAAAGCTTCCCTATTTTGGCCACTAATGTCAGCCTAATAAAAATGATTTTACTTCTTTGCATAAACCTTGCTTCATCTTGGCACATCAGGCTTCAAAAGTTGCTAAATATATCCACTGTTTTTCAAAGGAACTTTCTTCTCCTGCCTCTGGCCCTGCTTTCTGCTGCAAACTGGACCCCAATCCCTGTGCAATGTCTGGCCACACGGAGCAGGACATGGGCTCTCCTCCCACCATCCTGATCTAGCCAGACCTAAAACTCTTGGCAATACCTTCCTTCATGTCTCATCTCCTTTTCACACTCAGGACAGGCTGTTTTTCCTGCTGCTTGCTCTATCCATGCCTCTCCATTCAAGTGCCCCCAAGGTCCTGCAATGGCTACATGTGAAGATGTATTACCTGTTAAAAAATAATAACAATTTAATCTAAAACTCACTACACGTTACTGCATGCAAGCCAAGGACACTGATTAAATATATCAAGACGAGCGAAGACTTGGAGTTTTGACAACTGTATAATGAATTACGTTTAACTATGCAGTCACCATTCACAGAAGAATTATAGATTGGGGAAGGAAAAGAAAATGGAACATTTGACAGCAAAATAATTATTTAGTTCCTGCTATTCAAAGTGCTTAGGCAAACACCTAGCAGCTCAGGAAGAGATGCATATGTGGGTTGGGAAGGGAGGGAAAGAAAGGGAAAACAGGTCTGCTTGGGGGAAGGTGGGAGGCAATGCACAGTCATCAGGTTTCTGCAGGAGAGAAGAGGGTGATCTGGCATACTTGGGAAACCCTGCAGTTTCACGCAGGCAGTGCTCTTCTAGCGGGACAGCAGTACAGATTTGTGCCCCCAGCCCATAGTTATCTGTACCCCTGCAATCAGCACGGCAGGAGCCCGCCAGCAGACTGGGCTCAGTGTTCATCCTGGGCATCGGATTCACTATTCTGAATATACAGTCACCAGCAATCACCCAGAGACCTTCCAACAGCGGTGCAGACAAGGTGGACATGGAGCCAAAGAGGGAAAAGCAACTTTAGAAAGGGTGAGAGCTCTGAGTTAACATAGCATGATAGAGGGAAGTATCAGAGATACTTTGGGAGAGTGAGAAAAGTGTAAATAAATCAAGGATATGGTGAAAGGAGAACAAAAACTAGAGAGCAGAGAAACACTGCACTGCAGAAAATAACACAGGCAGCAAATAACAAAATAAACCCGCAGAAAAGAATGCATTATAATAAAGAAGAAGAAACTCCCTGGTAACAAGATAGTGGAAGCAGCGTAGGAAAAAGAAAGGATAGCAGAATCGAGAACAGAGTAGCATGCAGGAAAATACAGAGAGTCATTGACACAGTGCTGAAATTTGCCTTTCAGATGGAAAAGGAACACACTGAATATTGCGAAAGATACAGATTATAGAGAAAGAAAAAGATACTACAGGAAATATAGCTATGGAAACTGAATCACAGAGATGAGCAAGGCAAGACTGGGGAGGGAGAAAAGCAAAAATTACAGGCATGGACAATGGGGCTTTGTACTAAGCACTAAGGAGGAAATTATAGACAAAGAATGCAATTCTAGGAAAAATAGCAGCTGTACAGCGCAATATGGAGATGAAACAACGTCCGTAACAATAAAGAAGTCACTTATGAAGAGAAATTGTATTCACAAAAACAGCAATAACAAAAAAGGAATTAACAATATGGGAACAACTGAAGATGAAAATATTTGGGTTAGAGTAAAGGTAATGATGGCACAGAAATCAGTGACGAATCACAAACTCAGCTTTCTCAGTATTTCCTGCAGCATGTATGAAAGAATTACTAACAGCAGATGTCCTTCCCTGCACCTCTAGGAAGGCACAGATTTCTTTTAAGCTTGTTATTATTATTATTACTGGCATTATAGGAGGCTTAATGACCTCAGCCATGGGTCATGGCTCCATCTGTGCTGTGCACCGTGCAATAATTCAGGGCAAGTTTATGGGATAGTGTCGAGCAAAAGGGACTTAAACTGATCAGTAAGAGAAAAAATAGTTTGGTAAATTTGCAGTTCAATCATTAGAGACTTTCTTGGAAGAAATCTTGTGCCACCAAAGAGAAAAATGTGATCTAGTGGAATCAACTATGACAGGGGGGGTATTAAATAACTCCTTGTCTGGCTCAGTGATGATAAGATTGCATAAGTTATTTGTTTATCATTTGCTTCAACAAACAGACACTCTCTGATGAGCGAAGATCTTGTGTAACCAATAAATGATTTCAGACCATTAAATGGCTTGAAGTTGGAAAAGTATCCAATATGATATAAAATAGAAACTATAGGGAAAGAATCAGAGCCAGGATAGGGAAGGAAGGACTCACACAATTTTGCAGTTGTATCAGGTTTTGCAGTGGTATCAGAAAAAAAAAGGAAGAAAGTTTCTCTAGCATCAGGTAAGAAAGACAAAGGCAATGTAGAGGGCAGAAGTTGGAAGAGGACCTTAATATTTGTGTTGAGCCTTAGCACTCCTTTGGGAAGCATGGAAAAAAAACAGAAGTGGAAACAACTATTTTAGCCAGAGAAACTCCTTTTCAAATAAATAACCTAAAGGGATGAGAGAAAGAGCAGGAGAGTTTGGTGGGAGAAGAATGAGATGCTGAAGTAGCCAAGAAAGCCAACAGCACTTTTATTCTTATACCTTGAACAAAGCTACTACCAGGATAACTCTGGAGACTTAACACACAAAAAGACCTTCACTGCCCCAAAAGTAGCAAACCTTAACCTTCCCTCTCTCAAATGGCTGAGTTGCAGAGCTCTTACTTGAGAAGAAGTGCTGCCGATCCCCCAAAGCCAGTGGGAGCTGAGGGCCCTCGCACATCAAAGGGCACACGCAGTTCTTTACAGAGTTGGTCCCATAGACTGTAGTCAATCAATCCTGTGACTGGCACCATTTCTCTGACCTCTCAAGCCATTCCCATCCTCGGGAAATTGTAGTACTTTGACAAAAACAAAGTACAGAAGTGATGCCACAATTGTGATGGGCCTGGGAGGTCATGAAATCACAGGCTGCTGCTTTAGCATTGCATTTCATGATATAAAAGATCTTCCCTGATGGCTTTCTCCTTTTTGTTAGCTTCGTCCACATAACTGACTGAAAAGGGTCTTGCACACCCTGACAAAAGCTTCGCTCAGTATAATAGTCGGCTATTACTGCCAGAGTACCAAGGCTTGCTGTGGTCCCAGTTTAGATTCAAACTATTTCTTTCCGTCACCTCCATAAATGCAGTGTGGCATAAAGATAAAAGTCACTGTCTATAGACTTAAGGACAATGCCAATATCCAGTCCAAAAAAAAAAAAAAAAAGAAAAGGGTGTTTTAGGCACATTAACAGTTATGAAAATTATGTGAGCATGGAATACGTTTATATGTCAAGTGACTGAGAGCTCAGAGGACCATTAACTTCTGTAATGAAACGCAGGACAAATTCTGGAACAGGCAAACACAGAATCCTTTGGTTTTATTTAGTTAGGTTTGCAACATCATTTAAACATCTCAAGCCCCTCTCCACTCCAAATAATAAGAAAGATGAATTGGTGCTTTGGCCTACTTTTGTTAATATGCAGCATTGTACATTGTTTACACAAGAATAATCTTAGTAGCAAAATAACATATCCTTAGTGCAGGCTAAGGTCATATTTTTCAATGAAAATACTGCAAGTTCAGAGTCCAATTCTAAGAGAAAAGGTGAAATGTGAAGGAGGACCTTTAATGAGTAGAGATCCAAGTTAAGCACATTTTAATGAAAGACATGAAATTGCTGCATATTTCTGCTAGTGCACTATCTTCTCATCTGATAGAAGTCTCTGATGAATGTATCTGTTCGTTACTTTTTTAGTTTTGCACTTGACATCTTTGACCCAGAATATTTGTATTAGCCTGTGGATTTATCTGACTAAATGGAGACATCTATAGCCAAGCTGACTACTCTACATTCCCTCTAAAGTCAATAGAGACCTAGTCAATGGGGACAGAGGTGGGGCAAATTCATCCTTCTAAAGCAGGCTTCTAAAATAGGTCAGATGATTGCATTCTTAATGTAGGTGTTTCTTTCCACTGACAACTAAATATCCCACAGAGTTTTCTGAAAATCCTGTTATTTCTATTCTTCTGTGGCCGTACTTAGGACTCTAAAGTCCCTTTTACTCATGTGTCCTCTTTCTTTGGAGTCTCCCCAAGTCATTAACTAAAGTAATAAACACAGAAGATATGCTGCTGCAGTCCCTGACACAGACTTTCATAGGAAAGCCATCTCAGCAAGGCATATGAGAGTAATTCAAAACAGACCCATGGCTCTTAGATACTTGAGCATGCAGCTTCAGAAGTTGTATGGCTCAGCTCCATTTGCAGGTCTGAAAACACTCTTTTCCTGCTTTTGTGGACTCCAGACAATCAGGTCCTCATGGCTGAGGAAAGAAACCAGTCTGTAAGGAGCCTCAGCATCCAGTCCCTTTTCAGAGTAGCATGAAGCATCCACGTATGGTAGTAAGTCTTAAAACCTGTGCTTGCCTAAAGCCATCTCTTTGCAATTTGGGATAATCCACGTGGCTTCTACCCTGTGTATCACCTCGTACCTTCAAGATGCTTTCTTTCTTGAAGAATGTTACGTCTAGTTCTGTTTGTCTAGAACTTCAGGTCCTCTCTGAACATGGAGACAGAACCAGCCACACAGCTGACTTGTCCAGGGCTCAAAAGATGGACACAAAGCACCTTAGGGCATGCTGGGGTTAAGCACATGTGTATTCACATAGTTTGCACCAGTGCTGCTGCATTTGGGAGATTAATTTGCCCAAAGTTTAACTCCCATGACTTGTTTTTGTACTCGACTTACTCAGTTTCCATCTCTCTCCATGGAGGTTTCACTGCAGGGCTCTCGTAACTCAAGACCTTATTACTTTTTAATCTGAGTTAAGTTAGGGGGGCCAGGGGAGCAGTATCCTTTTATTCCACTTTCACAGTGAGGAGACAAAGTATCTAGCTGTGCATTGCATTAAGGCAGAAGTTGTGCAGGTCCTGGCAGACTCCCTTGGCCACCACACCACACAGCCATTCCACATTGCAAGGAAAATACTCAAGTCCCCAGTCACAACCATGAGAGGAGCAGTTATGACATCTGTGTTGTCTAACATGGGCTGTGGGAGGCCTTCAGCAGCACAGCTTTATTGTAGTCACTGCTGTTGCCCTTTATGGTCCTATTTTTGTTTTTATTTGGTTCATTTTATACCTCAGTGCATATAACGGTTTTTGCTTTGCCTCCAAATTGCACGGAGCCAGCTAGTCTTTTTTAGAGATTTGTGCACCTTCCTCCGTTAGCCAGCTTTATGCTTCCAGATGCCAATTTCCTGCTTGTGAACGAGCCAGACAGGCCACTTGAAAGTCAACCACAAAGCTTAAAAATAATTGCACATTGATAAGCAATGCACACAGTGTTGATTTATTCCTTCTCCTGTAGCCCTGGTTGGTGCTCACTGATGAAAACTCCTCAGGTGGCTGCTTGGACACTCATTCCTCTGGCTGCGGAACGTCACTAGAGTCTGGATACAAACCCAGAGCAGATATTGCCAGTGCAGACACTTTTTTTGACCCAGTGATCTAATTGCCTGGGCCCTGCATCTAATGCCTGGTCCACCATGTATTTTTCAGCAGTTGCTGTGTGCTCTGAGGGCACTCTCTGAAACCATTTATTGCTTTCCGCTTTAGGAATGATGAGACCTTCAGGTCATCCAGATTTATCCAAGGTGATGTGTGCCTTTCTTGCTCCATACTTAAACTACAACCCAGATCTCTCCTCCTCCTCCTTCTCCAAAAAAAAACCTCTCACCATTCAATTTAATCATCGACAATTCCAAAAATGAGCAGGTGCCCCGACAGTAAATTTACTGAAGTGTTATCCAATGTGGTTGTTAACATAACATTTTCCTCATGAATCTTCAGAGATGGACACACTCCCAGGTAGCAAGCACTGCCACATAATTAGGGTCAAAAACAATTAAATTAAAATTCACCTGTTTTATATAAATGGATTTCCCCATTTTACAACATCAGAGCATTAGGGCCATGGTGCCCCACAGGAAGAGAGAAGGAGAAATAGCTCACTGAGATCACAAGTATCAAAGACAAAGCTTTTTTAGCTAAGGTTGTGCAGGAAAACGCAGCAAGATTTGCTGAAGAAGACGCATTGCCACTCTTTCTGAACTCTTCTCCGTCCTCTAGGATTCCTTGTGCTTACAGTGTGCCAAGCAGAGCATGACAACTGGTTAACAAGGGAGACAGAACTGGAACTCAATCCCTGGGGAAGCTTCTCTTTTTTTAGTGTTTGTAGCTTGAATTTGTTTATCTGAACATCCGCTTCATTAAGAGATATTGTGATGCTATTCACAACAGCAACAAAAAGCTACAGAAAACACTTTTCCATTTCTCTTTTTCCTCCCAGCATTGCATATAGCCCCCTTCAAAACTCCTCCACTGCAGATGAATGCCAGAATACTTACTGCTTTCTTTGTGCTTCCTCAGGAACAATCGTAATATTGTGCTTTGAGGGAGCATCTTGGAAAGCAGATCAATGATTTCTGAGTGTTTCTGAAGTAACAATCTAAGTAATTTTATTGTTGTTTCTGCTGTTGTGGGAGACCGTAAACTAGGGACCAGGGAAGATCTGTGAATAATTTGCAATTACTCAGATATTGTCAGCATCCTGCTCAGAACTGAGTTGAAAAGACTGAATTACAGACTTGGTTTTGGAGTTTTGTGCTCCACTGAAAAGCAGTTGCACTAGGGAGCCAGAATTTTGTGCTGTCCCCCAAGCAGGTTTTGCACTGGCACTGCTTCACCAGTATTTCTCTTTTACTCACCTTGTTTTCTGTCTTACAGGAAGTAATGAAAATTCCTAGAAAATAGCTACGTTGTACATTCCCCTTCTAATGGGGGAGCCTGGCAGCCTGTTCATTTTTCTTATTATTCTTGAGACCTGCAGAATTTGTCTTTGTTTTTTCTAATCAAAGATCATTTTTAGGACTATACCAAGGATGCTCTGTCCCTACTCTACTAGATTATTTATGTATATTTTAATATAATGTCTGAAACAGTCAGAGTAAATTGCAACCAAGGCTGCTCTCTCAAGAGATAAGAGATCCTATTGCTTAGGGAAGAGCTAAGTTCACCCATAAATTGCTGAGCATCTATGCAGGGCCCTGCAGAGACAAGCACATGCTGGCATTGCCCAACATGTAAGTTTGCTATCATTATGCACACCTAGCACATTGAGAGCCCCGATTCACAATTGCAGCTTCAAGGTCATGCTGCAGTACGAATATTAATCTGGGAGGAAATGCCTGTGTCAGAGAAATTATTCACATATATTTTCTTACTTTTCAGAAAAATATGACTGGCTGGTGTGGGATGAGCAGGTGTTGCACCTTGCAGGCTGTTCTTTAGAAGTAAAGCAAGCCAAAGCTCCAGCCAGCACATACTGGCTATTGCTCCTTTAACATTTGGCACAAACACATTCAGCCACCCTGTGCTTTGATACAGCTTGTGTTCAGATCTGCCAGTCATGCACTGTCTCCTAGGCCAAGAATGAAATAAGTGATATGGATATAGCCCTGAAATGTCAAAACAGTGAGCAGCAAGGGTAGTGAAGAGCTGTAACTGCCATTAATAGCAATTGGGAAATTGTATTGCTACATAGTCAAATGCATGGGTCAGTTTTCCATGAAACATTGACAAAGAACAGACACTAAGGAACGTTATTTACTCCCTCATTCTTCTCCAGCCCTTTTTACTAGAAGGTAGAGGGAATTAGGTAGAGGGAAGAATTTAGCCAGCTGAATTCACCATCATTTTTTCCTAACATTGGAAGCCAGATTCTCATCTCCTTTACACTGCAAAAGTCTGCAAACAGTGATGCTCTTGAATAGATTGCTACTGGTAAAAATCCAGACTGGAAAAAGGCTGAGTCTCAGCAAGTCTATAAAAATATAATGGAAGTGTTTACACCAAAAATCAATTTCCCAACAAGAGTCGTTGTGATCCAAAGATGAATCAGTGCAATCCAATAGCTTTTTATTTCACATGATTAATAGAAGTAACAGTTTACATTAGAGTTTTCTAATGTTTGCCTAAGTCCTTTTTTCCCAGACTCCACATTTCATAAGCTATGTGATATGCAAGTTATAAAAAACCCCAGCTATTTACTGGAATATATTTATTGAGAAGAAAACTCTTTAATAGCAAACCAATGTTCCTAGCTCTTCTATCAATATATATGCTAGCAAACAAAATCTCTAGTGCTTAAAACTACTCATCAGAGGCAAATTAACTATTTCACTTTGATTCTTATACGCATTTATTGTGTCTTCTGATTCTGCTCCTTAGATAACAACATCCACGTAGCCTGGACATCAACCATATCATCCTCTGCTAGTACATGAATAGGATGGTCATGTACAGGTTTTGGACTTTGTTAGTGGCTTTGTAGAAGCCCACAAAAGCATCACTGACCTCCTCTATACCACTGAGATGAGCTGCTTCAGTGCCCACTCCTGCATCAGAGCCAAAGGCAGCAAAATGCACAGCAGGGAACAGAAATTAAATGGAAGAGAGAATAACACAAATACCAGGAAAATGTTTCAAACAAGTTTCCTCAACACTTGTTCTTGGACTTCAGATATTAGAAATAGTTTGGTATTTGAAAAAGTGGCCTCGTCTGGTGTAAACGCAGCATAATCATTGAACTATCTGTCAGTTGTTGTAGCAAGATATCCCTCTCTTCATCTGCAGATGCAGTCAAGGTGTTTCCGCAATGGACCTACACCCTGGCCCCATGCATTATGAGAAATTCAGTGAGCTGAAGGATTTTACAAATCAATCTGACTCTATTCTCTTTAAGGAAATAGGACAGTCAATGCTTTTCTTTGAGTTTTGTGTTATATAGTAACTAGAATAATAATAGAAACCACAACAGATGTAATTTTTGAGATGATACTGACTTTAGTGATCATTTATGCTGCTTTAAAAGTGCAATATTTTCCATGCAGAAATAAAACACTTCTGTTAGCACCAAAACCAAATTGCTAGCTTTGCCCTTCCAAGATGTTTTGTTCACTTTTGTTTAAAGAATAAAAAGTCCAAATATGCCAGATATGCTGCTCATATATCATAGAGTTGTTATGTGCTTTAATTCAGATCCTTAGCTGCCTCCAATAAAGAGATCATTGGAAGGAGGACACCAATTGTAGTCACTCCAGTTGTAGTCAGGACACAAGCAGCAAAGAGATTGAATATAGGATATTTTGAGTGAAAGTAAGAAAGCAAGCCAAAGTCTCTGGCACAGAGAAAATATTTGTGTGCATCTTCCATCTGTTAAGAGCAAAAAAAGAACTACTGCTGAAATCTCATGGAGCTTTAAAAGTGCAGTTTCCAGAAACCGAGATCACAGCAGCTACTTACTTAAGAGTGGGTAGCAGAAAAGCAGATCTGAAAGTTGTTAGTGCTGTTCTTGGAGAAAGCCAGTATGCAGAGCATCCTGAGGGATGCAACTAGGGAGGTGAAGGGGATGGGAAGGTGCTGAACAAGGATGAGTTCAACTGTAGTTTTGTCTCAACTTGAACCATGTAGAAATGGATGAGCAGGGTACCTGGAAGCAGCCATAGGTGGTGTTATCAATATCAATGACTTGTAGACTGTTATCACAAAAAACAACACTGCCCTGATTATGCTAGTGCAAGCAATCTCTCTCAAATAATTCTGATCAATATGGGACTGATGAGGCAGTGGAATTTTTTTAAACTAGGACAATTTTCTAGGCTGCTTCAAAGCCCAAATCTTCCAAATTATTTTGAGGTGGTCAGAACAAAGTATTCTCTATACTCTTGATGACCGTCCTGTAATAGTAAAAAGGATGAATTAAATGTCCCAGTAAGTGTTTTCTGTCTCTATTCTCTGATTATGAGAGATACGAGAGAGGGTTTTTAAAACCAATAACATTCATAGACTAAATATCTTTCATCCAGGGTAGAAAGACAAAAATGAAATGCATGTTAAAAACCAATAGTTGTGTTCATAAATCAATTCATCCTGAATATTTTTTTCCTGCTCCTAGACATTTGGGTAAAACTAGCTCATGAGAAAAGGCTTTAAGAAATGCCTTGGGCAATGGAGAAACACAAAAAAGCACTTTGCTGCTTCACTGACACTTTTAACATAAAAGAAATTTAAACGTGATCATTTTTCAGCTCAGCAGTTTTTGACTTTATAATGAATAAAAATGTGGTTATAGAAGAATAAGGAGAAGAAGACAGAAACACTGCATAAGAATGTAATCCCATCAGAAGCCTTGTGTTCTGACTGAGTGACCAAGGACATTGGCAAGGTATCTGTTTGAAGCATATAGCTGGGTGTACCATTAATGTCAAGTTTTCTTCACAAAATAAAATCATTCTGAACAAATAAAGATGAGCACCTGGTTATGCCAGAAAGCATTTCCCACTGCTGTGAGTGTTGTGTGTTAGATACCTAGTACCATTTGCTCACAAAAGCTTCGATCTCCATTTTCTAGAGCAACCTGAGTGTTGAACCACACATGTGACAAAGTATTATATTTTGCAAAGTGTTGTTCTTTATTTATCTTAAAGTTCCTAGCGATATTTACCTCTTGGTCATTTCACACTGGGTACTTGATTCATAATCATAGACTCAAAGAATGCTTAAGGTTGGAAGGGACTTCTAGCGATAATCTAGTCCAACCCCCCTGCACACACAGGGTCACCTACAGCATGTGGCTCAGGACTGTGTCCAAGCGGGTTTGGAAGATCTCCAGACAAGGAGACTCCACAACCTCTCTGGGCAGCCTGTGCCAGGGCTCTGTCACCCTCACTGGCAAGAAATTTTTCCTTAAGCTCCTGTGGAACTTTTGGTGCTTCAGTTTGTGGCCGTTTCCTCTAGTCCTATCAGTGGCCGCTACTAAAAAGAGGCTGCCCCATCCTCCTCACTGCCTCCCTTGAGGTACGCAGCAGATGAAAGGGAGAAATAGAAAACTAATTTTTGAGTATGGTGGCATCATTTGTTAGTTGCCAGGCGTATCAGAGCATTTTGGTGAGACTGAGGAGGAAACAGATAGTATTCGCAATGAGAAGCTGCCACAGATCTCAGATTTTGAATAGCAAAACTGCCTGAATTTTGCAATGTGTT
The DNA here is from genome assembly GCA_013398735.1 of Nothocercus julius. NCBI lineage: Eukaryota > Metazoa > Chordata > Aves > Tinamiformes > Tinamidae > Nothocercus > Nothocercus julius. The sequence continues at coordinate 13,205,926 of VZSV01000002.1, forward strand.
TCTGGGATCTCACCTCAGCCACTTTGAAGTGACAATGAGAAAGGTGCACGTGCAGCAAGGAGGTATGAGTTACCTGGGGCAGCGGAGCACCAGTCAAGATGTGATCCGGCTGCTTGAATGCCGACTCCAAAGCAGTGGAGACCAAACTTGCTGGATTTGGCCTCGAGGGAGCAGTGATGTGATGCTGGGAGAAGGATGCCTTGGTCCTGAGCAGTGGCCTGTACTTCCCCCAGGTGCCATGGAGACAGGACAAGGACAGTCTGGTCCTTCAAGCCTCTATCCTGTCTTCCGCCTAGATGTTCATAACCCCTGGCAGGAGCATCCTGGTCCAGACCTGTCTACCCTAAGCAGCTCTGGCCCAGTGTGTTCCCAGTGCGTGGAGCTCCTGCTTTTGCTGTGGTTGCCAGAGCTCTGAAGGTGAAGAGGTGCCAGCAACTGTTTAACAGCTTGCAGACTTGTCTTGACATGAAACAGTTGGGGAAAGTCTCAAACTAAACACTGAAACTAAAACAAATGCCAGCTTAGTCATGTTTCATTTCTTCTACTTAACAGTCCCAAGCATTATTTTTCTTGCAGTGAGGTAATTAAGTGCATGTGTCAAGTATTTGATTTTCAAAGTTTCAGTCATTTGGCGAAATATTAACTGAAAACTGCGATGATTCAGAGTTGTTGAATAACTGATATAGCAGTTTAGCTATATCAGTTTAGCTAAACTTTAGCTTTTTATGCAGCATATGCACTCACATACACTCACATTCCCCAACTAGATTTTTTCAAAATCTTGTCCTTATATCTGTCAGTATTTTACTACAGTAACAACACAATGTTTTTGTCTTTTTAAAAGTCTTTTTCCGTAGTAGGAAATGGAGAGATTTCAGAATTTCCCATTAAAAAACACATACTTTTCAGTCCTAGCAGCCTTTCTTTATGTTACAGATGCAACATGTAAGTATATGCCTCCTGTAAAACATCTGTGAAGACTCTTCTCCACTGTTACAGACTGTACCTGGAAACAAAATACCTGCCATATCTCTCATCATGTTAGGTCTAAGGCCAGCAAAATTATTCATTCACATGGACTGGGACCCCTACAGTGCTTCTGGTGCCAGAGGCCCTTATTTGGGTGAGTGAGAAAAGCAGTCCACTATCCTAGCTCTGCTCTCACAAAGGTCAACACCTGGCTTACTGAAGAGGAGAATTAAGCCAACAGCAACTGCTTCGATAAATCCTGGCATGAGCATCGTTCAGGTTATCGTTTTCCACCATTCTGCTAGTGTAGAGAGAGTAGAAATTGGTTTCCTACTTCTCCGTTCCCCATAATTTGTTTTTACCTTCTCTGGAGATGCCTCACTGGTTCATAAACCACAAAGCACTAGTGGTGTCACTGAGGTTATTTTCATAGCTTCAGCTACATTACACCTTCTAAAACTCAGTGGTTTATACTCTGTTGTCCACGGAGCTTTGCAAGGCAGTGAACTATTTCATGGAGCCAGAGAAAAGTAAAGGAAAACAGGCTTATCGTGTGTAGACTTAAATTTGCTCTACAGTCATCCTCACCTCCAGGGAACAGCTGCAGATCCAAAGAAGTCAAAATGAATGCATTTAGAGCTAAATGAGCTTCTATCAGAAGAAAAAAAGCTTCCACCCACCGAAGCTGCATTCAGTCGACTAGATGATATGCACACTTAAACATCCCAATCCATGATAGTCCCCCAAGGATCCCTTTCGAGTCAGGCAACAGAGTCTGCGGGGACTCACATCCTCCAGAAGCAGATGTCTACAACACTGACTCCAAGAGGCACTTGCCTATAAGTGTGTGCTTCTCTTACTGGCTGCAAAGGAGGCCCAGCATGACCCTATAGATGTCTAAAGTTATGTGAGACTAAACCTACCACAAATAAATGAGCACAGGCTGGCTCAGAAGGCTGCTCTTACCTTCCACCCCCAGACCAGAGCTTGATCGCTCACATCCCACGCTGAGTTAAAGACAGCAGCCTGGAAGGGCTAACACTCGCTTCTTGCTTGTCCAGCATCTTCATTATTCATTCATCATTCCTTCATCTTCGCAATACCATCTGCTCCCGGCATAAATAAACAAGCTTGTCTCACTGGAGCACTGAGAGAATGACAAATACATGCAAAGCTGAAATATTCTGCCAATAGGACTTCTGTATCAGTATCAATATTTTAAACAGCCACCTTGGCTCTGCTATAGAACATATGTCTTTTTCTTTGTTTTCTCAAAATAAATGCAGTATTCTTCTTTCTAATTTCACTTCTTCTGCCAAAAATATACCGTGGATTCAGATATAATTACTGCCTGGGCACAAACTAAAAAGAAGTGAGAAGCATTGAAAAATAAAAGTTTCATGTACACAGAAATGATTCTGTACACCTTCAGGGGCCATTGCCAGGCTATGCTTAGGAGACTGATGGAGTGAAAGGAAGGCCAAGGAGGAGAATTTCCAAGGTTTGCAGTTTTCACCGAAACTATGCTTAAAACCATAGTGCTACAAAGAGCCAGGCACAAAAGGGATTGCTCAAGGCTGTAGTTCTTCTCTCACTTGCACGGCATAGCCAAATCCACAATCGTGGCAAGAGGATATTTGTTACTAATATCTATTTGTTACTAATAGCTACTAATGATGGAGAGCCCAGCTGCAGGACTTAACGGATCATGCAATGGGAGAATATTTTTCAGCTCTGTCCTGCAGCAGGTGAGGAAGACAACCGACACACCAAGGGCAAGGGAGGCTGAGCTGATGTACTGAGTAATGAGTTCTGCTACCTGATCGTTTTTCTCTTAGACCTTTCTCCCTGTTTTGGCAAAAGACCTCCCAGCTTATATTATTGACTGGATGCCTGTTTATTAGTGACATGCCAAAAGAACTTCTCAGGCTCTTTGATCAGCCCTTGAGGCATAAGCAACTTTTGAAAGGCTCTGTTGTCCTTTCTTTTCTTTTCTGGGTAAATTTACATGTCCTCTGGATTCGGGTCTAGACCGGTTACTGACTATGAACAGCTCAGTGCATGCTCACCTCTGTGTAGAGACAACCAGGATGAAGTCAGGAATTGCCTTCTGCCAAAAAATCTGACAGACAGGCAGGCAAATCTCCCCTGTTCCCATCCCCTTGTGCACAGCCAGCTACCAAGTTGCCAGTGCTCTTGTGTTACAGTAAATAGATGCTGGGTGCTTGTCTAGAGGAATAGATGGGAGCAATAGCCATGCATCTAAATAAGTCACAGCCTATTCTTTTTTCTAGTTGAAGCTCAAATGAAGCAACCTTCTGCTCAAGGCACATTAACGTGTTTAAAAGAGTCGACAACAGTGATTTAATAATTTAATCAGCAGCATTGCAGGCATCCCTGGTGGTTTTGGTCCTCGCTGTAATGTGTACAGATATAAAAAGTGCCCACGTCCATCCTTTTCCTGACGGATGTACATCCCACTCTTCTCTTTTGTAGTAGAAGATAAGAAAAAAAAAAAAAAAAAAAAAAGTGATATTCCCAGGGGGAGCAAAATAAGTGACCAGCCCTGAGCCCCATCAAAAAGCTACCCAGAGCAGAGGTGAAATACTGCTGGCAGCCAGGTCTCCTATGGCACAGGGGTTTCTGTCCCACACAGGAGCACCACTCCAACTTGCCTTTCTCCAAAGGAGCACAGGTTTAGTATCATCTTTCCCTTGTTTCAACAAGCTTTGTTCTGCCCCATAGTGGGAATTGGGCCTTCAGATGCTGAAGAGCTGAAATATTATTGGAATGACTCCAGCTTGCACGAGCAAAGCCTGAACTTGCAGCCCTCCCACCCCAAACGGCAGATTGCTTCTGCTCGTTGTTGTGTCAACGTTGAGAAGAGAGCAGTCACAATTGCCTTAGGGCAAGTGGTCAATTCACCTTCTGTAGATAGAGCTGAGTACACTTCATGCAAGGACCACCCTGGTTACAACAGCTGAATTTGGGCCATGTGAGCAGCCAGGAGGGTATCTGCACATGCTGCCTCTTACAGGAATATGCAGCAGTGGAAGCAGCCCAGACCGTGCAGGTGTTAGCAGGTGGTGCGCTGCAGGACTGATGCTGCTCTAGGCAGAGCAAGAGGTGGGGAAAACTGTCCTTATGGAACCTGGGAAATTGCTGAGGTTAGAAAATGAGATATGGTCTGACTATTTCCATCCGTGTGCATCTTGTACAGCCTACGCTTTTTTTGTACTTGTAATATTAATGCAACTTCATCCTAAAATGCAGTTTCTGCTGCATCTTGTGTGTTAGAAGGATTAACAATTGTGAGCCAGAGCAAGGTGTGGAACAGGTAGATCTGAATTAGCTTGACTGGTCTTGATGGCAGATAAAAGAGAGCAATGACTCTTTAGGAGCAGGCAAGTCTGTATGTGACCCACATAGCTGAGAGACAAAAGACAGAAACAGAACTCCTGAGACTTGTGGGGAATATGAACCAAAGGAAAAAATTTCCATCCCCTGCAGTGCTCTTGTTTACGATTTCATCCAAGTAGAGTTTTGCTTATTTGCCTACGGAAATGACAGCCTTCTCCCTTCCCTTGTGTTCTCCTCCCATAAAGAATCAGGACATCATTGGACTAAATTCTGCTTATCTCCAGCCCCTGTCCGAGACTTGACCAGCGCCTCCTCTGTCACTGCTCAGGGAGGCACTGCAATATGCCCCCACTCTGCTTACTGGTCACAAAATCCAGGAAGGTCCATCCAGCCACAGGACACGGGAGCAAAAGCCTGCTATGTAGCTTCAGCTGTGACTGTTTACCAAATCTAAGATAACAGCCATGAGGGTTAAAATTGGCTACTTCTGAATAGGTCTATGATTAAAATATATTACAGTAACACTAGATTTCAGTCATTGCAGAAGCATTCCTATCTGTCTGCATAATCCCTTGCACCATACACCTTCACCCCTGTCTTCCTGCCATGGGCAAGGCAGCCTCTGAAGAGCAAGGGCAAGGACCAAGTAGGAAACCGGGCAGAATGCCTTAATTCACAATATTCAGTTGATCAGCAACATAGCTAGAACAGCTAGGTGGGTTTTCTCAGCAGCAGTCTGATGGCTGGTAACTTCACTACCCTGTGCTAGAGAGAAGACTGCATGCAACACCCCTGCCTGTGCCAGCGAGAACACAAGAATCAAAAAAGCTCAAAATAAGCTGCAGTAAGGTTTGGACTGTAACACAACTAAATTAAAGGCTGGGTAATTTTAGTGTAGCATGATGTTCCTCTTCTGGCTCTAGACTGGCCAACGAACCTCCCACTGACAGAAACGACATTTGTTATTATTCCCATTACAAGCTTAATTCTCTGAACAGTCAGGTGTAACTAATGGAAATTGCCTTTCTCATTCAGGCAGTCTCCAGACTTTCCCTGGACCATCTCCAGGAAAATTCTTTCATGGTGATTTTTCTTACATCTCAGTTGCTCTTTACAAACAAGGACAACAAGTGGACTCTCCCTTTCTAAGTGCCTGCAAAGACAATACATTTGGCACTATAGAGAATAGAGAGTAATAAAAATGTCACAGGAGCAAAGATTCTATTTGCTTTTAAGCTATGTTCACAAATCCTGCCCTGAACCAAAATAGGAGATGGATGAATTTAAGAGAACAGCTTCAAAAATGGATGAGAAATGCAAGGCAGATATTCTGTAATCTCATCCTTCAACTTTGGAGATTTAATTACAGAATTGTATGGAGCTGTTAAGAATGGGGATAGTATGTTCTGGAGTTAGCATGTGCATGAAACATTAAACCTTTGAAATCGCTGGTGTCTGTAAATCTAATTTCACCGCTGTTTTTTTAAAAAACAGGTATTAACAGAAATACTAGATCCAAAGGAAAGGAGAAAGTTCCTTGATATCATTAAAAGGAACTGAGAAACTTCTACTTGAAAAGCTTTCTCGCTACAGTTATTGACAGTTCATAAAAGGTTGTAAAATAGAAATATTTAATGAAATGTAGCATTAATACAGGTCTTTGCACACTTAATCCTCAACAGTATCATCTGCCCTGGATGTTAGTTCATCTTATGAATGGGAAAAAACAGGCCGTGGTTAAGATATTTCCACAAAGTTACAGTCACAGGGTTATTTCACTATAACCCAACTACCCAGACTAACAGTCTACCTGTAGCTTACCCTCTTAAAGACACCTATTAGACAGTTCCTTCCCTTTTCATTTGAACTTTCATCTGCTTTCTTCTCTCCTATCTTTCTGTAGGAAGATAGTTTAACAAGTATCACTGTAACTTCCATTTATATATGGAGTCTGATGCAAGAGGGAGGAAAAATATTTCCAGACACCCTAAATTCAAGAGGCATTTGAGTAATTATAGAGGAAGATAGAAAGATGGAGATTTAGGGGAATTCTGGGGAAAAAATCATGGGCAAATTTATGCTGTTCCCTGATACAAACCATGTTATGAAAAAGAAAAAAAAATTATCAATAATTTTGGTTTGTTCCCATTATAAAAGCTGTTTCTGGAGGATATTGTGGGATAAAAGCCCAAGAAGTATCATGATTTTGAATGCTTTTGTGTTCATAAACTAAAAGGGGGCATAGGAAAAAATAACTAAATACTTCTGATTTCCAGAGAAACAGAGAATGCAAGGAGCCTTCATTGCACTTTGTACATGGCCTTGTACTTGTTATAAACTGCCATACAAAAATATGGTAAAAGATTCATCTTGGAATTCCAAATCCTTGAAACTACTGAAATGTCTGAATAGATGCTGACTGAGATAATTCCCCAGCTCTATTGTCTGAAAGAACAGAAACAATTTGCCTGAATTTTTTTTCTACAAATGCAGTTTGAGGTAAAGCTGAGCATGGAAATTTTCAATGTAAAAGGTTATAAAGAAGAAGAGAAAAAAGGTTTTAAAATCGCTGCACTCTGCATAAACAAGTCCATAAACACCTTTTGTCAGATGCCTCCATAAGTGGTTTTTGAGGTGGCCATTATTACAAGTAGGAAAAGTAGCTTCTGAATCTGTGCCAGGTCAAATGCAACCGTGCAATGGTTCAGGTGCCATTAGCACTAGAAAAGCCACAGCTCGGCACCACATTGCCTGTTGTGCTTGAGGAGATGTTGGATCAAGGCTGGCCATGACATCTGTCTAGTCTCTTGCTACCCGGTAGATATCCTCAAAGAAATAATTTGATAGGACTTTGGGCAAGAGTCCATTTAATCCCCCAGATACTGAAATCTGCTTCAGGAGTCTTCTGTTCAGCATTACTAAGATAAGACTGAACTTAGAAAAATGATACTATCTATGTATATTATGGCAACGCTCAACAGTCGACACTTGAGTTTGGGATCCTGCCATGGTAGGACTGAAAATAACATATCCTTCCATACTCTTAGTGAACCATCAGTTCTGTGTGGGTTTCCCTTTCTGGACTATTAATGTCTGTCTTTCTCTAATGCATTCATTTCTTTTGTTTATTCAACCTATTTTTATCCAATAATTTATTCAGGTCATTTTCAGTCAAATGCATCAGGATTATTACTGTTTATCTTCTGAGTTTTAAGTTGTGGATAATAACATTTCCAAGCTTTTCTCATTAATCATAAAGCCATTAACATCTTTCCTTTTAATCAGAGAAAGGCAAGAGCTCTGTGTGATCACATGGTCCCAAAAACTACCATTTTAAGGAAAATGCAGAGAGTTAGATTTTTGAAAATAATGGTAATGAAAGATGATGCTTTATAGATCTAAAAATTGTCACACTAGTAAAGATAGAATAAACACTTCTTACTACCAGTAAAGTCTATATGTAACAACAAACTGTATAGATCATCTTCTTATATTATTTTCTAGCTACCAATCACCTTCAGCAAATTTGTTTTTACATGAGGATGCATGATTGACTGCTTTATAGAGAAACGGCTTACTGAAATGCAAAAAAAAAAAAAAAAAAGCACTTTACACAACAAAAGGAAGAACCCAAGTGTTAGCATAACTTCGTAGCATTTTTGCCATGAATGTGTTTGAAATTGGCCATACAGTGTACAAGCCATACAGTAGAGCTAGGCACTGCAGATGCATGCCTATGAGCTTCTTTGAAGAAGTCATTGTTTGCTATGGAAGCACTGATGGTTTAATTTAGTGAAACCTTGTTTTTTTCAGAATAAAGAGCCAGTTCTCTCTTCCTTAGTTGATGCAGATAGTGCTCTAAGCATGGTGTAGGGGAATTAACTATCTCATTGCGGTTGGCTAACTCAATACATATTGATTTGTGGTCCTATAACCTAAAAAAAAAAGACAAACTATATTCAACTTTGAAATAATTTTAAATAAGGATGGCCTTTACCAAATCAGATAATAGAAAACATGTCCCAGTAGCACTCTTGCGGTAAAATAGTTATAAGACATTGGCTTCTGGAAATCATAACTAATTGATAATGATATTCCTCTGTCTAGTTTGATCTCAAGCCAACCTGGCTGGCTCGCTGGTATGGAAGTCATCACAGTGGTGATAATTCTGTCCAGTTCAGACAAAGCTCACTGGCATTTGTACATATCTTTGGTTGATGAGTCCTTCTTCTACCATTACATTAGAGCTAATAACATATTGCACATATGGCACATCATGAGAAATGCTTCAGCTGTGCTCCCCCACAGGGACAAGGGAATGGGATTCATTGAGCAAAGACAAGCATCAGTGAGATGGCCAACTTTGGGTTCCTTTCATTGCTGGTGGGAATATCCTCAGTAGAAACAATTTGGTTCAGGAGATCATTCCTTTCACCCTAAAATAGATCAAATGGACTGACTCTTATGGAAGTAATATATAAGAGATGATATGTTTTAGCAGTAAATCCTAAAGTCTTCTCAGGGTCCATGGGATGAATTTAAGTGTTTGTCCCAATCTCTATTCTGAATTAAAAAAAAAAGTCTGGGATCACCACTCCTTATGTAGATCATAAGATGCTTTATTTTTCTACTGTTTCCACTAGTGTCGGATTCCTTGCAGTACCTCAACTCACCATACCCATCTAGGTAGGTCTATGCAGAAAGCCTTCTGCGGCTTGGCATTGTACAAATCCATGCATTTTTGATTTCATCTTTACTTCAGGGTCAAGGCCTTTGTCCATTCCACAGTCCTGTGCCTAATATATCACAGTTTACCATACTCCCTTCTGGCATACAAATGTAGCCATGGCAGCTGCATCTTGTTCTTGTTTGGCACTCATTTGGACCTGGAAGTTCAGAAAGGCCCTAGTTTTGCTCAGCTGGAAACACCAAACTTAGCTTCACAAACCATGTCCACTGATCTGGCTGAAAACTTCATCTAGTCAATAAAAGTACTTGAACCAACAACAGAAAGAAGGGAACCCTTCAGCAAGAGGAGGGAGAGCACAGAGGAGCCAAGAATGCTCTTTTCAATGGAAGCCTGAAATGTCTTTTGTTTAAGTCACCTGAGAAACCACATGCTACCTTTGCCATATACATTTTTTACTGACTTAAATATGTCCTTGCTCTGTGCACTAGGTTCCCATATTCAAGAACATGGTTCTTCCCAGGTGTCATATTCCCTGCCTTGCTTTATAGCTAGAATAAAAAGGAAATGCTAATTTCCTGTGGTCTCGTTGAGAGTTACACTGGCGTTGCTGAGGGTAGAATGAGGCCCTTCATCATGACGCTGTATGTGAGATGATTGGCAAGCCCGTGGCTTTCTGTTTGATTGTTTTAATTTTTGCAGGTGACGCTGTGCCACTTTACATCTTTGCTTTTGCAACACCTGTGTGTTAAATGATATACTTTAATGTAACATGTTTAGGTGAAAAACATCAACCAATAATGCATTCAAACAATAATTTTAACCTCAGTAAAAACAGAAGTGATATTAGATGAAGCATTTACTGACAGTATGTGCCTATCTGGTACAGAACTTTATCTTCTGAAGTCAAGTATAGTCAGGTATGTTCCTGAGGGGAACAGAGCATTAAATAAAAGTTTATTGTCAAATACTTTATTATAGCACTGGTGCACTGAGAACTCTGCCAGAAGTGAATGCAGATTCCTCTGCAGGTGCCTTCACATGCAGAACTGCTTTCCCACTGCATGACGAACACTTGCATGTTGGAATACAGATCTGCTCCTCAAGCCTATGAACATCCGCACGTTCGGGGGTTGTAGATAGTAACAAGTAATAGTTTGCTGACAGCTCTTCATTACCAATGGGTAAATTGGCATGGTTTGTCTTTAGAGCAGCCATGCCTTGGTCAGTACAGGCCTCATAAATGCTATTATGTGGCAAATGTCCTTGTCTGTCTTTGAGCCTAAGAGCATGGGAGGAAAAGATCTGTGGGTCCTAGAAAGAGAAATCCAGATAAAAAGAAGAGGAGCTGGAGGAGCATAGGCCAGGAGAGAATGAATGAGGCACTTTCCCCTTCGGGTCCTTTCTACCTCTAAATCCTATGCTCAGGTGATTGTAGGAAGAGACACTGCAGTTTGGAGAGAAGCCAAAGAGTGTGAATCATTCACTATCCACATAGTGTCCAAATTGCAACTATGTTGTCTACTTTTAACCAGATCATCCTGATCTGGTATTTTAAGATATTTACAGGGAGGTTAGAGAGGTAAGTATCAACATTTTCTAAATCATTTGCACTCACCAAAAGGAAAGTAGTTGCCAATGCGCTTAGCAAAAAACACTCAGCAGCAACTTTCAAAAATGTATTTTTCACCCCTTTGCCTTGGAAAATATGTAATTTTTCTAAACGAGAAAGACACAGATTAGTGGAAAATTATTTCCTCTTACAGTTGCACCCAACTAAAAGAGAAACAGATCTTGTCCTAAACACCTCTCAGTGTCATGTGGAAGCAAACAGATTGGCTTTCATACACCATTTCACTGTAAAAAAGAGCTCAAACTTCTGAGCTTCTCTGCTCCTACCATCGTGCTAGGCAATGGATGTACCACCACTCTGACAGGACTATGTGTTTTTCTGATCATTTCATGTGTCAGCTTGCACACTCCCATTGTAGATCTATACTTGTGGGGGACTGTTCTGTACTATAAAGCAGCAGCAGCACACATGGAAGCAAAATAAACAGGCAGCTGAGATCTAAAGATGAACCAAATGTAGTACTTAGAATAAGGATAATCAGGGTAGAATTGCCTATTCTTCCACTAACAAGCAGTAGCACCTGGTCACTGCTTGCCAAAGTGCATTTACTTCCTTGTTTGTCCAAAGGGAACAGCAATGTTTATGATTTTTGAAAAATTGGTGGAAGTCCCCAGATGCAAAGGACTTCATGAGGGCAAATTGGACCTATCCAGGATAACTGCTGTGCTCAGCTGTGCTGTACAACAACACATCACCACACAACAGATGCAAAACTGACTGAAATTCTTTCTAGCCAATTGTATATTCATGCTGGGCAAATCTGTGAATTCAGGTCAAATTTGGCAAAAAGAAAAACAAAAACAAAAACAAAAAATCCCACAAACCTTTCATTTACACACACTCTAAATGACCTATTCTGATTTCTTCCTAAGCTGTGTCAGAGAATATTTGCTCCTCACACCACAGACTACTGACTTCTTCCCATCACCTTGCATTGATCAAAGACGTTGAGCAGGGAATCAAAACATAAGGTGCCGGAGCAGGACTGTGGCTGCTGCTTCTCTGCTTTAAATGCCTGAAAATGACTGAGCCCCATGCTACAGAAGAAAAACTTCCTTTCCTACCACCCGGGCATCAAAGCAGCCTTCTTGAGCCTTACTGCTAGTAAAACATAATAATCAGAGGTATAATGACTAATGTAATTGGCAGCACACAGCACATCCTTCCTGCCCCTTGTTTCAAACCATGGTCATTCTTTATTGTGGTTCCTTCCCAGCAGCCAAAATATGGGAGAAAAAATAAAAAAAAAAATCCTGAGGTGACTAGGAGAAGTCCTGAAGCATAGGGTTAATAAAGTATAAATTTAGGGTACATGGGTGAGAAACCAATCTTTTTTTTTTTTTTTGAATGACTTCACAAATGGAGCTGTTGGATCAAAATTAACTCCATTGCTCTAAAAGGTGCTGATTAAAAATTCTTCTGAAAACAAAATGGGATCTCTCCTTTAGAGACAGACATGAGAATTTTTGTACTACTAAAACCATGAAGAGAAGCCTGATAAGATCTGCCCTTCTCATTCTCGTCCTAACCACCACAAATGGACAGTGTGACTGCAAAGGTCAGGGTGCCTGTCTGTTGCTAAAAAGTGACGTAATATGATCTATCTGCCTTCTCCTCTGTACTTCACTGAACTGAATAAGGAGAAAGGGCTATGTTTGTTGCTCTGGAGCATGTCTACAAACTGAGGGATTTCAGCCCTGTGTATGCTCCAAGGAAACGTCACTGGGAAGTGGCATTGCTTTTACGCGTGCCTCTGGCTTGTATTTAGCACTGATTCAGAAAAAAGAGAAGCGAAGTGAAGTGAAGCTAAGAGGGAAGAAATGGATATTATTTTATGGCATGCCCATCTGACTTGGAAACCTTGTACAATAAAACATACATTTGAAATTCCTTAATAACTTCAGTTCATAGAACATAGATCCGGAGAACTTATTCAGATGAATAAACACCTTTTAGGCAAAAGAGCTGGAATCACTGAAAGGCAGAAGCCTAAATGTCCAAGGGTCTGAGGCTTTGATGCTTGGCAAATTCTGCCTACAATTTCCAGAAAAAATTATTTGGCATGTGCTTTTACTAGACGTTGTTGTCAATGGGCTGTAAGAACATACTCTACATTATGCACATATTTAAGTGTTCCTTTAAACAGTGAGGCATTTAAGGACTTGCATAAATGAGCTTATATCATATCTTCATCTAATGAAAAACTACTTTTCAGCAGAACAGTATTTTCTGCTTTTGTCTTTTGCAAAATAAACTCTGCAGAGAGTTCATATAATAGTACTGTTAAAATCATCAAGAAAAGATTCAAGCAAACTTGCAGTACACAAGCTCAAATGTAACATTATGCAGATCAGTACTCGGCTGGATTCTGCAGAGATCAGCTCTCAGGTTTTACAGTGATGAGCAATACTGTAGAATCCAGTAATGCCATGCACACCCTGGAGGGACTTGAGTAATGCAGAATTTGTTCTGGAATGCCATCCATGGCTTCACATCACTCCTTTGACTTTCCTAGATCCCACTCTGAACCTACTGAGAGCTCTGGATAGGCAAAGAATAAAGCAAGAAATGAAATCTGTTATATATTACCTGTTGGCACTTTTTAAAGGTGACATGTTTCTCTTGCCAGACAATTTCTAACTACTTTTCAGCTGCTTGAAGGGGAGCTTCTGCTTGTTGACACCTTGTTTCTAGGCTGCACACTCTTGCTTTTCAGAGTGATATGTATTTCACTCTGTGATTATCTTTAAAACAGAATCACTTTCAAGCACTTGTAGTTATTCTTTCATCTTCTTCCACATTTGTTTCACCTGCAGTACAATGTTACATGGGTTGTATTTGTTATTGTGTTGTTGTCTCCCTCAACTGTATTTTGCACTGCTGCATGAATTATTTTTGACAATTGAACAAAGGCAAGATGCAATGTGCAGAAAGCACTATTAAACAAGAGCAGGAATGTCTGTGTCCTATCCTATCCAAAGTGAATACTGGTAATCATCTGTCTGTGGATATCATTACACTGATGAAGCCAGCTGCACTGCGAGACATGGAATATAGGCTGCTTTGTCTGCTTATCAACCATCTGGAACCCATTATATTATTTCTGCTTCAGGTTCTGGACAAGAAGGATGAAGTAAGTCAAAATGCAGCAGACCTTTCTGCAAAAAATGAACAGAGGATAATTCTGCTAGTTAGCGATTTTTCACCAGTGCACTCTCTTGACTGCAGAGTGAAAAGCTAGCAAGGAGTGTGACACGTGGGCATGACACTGCTGTGACCTAGCTGGCATGCTCCTGCTTGCAGCTCAAGGTTAATAGTGGCTTGCTTGGGCAATTTCTGCACTTTGCTCCATTTCACAAAGTAATTATGGTCAAGAGACTGTGTGTGTTTCTGTGTTTCTGTCTGTGTGTGTCTCACCTCGTCAGTACTTCAGTATTCAAAGTCCTCTTGAAGACACTTCTTTGTCCTCCCTTCCCAGTGCAGAGAGACAAGTAGCCAAAGGATCACAGAATAGTTGAGGTTGGAAGGAACCTTCAGCAGTCATCTAGTCCAACCCTTTGGGTCAAAGCAGACCAATGATAGAAGGTTGCTCTAGCTGGGTTTTAAGTATCTCCAGTGACAGGTGACAGAGACCTGAGAAAATCCAGGGGAAACCTGTTTCAGAGTTTGATCATCCTTTGATCATCCTTGTAGTAAAAAAGTGTTTTTTTTTTTTTTTTTCTTAAGTTGAAATGGAATTTATTGCATTTCAGTTTGTGCCTGCTCCCTCTTGTTGTTACACTGGACAACAATGAAAGTCAGGCTTCATCCTCTATCCTTCTATCCCAACGAGTGTTTATACACATGGATAAGATTCTTTCTGAGCCTTCTCTTCTCAAAGTTAAGCAATCTGAGCTATCTTAGCCTCTTCTCACATAACAAATGTCCAATCCCTTAGCCATTTTGTGGCCCTTTAGTGAACTTAGTCTAATAGGTTCATGTCTTTCTGTACTGGGGAGCCCAGCATTGGACCCAGCACTTCAGATGTGTCTAACCCATGCTGAGTAGAGGGGAAGGATTGCCTTCCTGACCTGCTGGCAATGATCCTCCCAGAGCAGCCCAGGATGTCATTTGTCATCTTTGCCAAAAGGACAAGTTGCTGGCTCATGGTCAACTTGTCAACCACTACCCCAAGGTCTCCTCTGCTGAGCTGTTTTCCAGCAAGTCAGCACCCAGCCTGCAGTGATGCAGGAGGTTTTTCCTCCCCAGATGCACAGATTGGCATCTCCCTTTGTTGAACTTCATGAAGTTCCTCTCTGCTCATTTCTCCACCAGGCCAAGGCCCCTCTTAATGGCAACATGACCATCTGGTCGGTCAGTCACTCCTATAAGTTTTATATCATCTGCAAACTAGTTGAGGGTGCACCCTGTGCATTCATCATCTGGGACAGCAGCAAAGATGTTAAACAGTACTGAAGCCAGTATCTGTCCCTAGGGCACACCTCTGGTGACTGGTCTCCAGAGGGACTTTGTGCCACTGATTACAACCCTCTGAAGCTGACAATTCAGCTAGTTTTCTGTTTACCTCGTTTATCTAGTCCATCCTCCATCAATGTGTAGACGTTATCAGAAACACCATTGAA
This sequence comes from Nothocercus julius, assembly GCA_013398735.1. NCBI lineage: Eukaryota > Metazoa > Chordata > Aves > Tinamiformes > Tinamidae > Nothocercus > Nothocercus julius. The sequence continues at coordinate 13,221,197 of VZSV01000002.1, forward strand.
AGGTCATGCTAAAATCAGGAGAAAAAACATCCACTGCTCCCCCATTGTGCTACATATTGTATTCCATTCACAAACATCCCAAGCTGGTGGCTTCTTCCATGTTAAGCCAAGTAGGGTGAATTGCCCCTGGAGTTAATTTTCTTTATCCGTGACTGTAAAAAGAACTTTTAAAGGATCTGCTGAACTTTAAGGAGGTTAAATTAGATGAAGTGAGTCCTATGCTCAAAATTTGTATTCCAATTTTTATTTTCTGTAATTTGCACAAATGCATAACAACTGACCTTTCCCAATTGCCTCACACAAAGGCCTCTTTAATCCCTGGCTCCTCATACCAGGCAAGCAGGTTACTAGTGCTTCAGACCTGCCTCTTATTCCTAACAAGTGCAATAACTGTGTGAAACACTAGCCACACTGAGACTGATGGGCATTTTGCCATTTTCTGCAGCAGATCCAGGATTCAGTCCCCTCCTTCTGCTTGGAAGTCTATGCTAGGGAAACAGAGAGGAGTACTGGGTCAGATGCAGCTGTATCTCACCCAGGTTTAGTGTGCTCTCAATTTTTCATGAAGGGAAAGGTGCACAAATTTCTTTCCCTTCTAATAAAATGTGAATAAAACTTCTTTTGAAGAGAAATGCTTACATGTTTTGGATGCTTTTTACATTCATTCATACCTCATCCTCAGTAACAGACCTACCCATGGCTTATGTTTTAGCCTCAGGTCTCTGATGTATCTCTCAATTGGCTTCGTTTCTAGAACTGTAATCTTAAAACCCCACTTGCTCACAGGGCTTGTAATACCATTCAGAAACCTCCATCACGCCAGAAAAGTTATCCTTTCTACTTCAGTGAACACAAAACTGTACTGTCTTTTAAGGTTGCTTAACTTTCAGCTGTTAAAACTGAAGCAGTAGTTAAAACTGAAGATACCAAGTGTACTTATGGACATCACAGAGCTAATAAAAAGGTTATGTATCTTCATTTATTTATCTTATGGGTCTGAAAGATGGCCTGAGTCCTCAGGCTCATTCAGCACAGGGCTGGCATGGGAATGGGCAAGAGTGAGAGCGTCAGTCATACTAAAAAAATGTCACTTTTGTCAAGAAGCCTGGAGACCACAGAGCAAGAAGATCCTCATCCTACTCACAGAGAGAGGAATCCTCACCCTATCACATCTATCACACCTGTGCCCAGCCCACGCTCTTCATGTACTGACCTACTACACAAAAAACAGCTAATGTCCAGAGACAATGAAATTTAAGCCCTCACTGTTGACACCCACACACAGTTCAGGTAGTTTTCGATGGGTGTTTGTATTTTCCCATTCCCGTAGTTACTAACATGTTAGTTACTTTCCCATTGTAGCTAACAAATAGTTACAATGCTCAGACAACCATGTGATATGAAGGCAAGGCGATATTCTCAAAGTAGAAAATATTGAATAATACTTTTTTTGAATAATATTGCTCATTTATTGCAAGGGAGATGTTTTCCCTCTCTTGTTTTAAAAGCCAAAAAGCAGGAGCTGGCAGAGGATTTGCTGTTGCCTGAGAATGGGGGATGTCTTAGTTTAACCAGGCATATGAAACTTTTCTCTGTGGAATGAATGTTAAATAATGGATTGGAGCTGTTGTTTTTTTAAGTTTTTTTTTTTTTTTTTTTTTTTTTTTTTTTATGTTATGCGGAGTAGTGCAAGGTTTCTCTCCTTCCTAGCTATCATTAAAGAATATCTTTTTTACTGATGAAATGATTATTTTTCCAATGGGTCATCACTTTGCTCCTAGGAACACAACAATATATATGTATATTTTAATTGCTTCATGCTCTGAGAGAAGTCAAGAGGGCTCCTGAAGTCACCAAGCCATTCTTATGACAAAACTAGACAGCCACTAAACGGCTATAAACTAATTAAATAATCGGTGAGACAAATCCTGTTCTAATTTACTCCCTCTGTAAGCCGACTGAAGTTTTGGACGTGTGAAAGACGTAAGCTATGGCAGAACTCTTCAAAATCATTTTCATATGATTTTTAGAAGACTTAAATCAAGGCTGTGCCTGCTAAGATGGGGATAGTTGCTGTATGTTCTGGTAGAGCAGCAGTTCATTAGCTCCAATAGAAATACCCTTTGTGTTCTTCCTCTTAAGGAGACATTTGGAGGATCAAAATATAAGTCATAGCCAGTCAAGAAGTGGAATCTCCAATCTTCTGGATGTTCTGATCTTTCACACACAGTTTTAATTCAAATCAGAACAGAAAATAAAAAGACTTTTCAAACAGAGCAGCCTAAATGTTTGGGCTTGATCCTATAGAAGAATTTCATTTCAATATTGACAAAATATTTTCACAATGTTGAAGAAGTAATGTAATAATATCTCATTATATGTGATGCCTTTGCAATGTAGTTAAAAACACATATATTGGCAGAATGTGAAACAGAAATCTGAGCAAAATGAATCTGATGATGATGATGAATCGAATGATAGTCAGAACAAATCATTTTGTCTTATCAAAACAAAATGAGAAAAACATCATTTTGATATTTCCCTGTCACATTTGTGAATACGGACATATTCTTCAAGGATTTCTATTTCAATAAATGTGTATTTTTAATGGAAACCTGGCGGTTCCAATTTTTTTATAAGCCCTGCTAATGACTCTCTCTTATCTTGTGGATCAGATGTAATGAAGTCACTCTTTGATTTAATTGTGCCCCAACTGCAAGAGATGAGGCAAGGAGTATGAATTAAACTAGTATTTTCACTGGAAAAGATCCAACAACATGTGAGGAGTCCAAGAGCAATATGTTCTCTGGGATTCTTTTGCTGAGAAAACAGAATGCTGGGTGCTGGAAAAAAAAAAACTGCAGTTCCTACCTGGCTGTAGCTGAAGCATTTCAAGAACGGGATAATTACCTAAAGTGGCCAGCTATTGCATTTTTCTATTTCCCATCGGTATAAAAAGTAAGCATGTATTCTTTGCCAGGCAGAACAGTAATCAATATGTAATGGAGAAGTAATTTGTCTGATGACATCAACTGGATGCCGGTCCTTCAGCACCTCTATTAATAAATGTCATGTATGCATGCCAGGAGACTTGAGATGACATTGAGTTTGGAAGACCTAGTATCGACTATGTGATATTTCCAAAATAATGTCTCAATCAATCTATATTGCCAGTTCCTTCAAGAGATTCTGGATCAGATTTGCCTCTCACTTCCATTAACTGTAGTTCAGAGTAATTCCACTGACTTACCTTAGGTTGAAATTAATGCTGCTTAAGGCAAGAATTCAACTCACTGCATAGGTATCAGATGCAAGTTTAACGCACTGCAAATTTCTAGTAGGGCCCTCAGGGTGAATGAAACTCTGCTAGGGTCTCCTTTCCATTCAACCTTTTTCCAATGAAGCCAAGTGATTCAAACTGGAGATCTATATGTGTAGAATCAATGTTCTCCAGCATGGACTGTCCCACTGATATCCTTCGCTTTCTTAAAGTAGTTGATTCACTCTTTAAATACAATATAGGGTCTAGTCTTCAGGCTCGATTCTATTTTCCACAGAGAGAGCAAAGAATTCCCAGGGTTCTGGAAAGGGGAGCTTTAGCACACAAATCTGATAACCTTAATGGCAGAGGACACGCTTCCTCACCTGTGATTTTCTCCTACCATCTCCCTCCTCTTTCCTCCACTCTTCACCTGAAACCTTGGAAAAATTGCAGAGGTGTCAGAGCCAACGTGACTTCAGCTTTCAAGAATACCTATGCAATGCTGCATTCTCTGAAAGCTCTTCAAAGATGTCTATATAGAGATGTAAAAGAAGTCCCTTATAAAGGACTAAACCTCTTCCCATGGCTCCAGCGGGTGCAAGATCAGACTGCAGATTCATTATACAGAAAGGTGAGTGTGTGTGACAGCACAGCACCCATTAACACGCTGCTACACTCCAAAAATCTGAAGCAATGCAAATTGTAGTGAGCAGATGTAACATGACATGCTCCCAGAGTCTCAAAGGAGCTCTATTTCTATGTATTTTCACTTAAAAACAATTAACTAATACAAATTAAGAGAAACAAGAGGTAAGTGTTAAATCTGTCTTTAAGAAGAATAGTCTAATACAGCCACCATAGTGCCGGATTCCCACAAGTATTTATTCTAGTAGACCTGAGTTCAACAGAAGCTGCATATAGGAAGTCAAACATATTTTTTACGCATGTGTGAAAATAGCCCCTTCTTTTTTTGAGAGACTACTCATGTTTTTGCATCATTATTTATAGGCCAGATATTACATATTAATAACAGAAACTACCTCTGCCTGCCTCTCAGACAACATGCAACATGCAAAGTAACCCTAGTGTTAAATTGGTAAGCAGCTAAGCTTTCAGTCTCTTAAAATTTTACTGCAGGCAATAAAAGTGGCAATCACTGGGCATTTGTGAAAATCAGGCTGCTTTTATTTCGAGGTTATCTCTGGAGAACTGAATCCACTGGCTAAAACTCTATAGCTAAGGTCCCTTAAGAAATAGGAAGGGACTGCAAGTTCTGGAGTCTCCCTAGTTTCCTGGCCCACGACTCCTATAACTGGTAATTTGAATGAAGAATTGAGCTTCTGTGGGAGTGAAAGGCAGTTTTGTATGAGTAAAACCATTTGCAAATTCCTATCTAATTTCCTGAATATTTTCATTTGTTTATTTCTACTGAAAAAGGGGAGGGCTTTCAAAATACTGAAATTTTGTTTCCTTTTTTACCAATCTATTCCTATTTTTGAAACAGTATTTCATTTATACAGCTTTCAAAATGAAGCTTTTGAGTATTCATTCTGAAGTCACATTTTCCATTCAAAAGTTTATCTAAGTTTAAAGAGCAGAGGAAAAGCAGAGGACACACCCAAAGGGAACAAAACATTTCAAAATAAGTGTCATCATTACTCTATAAATAGATTCCCACAAAAACAGACTGTGTTACAACCAGAATGGGGGGCTGGAGAAACAGGTCTGCCATGCTGTGCAGCCTTTGGATGTGTGTCTGAGATGATGCCCAGGAACATGGAGCAGTGACTTTTCCATCTTACACTCACCCATCTCCGCTTTCTGCTCCATAACACCTGCCCCTGTGCCTCCAGTCTTACTGCACAATCCTCTACGGCTGTGTTGAAACATCCTCCTGAACAGAAATAGAGATGCTCTGCTGTGAAATTCAAGCCCTGTACAATTTCTTCCTATTCTTGGTGTGGTTATGAAGTTTTGAACACCTTGGCATGTTGTAACCAAAATTTATGCTGTGAAAATTCTTCTCTCTTCTATCCCAAAATCCATAAAGCAAAGATTATCTGAGTTATGGCTGGTATTTCATTGGGGATCATTGCCTTCACTTATAAAGATCTGGCTGGTTAGGGATGGAGTTGAGTGTCATTGCTTGTTGTCTATCTTTGTGAAACCAGATTACTTAAGTAAAAGGAAACCTGATATCCAAGCTGATCAGGTTTTACCAAAACAAACTAACCACTGCTTTTTCAACAGGAAGTCCTAATGGAAGCTGTGCTTTTACAGGAGGGATTTGGATGGCACAGGTTTTCAATGTGAAGACATAGGAGCTGTAATGCCCTAGATTAACGGTCAATTCATTTCTAAGATGATGAGTACAACTTTGTAAAGTGCCTAAGATATGAAAAGCTCTTTCCATTCCCACAAATGTAAAAAGTGTTTCTAAAAATTCCCCTCTATTTCTTTCTTTTTTTCCCTAAAATTTTACAAGCAGGTCAGGTGTCTTGTTGAAGTCAAAATGAAGTAAAACTTGACTTTGCATCTTTATAAGAACTTTGTCAAGAGCATTGAAGCTAACCCAGCTGTAACCTGGTCCTTAAGGTTACAAAAGACATTTAATGCTTGTGTAATTTTCTGTGTATTCAAGAAAAGTCAAGAAAATGGATTCTGTATTAACCACAAACTCACAAGAAAGTAATCATACTTTGTTGTTACAAAGCATTTCTACCCAAAGAGGAGGAAATGCATTAGTTTCTTTGCTAAGTAGGTTTATATATAAGGCCTAAGAGCTAGAAAGATAGTACATTTGTGACAGGTACTGATCCCATTCAGCAAAAGAATATCCTGGCACACCAAGACTTTACAAATAGCTGTATTGCTGTTCCTCAGAGTTCAAATAGAGAGACATGCAATGATTTCCCAAGAAAATGACAAAATGGATTGAACAATTTGCAAATTATTTGGAAGCAATGAGCAGGACTTTTTTTTCATTGTCTTGAAAGCGTACAGATTATAACACATTGGCAGTGAAATATGATAGTTTTGAAAACAAAGAAGCCAAAAGGATGGGAACACGCGTACTTATGGCAAATCTCCATGGAGTCTTTTGCTTTCAGAATTACTTGAGCCGAAGTTCACTACATCGATACATTAATTCCGAACACCCCAAAGTCATTTTTGGGAAGTTCTTCTTATGTTATCTTCACATCATGCCTAAAAGAGAAAAAGTATCACTAAAAATTGAAGTGTTTTGATAAGACAGTTTATGACAGTCTTTGATGAACTATAGACATCTAAGTAATTCATGCGTTTAATTGTAACAAATAGGAGAAGAGGCAGAAAAGTCTAGTAATTTAGAGAGATTTCTCTCTTAACTCACTTTGAAAATAAATTATGCAATGACAGGTCCTACAAGAGCAGAAATGATAAATGAGAAAATGAAAATGTTTTGGTTTTGTTTAGCTTCATAGATTAGGACGTTTGAGATGTGAGACGCAAAACAATATCATCAGTATATTGGATGACAAGCTCTCCACTTCTACTGCTGAATGTAATTGAGGGGAGTTTGATGCTGCCATGACCACTGGAGATGGAATAAATGAAAAGGCACGTAGTCCTGTGGCCAATGAGATCTTAGCCTATGTTGGTTCAGTCCCTGCTCTCATGTATGACCTTGGATGGATTACTTGGGATAAAATTTTCTTTGGTCTTCAAAGTCTTAAGTCAGTGGAGCAAGACACCAAAATTCCTTACACATCATTTTGATGTATTGTCAGAGTTAGAGAATATAAATACTTAGATGTATAAAATTTGCTGAAATATAACACTTAGTCTGTTTGCTTCTTTTGTCACCTGTAATACTATCACCTTGACATATCGTTTCTGTATGTTCTATGTGCTCCTCTCATGAAGACATGTGGTGAAACAGGGATGTGCAAAATAAAGTGATAGTCCTAGATCTGCACAAACTATTATTATCTGTGGTCCCTGGAGTCTCATTTCCCAAATTACCTTGTCTGTGCCTGTCTTGGTGCTAAAGAAAGCAGAACCCTTAACTCAGATTTGGCTATGATGGAAGCACTGAGACGTTCTCTTCTCTCTCCACCCTCTCCCACAACTCTCCAGTGCGGGACCTCTGATGTCTCATGTAGATGAACATCAGACTTTAACTTGAATGGGGCAATTACAGGCTTCAACGAACCCTTCTGGAACTTCTTGATACCTTGTCACATCTCATAAATTTGCATGAAGCTGGGCAATGTTTCAAAACATATTACCTGTACAAATAATTATAAATGACCTTGGAAAATAATCTAAATAACAATCATTGTCAGAGACATCCAAAACTGCAAGGAAACAATTGCACTAATATAAGTGATCCGCTGTAATCTGATAAAATGATAAAACTGCAAAACAGTGGAGAGCTGATGTTGGCTTTATGGGCATTGGATAAATAAAAATTTGCTGTCTCTGGCTAGGAGAAAAAGCTTTAAAGAAAATCAGACTCCTAATTCTTATTCCATTTGGAGGCGACTAATGATAAGCAAAAGTGATGTTTGTTTTGTCAACATTCACCACAGTACTTGGGGATTTTCCTGGAAACTCATGAGGGCACAGAATGAGAGTATAAGATGTGAAGCATGAAATCCTATTTGAACTGCATACAGATTATCAGATCCAATATCTCTAAACATTTGATATTAAAAAAAAAATATATCGAAACAAAACCCAGACTCCCAAAGCTCTCAAAGTGTTGAAAAAAACCCAGCAAAGTCTTTCAGGATTAGCGATTGAGCCATAGGTGCCCAGCAGCACAGCAGATACAAATTGATTCCTGGGGTCAACAGAAAATCTTGATCAAGGAAAGAGATCTTACACAGCACTGCCCCGAATGGCAACACTTATGCAGAAGTATCTGATCTTGCTGTTGAAGAAGGCAGTGACAAAACTTCAAAGCAAGCAGGACTTCACAGAATGCAGAGCTGGAGCCAATGATACGCAGGGCATCAAATTAATTTTTAATAAACTATGGATCAATCACTCCCTCCTATTTAAGTTGTCACCAGTGATACACCCACTGCAGTAATGATTCAGTTGTTCCCCAACAGTAATGATTCTTAGAGGAAGAAAAAATTCAATGTGTGCTTTAATGACCAATAATATATGAACTCTTTACGCTGTAGAGAAATAACTGCATTCTTATTAGAACTACATAAATATCAAGTGTTCTGTCTATAACCTATAATAAATCTAATATCTTCTGTCACAGGAGCTATTTCTGCAGGGTCATGCAGCATTACCTTAAGTGGGGAAAATATCTTTTTTATATGTTTAAAAGTAAAAGAAATAATGAGTCACTGTAAGAAAATTCTAATCCTAGAAAGTGTCAGGTTACAGTCCAGTGGTCAAACTGAGAGCTGGAGTTAAAACCATGTTAACGGGTGGCCACATCTTACCCTTTACCCATTGGCCGTTCATCCTTGCCAACTGCCCTCTTTACCAATCCTAGCATGCTGCTGGCCACTAATGAAAGTGAAGACCGACAAAGAGTCTTCCATGAAAACTCAACACATTTACAAAAAGAAGAATTCATAGATAATATTGCTTCCAGGACCTGGAGCAGCTCCTACTAACACCCACTGCAAGAATTCCACTGACTCACTGTCAAAATAAAGGGCAAGTAAGAGCTTGAACTTAAAATGCCCATCACTCATGATGCTATTATTGTCATTTTGGGGGCTGGAAGTTCTCTGTATATGAAGAGACAGTCACTGGAGATTGCTCAGAGCCCTAAGTGAGGGCTGTGTCACCTGACACTTCTGTCCATTGGTTTTGTTACGGTGGTTTCCTGTATGTGATATATTGTAAGTGGAGCTGGCCAGCAATTTTCAATTAACTTTGCTTCCTCAATGACACAGTGAAGAAAAGGAGGAAGGAAGAGGCTGGCAGAGGTATTAATTGAAGCAAAAGTGTTCTTTCTCCTAGGGAATATAAGCATAATTTATATTTTCTCCATTGAATCAATATTTTTCAATACTAGCAATTCCAAACAGTGAATTTATTTTCATATAACTGTGAAAAAGTTCTTTCCCTATTTCTGAATCAATATTTGCACGACTTCTTATTCTTTAAAACACATGTTGGTTCCATTTTTAGAAATAATAAATGTTGAGACACAGACATTTCCCTTAGGATGCAAATTCCTTTCTCTATACAGTTCTGGTTTAATTCTTCAGTCTTTTTTCCCTCTACTATTTCATATACAAAAGAAAACATGGACTCAGCCAAGTAAAGTTTGTTCTTGTCATTGACACCTATCATGAAACCAAACAGAAGAAACATAATAAGGTATTTTCTATATCTCAAATTCCCCCAACCTTAGGAGAGAAAGGCAAATAACAGAGGTCAGGGAACCTCGGCACCTGAAAAGAAACTTGAAATTCGCCTTGATTCCAGGCCAAGAAAGATGTGTGTACTTCCCTTGCAGATGCAAAAGCTCATGTCATGGTGTGGAATATAGAAAATATTGGTTGATAGTGAGCCAAAACCAAAAGTTTTTAAAGTCCTTTCTCAATTGAAAGTTCTATTTACTACATTTGTTAGGATTTTATTATGATGGCAGTTATTATTCATTATTTTTAGAGCACCCAAAGGTGTGGAGAGTACTTTCAAAGGACTGAGGACAGGATGAATTCAGGGAAGTGATGTATTTAACTAAAAGGGCCATTTGATCTGTAGATAGAAGTTAATGTTTACATTAAGTGATGTCAGGCCATTTTTTAGCCTTTCTTATTTTTGTGATAAAATTTCTTCAATCGCAATTTGGATAGAACATTATTTATTCTTTTATTTCTAATGCTTTAGAGTAGCAAAGCTATCTTAGGAAATAATGATAGTGGAGGGAACAGAAGAGAAACAATTTTAAAATGAGGCCTATCAGGAATTAAATATTAAACCAGCTCCCAAAGCATAATAGAAAAATGCTCACCAATAAATGTCAGCCTTTTGGAAAAGTATTTTTCAAGGACATGGGAGGTATTTAAGAGAATCCTTCCAGATTTTTTTTTCAAACATTTATTTTGGCTCTGAATTCGTATATAAATATGTCCTGTGGTATGAAGAAACTTTGCTTCTTGGGAAACCGTTGCAGAGGACATTTATCAGTCAAGGATATTAGTGTAGGTAATAACTGCAGCCAGGATGGATTGGTGATGGAACAAGCCATGCACTCTGAACACGCTCCAGCATCTTCTGCATGAACCATGGCAGGAGGGGTGACTCCCCACTAGGATTCCTAAATTTCTGTTTCAGCCACTGGGTAATAGCAGATCATAATAAACTTGACATTTAAGGCAATGCAGCTTCTCACAGGCACATGAGTCTGAGCTATGTGCTTTACGTGATGCCCCTGTCCCTTGGGGCTCCTGCACTGCTGAAATCTGCTCCCTGGGTTTCATTCAGACAGTTTTACACACATTTATGGAGTCACAACACTTTATTACAGAAACATTCCTAACGAAAGTTGATTCTAATAGCTCCCTCTCTGGTAGAAAAATTATTTTTTACCTGTTTTATAGTTCTTTAAATAAACATTGCTTTACATTTTTCCATGCCATGTATCTCTTAGCTGTTAATTACACTGAACTTTTCTTGACCTTGCTCCAGGAAGAGTGGAAACAAACGAGTTGCTTAACCAAATGTGACCGGCTCCACACAGCAGCACTAATAACTTCTCCGTCAGTGCTACACTTCCTGTTGCTTTTCCGTGATGTAGTGTTGCATGTCTGGACTAAGAAGTAGGGTATCACATGCTTAATAGCAAATACAGCTTCCCTGACCTGCTGCTGCAGAGGGCATGCACTGAAGCCTTTTCCGTTTCAAAATTTAGGGTCAAATTCAAGGACAAAAAGAGATTATTGTGCAGTCAAGCCAGCCTAAGCTGGTAATGATAGAAATGTAAACCTTTATGGAGCTGTGGTTGAAACTTTGCAGGACAACACTAAAGTGGGAAGAGACAGTCTGTACCATATTACAGTGAGACACCCCTTAACTGAACAAGATTTTAAGTCAGTTCTTAAAATCTGAGACTTTCCCTCCCTTAGTTATCAGTATCTTCATGCTGCATTCTACAGATGGGCTATTTTCCCTGGCTATATCTTTTTAAGAGGATAGAAGTTACACACTCCCCTCAGTTGCTTTCAGAATTAACAAAGCATTTGGAATATTTCAGTCAAATGCTAAGATACTAATCTGTAAATGTTCCTGATACTACAATGTGGTGTTATAAGAAGTATTTGCCAAAGCTTTATTTCCTTGGGTGCAAATTTAGAAACATGCACAAATGTCTAAGAGAAACAGCTCCACTTTGAAGCTGGAACATGGATTCACAGACACCTGTTCTTCCAGAAGTAGCTCCAGCACCCATGGAGCCAGATATGTGGATGTATCCTAAAATGGGATTCTCCGATTTCCTTACTTAATAAAATTTAGAGGATCTGAGCCTGAAGACACACTTTCTTTTGCCAGCTTTGGTTCAGTATGAGCCTCGTGTTGAGAGATCCAGGAGGATGGTTGGCTCCTAGCTGTGCACAGATACAAGGCATAATGAGAGAAGTACCCTATTCCTTAGAAAACCAGCAGAAGAAGGATTGTGGTCGTTTTCACAGAAGTAAGGAGAGCAAAATAAATGTGCAATAAGGAACATCTTAAGAAGCACAGGGGCAAATGAGCTTTGCCAAAAGGAGAGTTAAGAGCAAGAAATTGGGAATGATTGCAGCTGTATTTTCTTTCCAGTTGCGTTAGCAATTCAGGCCTTGAATTTGTTCCTGATATCCTCTTGCCCCATGGTCTAGGTAACCTACAATAAACGTATGTACCTAACAGAGAAACCACAGAGCTCAGTTGTTTAGCATTAGCACAACTCTCGGTGTTAACAAGTTGGGAGATGTGAGGTTAATGTTATAGTCTTTATATGCTAATGCTTCAAATATGTTCAGGTGATGCTGGCAGGAGGTAGGGGTTATGGGTTTCCATCACTTCTGACATGTTGCTCCACTTGTATATAGGTGTGTAAATATACAGTTAACAACTCAGTTTCAACCACCTGGCTTTGAACATTTTTAGCCTACATGAATTTTAAGGAAGTCTAGAGCGCATATGCACAACCGCAACAGTATTATTAGCCCAACACCTGGTGTTTACAACTCTGTTTCTGATACACCATGCAGGAATCAAAGAAAAGGTGTCTGCACAGGCAGTTAGGGATTATGCAGTATCTGGGCACAGCCAGAATGAGTTGGACCTGAAAGATAAACACTGATTTGCTGAGGTCCTGAAAGGATGGATAAACACATAAAGTAAATAATGTGCATGTGGTGGGTGTATTCATTGCCACTGGGTTCCCTGAGCAAGATCCCATGATAAAATAGCTTAAGTGTTTTGACATGTCATGTCCAGAAGCTTGTCTCCCCTTGGACTGCACACCCAACAGCTATTTACCATTTCTGTTATATAAGGCAGCTCTTGACGGCCATCCTTCCTTTTTTTTTCTTTTTTCTTCCCTGAGTAAATTGTACTCAGGCTCCCTTTGTGCAACCATGCAATATGTAGCTTGCTGCTAATTTGCCAGATATCCCTCTTCCTCCTCCCTTGACAACCCAGGAATACAGCAGTGAAGTGCCTTAATGGTAGCATCAAACAGTCTTCTGCCATGCATTTTTAATTTCTAAAATGGTCCTTGTTAGAGTGTCAGGGTTCTGAGAACAAGTGTAAAACACTGCTGAAAAGGATGAAAATATCTTCCCTAAAAATAGACGATGTTCCAATTCATGCTGCATCACAACAATCAATTACTGACATTTTTTGGGTACAAATGCAGTTTAATCACCGCAATATCCAAAGATCTGCTAACCATTAAGGATCTGGGGCCTTGTAGCACCCTAGGAATGTATTAGTGTAAAATATAAAGACTTGAATCATTGATAGTTGAAGAGAATATACATGAACAGTGCAGGGTCTTAGCACCCAAGCTGAAATCATGTAGCATCTCAAGAGGACTGTGACTTGCTGCCACAGTAGAGGCACAGATTACAAGACTTCACCATCCAGATTGGAGCAGAAGGGACCCAATTTACTTGTCAAAGTTGACTCCTGTCAGATTCCTACCAACTACCAAGGGACAAGCTGTGCTTCTTGTGCTGCCCCTAGGCTTTGCAGAACAGTTGGGCTTCATCTTACCACTGGCAAATTGGAAACAAGTAATTAAAGGCTTCATTTGAGTATCTACCGCTCTAGCAGTCCTCCTGAAGAGACTTTGGAAAGTAGTTGCAGACCTTCCCTTCTTCCCTTTCCCACTAATGAATATTAGGTCACTATTTCCAGCTTTGCCCCCTCCATTGAATGTTAATTGAAAAAGACATTGATTTATTTGAAGAGAAATTTAACTCATGATGTACCCAAACTGTTCCAAGCTTTAACCCAGGCATTTTCATATTCATTTGCCGCTGTTTCCATTATCCCCTCACCATGTGCTGGGGTGGTGTCATGATCTGTTATCTCTTGCAGACATCCTTGTCCTGTAGAACACGACAGATCTGGTAAACTGATTCTGAAGTGAGCCTGGGGTTTCTACTGGCAGCTTTCAAAAAAAATTAGGCTAGTAGCCCAGATTGTGGCGGTAAGGCTGTTATCTCTGATAGTGTCAAAATTATCAGCAGGACTATTATTTCATATATTTTCAAAGGATCTGTATGAGTTACATAAAGCTGAGGCTAATCTCATTTACTTGAAGCACATTCATTAGTGATGCAGAGGCTGATGAGAGCTGTATCGCAATGCTCCTGTGGTTCCATTACGGTTCTTGGTGAAGTGTTGATCAATAACTACTGAGCTCTGAGGGCTGCCAAACACAGAGAGGAAAAAATGATTATATATAATTCCTTAAAGATTGTAATTAGACAAAAACAAAATTATTACATTAATAAAACCAAAGTATTTAATATTAATAGAGTCTCAACAATTTTTGCCTGAGGATGGGGGATGGCCTACATTAATCTCTGAGTGTATAAAAGCAGGTTATAGCTCATAAAAGAAGGAAAGTAGTCAGCAGTTGGCAGCAGGATCAGCTTAGCAGCCTTTCTTCTTGTTAGCACTGGAGTGTGGAAAGTTTTGTCTCCATTTGCACTGAGCTCAGTGTTCAAAAGCTCTTGGTGCTCAGCAGCTAAAATAGGGCCATATTTCCAGAAGACACTAATGGGAAGCTGCCAATGAAATGCTTTTGAATGTCTAGAGACTTTTTGTAGGTCAGAGGGACACCACCCCCTCCACATTTTGAGTACATATCTCCAAAAGAAAAATCTTCAGGACCTATTCTGTCTTATTACCCTTCATCATATCTACTTTGAGTTTTCCATATTCCCCTTGCTATATAGCTACAAAGATGGAAAGAAAGAGAGAACCTGGGGGGGATTATCCCTGTGATCCTTGGATCAAGAATTCATGATCTAAGTCCCTAAACTCATTTGAAGACTTTGCTAATTAATTTGATGCCTACATAGGAACAGATCAGATGTTCTGTGATTCAGTGATTTGTGCCCTTAAAGAACACACTTCAGTCTAGAGATGCTGCAAAAAGGCATCACATAAAAGCAGAGGCAGAGCAGCTAGATCTGACATCTGGTTTATGACTTCTGAGTACTTAAAACTTTTTACATTCAATGTTTATATTATGACAGGAGGTAAGTCAAATGGTTATCAGTCTGGACATGGTGAAAGGCAGCAAAGGCCTCAGCTGTAGAAATGTGTTTTGCAAAAACGTAATGGAGTGCAGATGTAGCATGGATGGAAAAGAAAGGGGAAAATCTGCTCCACTTCCTGACTACCCCATGTATCTTATGGCTGGCACATGCACTTTATACGGAGCAGTGCAAAAGGTCCTCCCATTTCTTTTGGAAATCATGGTGAATGCACAGGCTCAGTAAGGAGCTCCTAGAAGAAACCTAATCTATCCCAACTGCTTCCCTTTTATCTCCTTCTACCAGGGTTTGGATAGCACAAGTTCTTTCATTATCCCTTCCGTCTCCTATTCCTCTTGGACGGCAAAAGAAATAGTACCTAAGCAGTACCAAAGTAGGGAGACCAAGTTTTATCTTCTTCTAGGCAATACAGGAGTCACTGGCTAGGAGGCCAAACATCGCTGCAGGAGGCCATCCTGTCATCCTGTGTCAGCACCAGCTCAGTCAACTCTGAGGAGAAGGCAGACAGAAGATCCATTCCCATCCAGCACCAAGAGCAGTGAGGTAGAAGCACTGTTCTGGGTGTAAAGCACCTGTTTTGATGTCGCCTTTATGCTGATAAAAATTAGGCATCTAACTTAGAATTGGGTGTCTAACTTAGACCCTTCTCTAAAGATATCATGTTTGTATTATCAGCTTTCTGAAATTAATGCTTTAGGTAGAGACCAGCAATTTCTAATGACCTGGGAGATCTGCCCAAAGTGTTTCCACTGGACGGGTATTTCAAAAGTCTGAAGTGCCAGCCATGGAGCTGGGATACCTACTGAGGCTTTTGTATTTGGGCATCCAGAGATCGAGGCAATGCAACCACCAAAGGCCTCTGACAAGGTGGCAGTAACACCAGCCACACAACAGACCCATGCACGCTAAGAGTAACAGTTCTGCTTCCGAAATTTCAGCCAGCAAGTAAGGACAAAATGATTCTATCTGTGGCCTTTAAAGAAAAGTAACTATGAATTCTTAAAAGTGAGTGTACTGTTATGTAATGGAGAGCAGTGTTGCTTCCAGACTGAGAAAACCTTGATTTTCAGAAATCATGTTTTGTTAAAACACTGATATAGAAATACAAACCCCTCCCACAGACTAATGAGTTTCTGTGCACAAGTTGCTCTACAGTAAGTGCCTTGTATTCTTGCCTTGAAGTCCCCAGCAAATATGAATGAACACGTCCCTCTTTCACAGAGTACACTAGCTCAAAACACCTCACATACATGGTCCAGTCCGCTAAGAGTATGCACACAGGTAATGTTTATTGAGAAGCTGACACAGAACAACTTATTACTCTCTAGTAATGCATTCATTTGTCAAAACCTTTCCACTGCTAAACATTCTGAATGAGAGTCAAAGCAGGTTAATGTACTTGTCTACAAGGAAACTTACCTGCAATAAAGAAAGGAAGCTGAAAATACAATTACACAGATGCAGTTACTGGATATGGGATTCAACACAGAACAAAGCAGGTGGGAAACTGAAGGATCCGGTAAAAGAAAATCTAATCCTGAGTTACCAAAGCAGTCGAAGTAATAGGTTGTCCCAAGGCTTTTCCAACAAGATGTTGAAATAATGCATATAGCCAGAGGAGGAACACACAAACATCACAGAGACCAGATGTTTGTATAGGTAACAGTCACAAAGATTATTTTTTCTGAGACAGAGGGATTGGAGAAATTAAGTCCAGCACCACTGCAAGACCCAGCATCCATGATGTGTTTGGACACCCAGGTCAGCAGCCGTGTGGAGAAAGGATGAATCACAGGTGAGACATTTCTATCATCTACAGGTTGCCATGAGAGAGTAACTCCAGAAGTTAGTTAACTGGCTTGATAATTTTGAGAGACTATTTCTGCAGAAAATGGGTCTACATATGCTGGAAGAGAATTTGGATTCACCCAGAGTCACTGGTACATCTGGCTGGGATGTGGCTGTTCTCGCTGTGGTGGTCAAGAGCCTCTGAAACCAAAGAGGGAGCCCTGTCCTGCTTGGCAGAATAAAAGTTTTTCAGTTGTTCCTTCCATCTTACAGCCTAGCCACACTCAGAAAGAAAAAGTGAGAAAGAGACACAGGACGGTAAAGAAATAGTTTGGAGTCACACAGCAGATCTAAATAGAAATGTAGACTGAGGTGATCCACTTTTGTTTGTGAAAACATAACCCAGCTTTCCTGTTGAAATTAGTTGGACAAAGCCATGGCGAATACATAGATATTTTTGTTGACTAAATATGAGAAAAAAAAAAAAAAAGCATCTCTTTCAAGGTGTACAAAGCAGATGAAATCTTCCTTTCTATTTAGTCACAGATCAGGAATGGAAATGAAAAAAAAACACAACTATTTATTGCACCAAGAATAATTATATCTGCAAGAGTCTTGTTCTCCATATGCCTAATGGACCATGCTCTGACACTTCCCCAGGCTCTTTGTGATTGCCACCTGGGCAGAAGATGCTGAAACAACAGCTTAACATGATAAACAGTTGCATCAATTTATCCGGGTTTAAGCAAACTTCCTTTTCTTGGCTGCCCATGACTAACTGTACGAGGGCACCTCCAATCTCTTACTCCCAGTCCTTTAGCAAGCTGAGATGCCCTTCAAAAAGCCAAGGGCACATGTGTACCTGTCCAACCCCTTCACCTTTCTACAGCCTCCTGCTCACATCCTCACTTTTGGAAAGCTCTCAGGGTTGCATGAAGAGTGTCTGCCTGTCGAGAGTGTGAAGGGAGGAAGAAACTTTTTTAAGAAAACTGGTTGTGAGTCCCTGTTTTTTACTCTGCGCTGCTCATCCCTCACTTGCTGTTTTTATTTTCAGCCATACCCCTTTCAGCAAACATTAACTGACTGCCAATGCAACACATTTAAAAAGCTCCTGACATCCCTTTTGCCTGTAGTCACCTCAGCTGCCTCAGTCCTGTTGTCTTGCAGCGGTGGTAGTAATGGATTTAATGCAAAAACCTCTTCTTAGTTTTGGATCCTCATATACTGCAAAACCCAGGAAACATTTTAGAATATTAGAATACAGCTGGCACTCTCCAAGTGTCACTGTGGGACAACCTGTGCCTTTACTGGAGGGAGCCAGGAGATAAAATTTAATGCATCTTTTTGATCATCCCCACCATAATCAAGAATTAAATCAAGGCTTTGAGCCACATTTCACAGTCAATTTAGGGGTCTTTGAAACAGGTTTTCTGACTCCCTCCTCACAGAGGTATTCACATTGACGAAATAGCTCCCCCTAACCTGCTGAATTTCACAGCCCATGCTTTATCTCTATTGCTGCCAGACACAGTTTATATTAATGACCTGGGCTTCAGCAGTCCTACCTTAATTGCCTGCAAATCTGAAAACATGGTTACATAATTTGATACTGCTGTCAAAAGTGCTTGTCCCATTCCAGCCCCGTACACTGGCTGCTTGTTCCCATGGGACTGCTCCAGCTGGATCATCACCATTTATTCAGCTCCATAGGCATCTCATGGAGTTGAGATCTGCTGGCTCTCTCTGCTGCACCAGGGCATGTCTGGGAGTGTGCCAGAAACAAGGCAAGACCTAAGCAGCAGTGGGCTGTCTTAAATCAATTATTAAACTGCACCCTTTATTTCATAGTTTATAGGCTAATAAAAGAGAGAGACCACTGAACCTTTCTTTTTCTTTTTTCTTTTTTTTTTTTTTTCATGAATAGGTTGTTTTACTGGAATATATATTTCTGACAAGCATATTATTGTCAAAAATCCAGAGAGACATTTATTCTGCGTTTTATTTTTTTTTAATTTCTGTGAGAAAACAAATAATCTTCCAGATGAAAATCCAAACCAAATCACTCAGAAAATTCTGTAGAGACTTCATTTTGCTCAGTTTCAACGGTGCAATAAAAAAAAAAATCACTGTTCCCAGAAAAACAAACAACACATATTAAGCCTTTTATCATTGTGTCTAATGTTTTACTAACTGTGAAATCACATTTTCCAGGATGAGCTGTCTCAATACACTTCTGAAATATCATGTTAGTGCTCAGTGGACACTTGAAAGAGGGACTCAGTCACAGTTGTAGACAGCAGACAGAAGTCACTGTCTGGAGCACAGAGCAAGACATGTGGCTCTGCTCAGCAGTACGGGGAGGCTGGCGTCAAACAGTGGCATATCCTCCATCTATGGGGGGGAGGACATCCTATTTTTCTAGCACACCCTTATTTCCATATATACAATGTGCAAACTTTATTGCTAATAACAATATTTTGTATTGCTAATAACAATTGCTAATAACCTCTGTACATCTTTTTTTCAGTAGACCACAAAATGATTTTTCAAAAAAAGGTGATCATTAATATCTCTGTTTACACCTGAGGAGACTAAGGCATGGGGAAATGATGAGACATCTCGATGGGTGCCAAACAGACCAGTGTCAGGAACAGAAACCAGATCTCCACACCAAATGCTTCCTCTACTCAGACACTCTTCTTTCATCCTCCTAAGATCTTCATGAAGGATTTTTGCCCACTTAAAAGATGGTCATCAGAGGACACATCATATCTTTATTATTATATAAAATACGGTAGCCAGTACCAGTAACCATGGGAAGAAAGTGGCAGAGCAGAAGTGGACACAAACAAAGGGTGAGGGAAGGGGGAGTTTAGGAGTGGAAGGAAGGGAAGAGAGCCCTAATTGCACCAGCACTCACATACATGTGTTAGGTATGCAGTGTTGGTTCCTGTGCCATTTCTTGACACAAAATTAACCCAAGGATCTGTTCTGGAGTTTCAACACTCTCTCTATTCTTTCAGCATTTCCATTAATCTCATTTTTTTTTTAAGACCTACGGGCTCTGCAAGTGCATAGGGCCAGGCTAAGTATGGCTAACAGTTCTGGATGTGAATCCAAGCATTTTCATCATTACGGGGGAAAATAAGTTGGGTTTGAAATTTATGCTAAATTCTGTATGGTTAGAAAGGATATCTTAATAGCTAGAAATTGTAACTGTCTTTTAAGCATTTACAGTCCTAGGACTTAGGCTTTGGTGTGGCTACATCATGACAGAGGGATCCAAAGACAGTTTTAGTATTTCTATTAGATATTATTAATATGATAGGCAAAACCAACTAAGTCAATACTCAGTTGTGTTAGGTCCTTTACCCACATTTACAAGAAAATTGAAGTCTAATATTGATTCCTTGTTTTGTATTCCTTTTTTCTTCCTGAAACAGACCGATCATTTCTCCTTAGGACTGCACAAATCTAAAGGAATTCCTTCTCTTACTCCTTTCTTCTCCAGAAATGCTGCTCTGAGGTGTGAGGAAATAGTCATGAGTTTTCTCAATCTATTCAATTGTTTCCACTGAAACAGCTGAAGCACGGCGACATTTTAGAAATGTGGCAGTGCTTCAGTTTGTGGCTCATATTATAAAAACAGAAGCAACATGGGGATGAACCGCAAAAGTTTGAAACAGCATTTCATGCTGTTGAGGTGATCAATTTGGGCTGCAAAGCCATCCTCCAGATGACTCTGCGGCTATCTGAGACGTGGAGTGACAAGATCTAGGAGTCTGGCAACTGCCCAAATTAACCCACATTTGGTTACCTCTTTGCCGGATTCTAATAGCAAGGGCAGTGTCTCCAGCTTTGTCTTTCTCAAAAACAAACAAACAAACAAACAAACACATCCCAGATCATTGTATCTGAGCTAACAGGCAGATTCTGTTTTCTTAGCTCCCAAATTGCAGTATAAAGTGTGCCATAATGTGATGCAAGATGCAGGTACTGGACTTAACTGTAATTTTATACCATGGGACCATGTGATAAACCCCATCTACTAAACCAGTAGGTGTTCTATAACAACGAATTATGGTAGGAGCTGGGGCTCTGCCTTGTGGTCTTGACAAGCTGCAATCTGGGAGTCTACAAAGTGACTTTCAAAACAGGACCTCAACATATTTTACTAATAACTACCAGACTGTAAACTAGGAAAAAAAAAATGCTTTCTAGACATTTTACAATCAGGTCAGGGTGCATGGAAATGGATTGTCTGGGGAGTCTAGGAATCTTTAGCACTGGATATCTTCAAGAGCAAGTTTGACAGAAATAACAGAGATAAAGTTGGTCCTGCCTTGGGCAATGGATGTACTGTTTGACCTTTAGAGGACCTTTCCAAAACTATGATGCTATGACTTTGAAAAATCAAATGACTTCTCTCAGTGCTTCCTCCTGGGAGCTTAGGACAGACCTTACACTCAATTTCCTTGCAGTAAATTGTAAGTCATATATCTTCATTTCATTCTGCAGCTACACTAAAACTGCTGCAAACAACGTACGCAATCCTTTATACGTCACTACTGCTGAGAAAACTTATTCACCAGCCTAATGCCATTCCTAATAACATTTCACTTCCTCTTTGTTCACTTCACTAATGTCGCATTTCATAACCAAGTCACAACAGTTTTACCCTAATTTATCAGTAGAGAAGGAACAGTTTTGCTGCAAGAAGCATTTAGTGGTGACATCACCAAAGAAATAATCAAACAGAATGGAGAAGATGATTAGAGGGGAGACAAAGACTCCGCCTCCAAGTCTCCTTATAATTTTCTTACTTGATCCTTCTAACACATTTTGTTCTGACCTTGGCAAATGTAGTCCAGCCCAGTAATAGTCCACACATGCTCTTGACAAGAAGCTTTTCCTACAAGCTCTCTCACTTCTGTCTCTCTCACTTCTGTCTTTGCATTTTTCAGTCACTTTCTCTTCTGTGTCCTACTAAATATAAATCTCTTTGCTTCTTTTTCCAGGTTCTTCAGTGTCTACCTTCAATTTAGCCATCATCTGCTCTTTACTTGAAATATGTCATTTCTCCCTCCCCACTGGCCCATTACTTTTTATTGCCCATGTCTTTTATTTCCCAACAAGTACCTTCACATCTCATGGCAGAAGCCAGTGAGGTCCCTTCCACATCCTCATATGAACAGAGATGACTTCTCTTCCAGGAACAGCAGGGAACATGAGGCCTTTTGCATATTCTGAACAGTCTGTAAATATTGAGTGTCTGAGCATGGTCAAGGTGACAAGAGTAGAACAAATCTAACTTGTGCAGTATCTTCTTGTGTTGTGACTTCCATGCAAACAATGATGATGATAACTTTTTTCATACAACAGGCACAGAAGTGCTTGAATCAGAGAGTACCATCTAATAGAAAGCACCACTTCAAATGCAGCAGTGAATCAGAAACCTCAGTAGACAGTAAAACTATCTCAAACATTACAACAATTTACACAGAAAAATCAATTAGTGGATGTCAGATGGAAGGAGATGAATCTTCAGAGAGAAGGTGAGTTTGTTTACCCACAGAAAGCTACTAAGGCATATATAAAGGATCAAATTCTGCTATCCTTAAAACACATCAATATTGCAACTAACAGGATCTCTATATTTACAGGAATAAAAAAGAATCACATTTCCTACTGTACAAGAGTACATGAGTTGTAGTGTAATAAAATATCCTCTGAAAAACAAGGAGTAGAAATAGGACGTACAAAAGAATATGTTTAAAAGAAGAGTGAAGACCCCGTTTAAAATATCACAATTTTGTATCAGTAAGCTGGTCAAACAGAAAAGAAATGAGTGCAGATTGTACTAGGTGGGCTATATTATAGCAGCTGAAATGTTGGAATAGTGTGCGCGCTATGTGACGGGCGATATCTAAAACTATTTAATTCATTTGCATATGCCAAGACATTTAGATTTCAAATTTAACCAAATTCAGCCTTGCCACAACTATAATAAATCCCCCTAAACCCTGGGCCTTTACAGTAGGGCTGAATATGGTCCTTTCGTAATTTTTATCATTCCTTCTTACTTGCAGCTCGTGTTTCCAATGAATGTGTAACAAGCACAAACCAAATCTATGAAGCATAAAAACTTCAGACTTTCCAAATTTCAGATTAATCAAAAACTAGTTAAAAGTGTCTTGAGGATAGTTGACAGTAATAAGTAGTTTAATTATAAAAATGTATAAAATGCTTGCTATTACAATGAAAATGCAGTCGCATGCTACAGATTACTGTAACAGTAGGAGACTGAAATCCATGTATCTGTAAAATCTCCTTGACATTTAAAAGTTGTAAGTTATCTTATTAAGGTCACTACTTTTCTGGCTGTGAAACATTTCTTGTAAAGGAGGAGCTCATATTATAAATTCAGAGTAAAGCATCACTTTCAGTACTCAAAGGCAAATCAAGCACTTTGCTCCTCTCCTGGTTCATCCTGAGATATGTCACTCTTTAATTAGTTGATTCTACCTCACTGTTAAAATCTGCATCTGCTGGTAATGTCATAGACAAAAATTCCATTTATTTTTCCCTGAATTCCCACAGTGAGGAAGGAGCAGCAGAGCATTTGTTTCATGCGCTTGCTCACAGCATGTTATATTGCATTCCCCTCCTACTTCCCCTATAATCTGCCAACTTTTTGTTATTACTGTATGTATATATATATATATATATAATTACAGATATAATAGTTAGTGTGTATATCATCTGGGGCACCTTCTTTTTAACTTATTTAAAAATAGGTGGTTTGCATCTTGCCTACAAAGCAGACCTTCAGATAAATCTCTGTTACCCTCTTCAAAGAGACATTTTGTAAAAATATCTTCATCAAGAGCAACTGCCAAGCCTTCTCCATCCCAAGGCAGCCTTGGGACACCACCAGAAAAGGAGTGACTGGAAAGAAACTGAGGTTCAGCAGTCAATGCACTTTTGCTGCTCTAATTTCCTCTGATGAGCTAACTCAGCACAGGACAATCCATGAATCCACAGCAGAGAGACCTGGGTCACCTTTCTAAATATCCGCACTCCTGCCAACCTTTCCCAGCAACTGCAGATCAGGCTCTCTGCGCTGCTTTTTTTGGCAAGTACGTATCAGATATGCGGCTTTAGACACTGCCAAAGAGTTGCAACTTCAATGACACCAAACAGGTATCTCATTCAGAGAGCCTGAAGCTCCTCTCCAAAGTGTGATGCTATTACCTTCAGCAAGGCTGTCCTGACTACTAACCACCAACAAAACCAGCCTACATTTAAAAAAATAGAAGAAGATTAAATCATCTAATCCCTGGACAAAGCCTAATCTTTATTTTTGGTTCAATTTCCAAAGTGATCTTGAATATGTTATTTTTACCCCAGCAGTCTAGATTTTCTTTAGCATTATATTGATTGGGCAGTATTTGATGCAAGACATTAGTGGGTTGTGGGTATCCCTTACATCTTTGTCATTGGTTCATCTTTCACTAGCAAATTTGGAGCGTTCTCCTTAGTTTTTATTTCCGGAAAGCCATAAAAAGATATATATTAACCATTCCTCTCTTCTGAAATGAAAAGTTATTTCTCTGATGTAGATAAAATATTTGCAATACAGTTTTAGACAGTACTAATTAAGGCACAAATATACTGGCCCTCCATGGACAGCAATAGCTCTGTATATTTCTTTGAGTAGTTTGGCTCAGGGATTAATTCCCTGTTATTGAGGTTTGCTCTTGAATGTTCTGGATTAGATATTCACTCAGTGCTGTATATATTCATTTTCTATAGGTTTACGGTCAGACCTCCTACAGAGGCCAGGTTGCTCTTTAGAAAGATCAATATACCTAAAATGAGGAAAGGTAAGTCTTTGTCAAAGGAAATTATTTTTGGCAAGGAGCAATATATCCTAAAGCCGGACATCTACATGTATATTTAAATAATAAGTATTCCAGTTTTGAGACATCTCTAGTTTTGTTGCTTGGTATGGATTCTACAACCAAATCATGAGTCTGATAAAATACAGTACAAAGTGCTTCATAGTACTAGTGCTAAACCCATTAGCCCAGGTATGACAGCATGTGGAGCTCTGGGAAAAATATTCAATGCATCCAGTATTTGAAAGTGTGAAAGCATAAAGAAACATCCAACAGAGAGGTACCATCCAATAGAATTTAATATTTTTAGGCCAACAATAAGCTGTCCCCCAAATCTTCCCTTGAGCAGGCCGTTACTGAGCCCCCTTGTAGAGATGGACGTTGGAAAACGTAGATACATAAGTAAGATCATCACCATCTTGGGACTGGGCTTTGCAGAAAAGCTGCTGGGGCAGGATATGGTGCTGGGTTGAACAAGCAGCAGGAAACAAGGACTCTTGGCTTTCCAGGGATGGATTTTGCTGTCCCGCTGACACTTGCTGCCAGACTTGGGCCAGGCTACCTTTGCAATGGGAGGGGGAAAGAGACAGAGAAAGGTCAAAACTGCAATGGGGAGAAGAGCTCCAGGAGGCCACAGTGCAGCGCTCCTGGTGGCTTTTTGGGTGGCATGAGGACAGCCCTCTTTTCCTCAGCAATGACAGCTGCTGCCCTGCACAATCCCACTATTTATTTAGAAGCTATCTAGAGGCTGGTGTGTACATGGCTGGACTATGGCCATTTTCCTGCCCCAGTGCTACACCACAAGAGGCTTTGCCTTTGTCAGAACACCTGAAGATGCCTCCACAGCTAATGCATGGATTAGCTGAGGAAAGCGCCTTTAGCTCATCATACCAACATGGTGGCAGTGCCAGAAGTAAGGGGGATCCAGAGCTAAATAGTGGAAAACTATCCTACTGTGAACATTGCTGGCATTAGTGTATGATACTGGTTTGCTCTCATGGCAGCTGCTTATTTTTACTGTAGATGGAAGGTGGGCTCTTTCCTATTAAGCTTGCTTATTCTGAATGGCAAAACAATGAAGGATTTTCTTTTATTTTGTTTTTCATAAGGGGAGAAGAAAATAGAATATACAGAGTTGTGAAGTGAGGAAGAAAATAATAGAAAATAGGCATAGTGTCAAGTAATTAAGGAGGCTGAAATCATACTGAGAATACAAAAGGAATTCAAGTAAGAAAATTTTAAACCCAGAATACTAAACAAAGACATTGATTCTAATTTCAAATAGGTGGTCACTTACCACTGGGCAACATCATACACAAAAACATACCAGCTTTCACACATCTGGCCTGCAAACACTACAAGCTTCAGAGTGATGCAATTTGCATTGTAGCAGGGCCAAGAAAGTGAGCCTAGAAATCACTTCAGGCAATGGGTTAAGACATTGTCCTTTTAACACAAATGAGCTCAGTTCAAATCTTGTAGCAAACAAGTGAAAATTAATTAACTTAGTCTTTGTTAGACAAGCTCACCATTTAATTTAATGTTCAGGATTGTAATTACCAACCGCTGCTCTGGAGAAACTCAGTGAAGGAGCTGACAGGTTTCTGTGATATATTTTCCATTTACTTAGCCAACCTATCTGGGCACATTGCAATCTGTCTGTTATGGACTTCTTTGCCCACATGGCTGTCCTCCGTAGCAGAGAATCGTTGAGATTCAGCCCACTGACAGAGCAAGGCACTGCAGGGCTGAATGTCACTGTAACCCTTCCTGCAGGGCCCACACCTCCAGGTGACACTTAGAGCAAGGAACGCTGGGGTCCCACCACTCACTCACTGTGCCCAGGGGAAGAACAGCTCCTCACCGTGATCATGATGCACCGTCGCGGTGATGGTGTCTGTGCATCACTGTCTTCTGGAGTCTTGCGAACTGGCACACTCATTGAAGACAAAGCCTTAGGCGTTGAGATCTGGAGAGCAAAGAGCCTTGTGCTCTTATTGCTTCTCCCAGGGCTCCAAAACCCAGCGACAGGTGCCCTGGATTAAGACTGGTGTGCCCGCATAACCTGTCTGCTCACTATGGCTCTCCCCCAACTGGTCAGAAAGGGTCGGAAGAGATCTCTCTTTTCTTGTCTGCATCCTCACATCACAGAGCAACATGTATAATTAATTATGAAATCAGAAGACAATAATAATGGCTGTGTAAATGATTCAAATTACCAGTCTTCACTTAATTGTGGTCTTCCCTAGCTTTTCCGTGCCTGACTTTGTAATCCTAATGAACACACAGCTTTCTTGGGTGTAACAAGAGTGTATGCTGCTATTTTCATGCCATTTATGGCTTGCACGGCCACAAAGAACCACTGAGATTATTTAGTCTGAGTTCAACAATCCGCTATAATACAGACCAAAGAACTTTCTCCAACAATTTCCATATGCATGTCCTAACTTTTAACTAGGATACTTATTTTTGAAAAACATCTCATGGACATTTTAAACTTTTGCAGCTCTCCCAGGAACTAAGGTGGTATTTGGAGCCTGGATTTCCCTGACTCTGCTGAGGGCAACCTATTAGGCCCACAAGGCATTTTCCATGCACAGGAGCTCTGCCAGATGTGGAGCTGGCTTTGCATGACATTAGACAAGGTGTTGCAGAATGCAGACAACTTGCTTACTAGCTTGAAAATTTGATGTTCATCTTGCACAGAGGGAGAAGCAATCTGCTCAGCTTGTTAAAAATGGGAACTGCAACATAAACAATACAGAAAAAGGTTCTTGAAAAGCTCATTCTAAGATGATTCTGAAAGAAAATACCAAAACGTTCATGCATAGCTCTGGCATCCTAATTTTCTGTATTTAAAATGTGGTCTCTGTCTACATCCTTTTCTGCCACTGGTATGTGTGTGTGTATAAACATATGTATGGATTGCTGTATAGGAATGTCACTGCCTGCACAGTTTGTCTCTAGCTAAAATTGCATATGCTCAGCTTCCTCTTAACACCATGTTATATGAACTATAATGTCAAGTAGGGCTGTGTCGAAACATGTTGTCCACTCATGCCCTCATGCACTGCTCGTGACTTGATATACAAAAGCAGCTTGGAGATCTAGCAACCTAAGTCTCATTTTCAAATGGTGATATCTAAGAACACAGAAAACAGAGATGTTGAGTTGCCTGAGGCAGTTTGGGTGATGTTTTTTCGGCTTTTAAAACAACACAGTAGCAAACACATCCCCACTGCCTCTCTATTTACAGCAAACAGACTCTGCTGTCCTCTTTTTTTTCCACCCCAATCTTTCCTCCAGAGGTTAGTTCCAGGGAAAACTGTTCATGATTTGTTTTGCATATAACAAAACAAAATATCAGATTGTTAGACCAATTTCAGAAAAGCTAGTCAAGGATGTGGGATTTAATTTTTCACTTGCAAGAAGTGTATTTATAATTAAAATCAATGAAGTCAGTGCATTTTTTTGAAGCACCTAGAGTATGAAGCTGCATCTAGAATATTAGTACATACTGTATTTGCTAAGTGTCAGCAGACATTATAAGGCACATCAAGACAAAGCAATGTAATCATCCAGGAACCAGCTAGAGGACATTTATTAAAGAATATCAGAGATTTAGAAGTCCTACTGCCAATAAGTAACATGTTCCTAAATCCTAAGTCAGTTTGTAAATCTCCTATTTCTCTCTCTATGATCATAATAAAGTTTGCTTTCCACACTTTTTAAAAAATCTTTTCTTCTCAAAGCAGTGACATAAATAAACATTTAGTGTGTCAGTGCGTTGTTAAATTATTCATGCTTTAAACTCGTAAGTAGGAAAGACAATCTTCTTGACTTTACATGCTCTCTTGAAGAAATGTGTTATTCATTGGTGATTTTATTTTCATGTACATCTTATTTGTCCGTCAGTGCAAAGCAGAGTTGGAACATAGAGGGAAGACTGACAAAACATTTTAGAAGCATTTAATTTCACCACACTTTTTTTCTATTATTCACAAACAAAACCTGTCAGGTAGGCTTACATGAATTTCTTATTTTTAACAAAATCACTTTGGATGGTTTTAATGTTTGCAAGACTGGGAAACTGATGATTAAACTGGAGCAGAACATCATCATTTTTTATTGGTATGGACATGGTGCTATCCAAAAGCCCTATGGTGCCATTCTCACTGAGCTGAGTGTTGCCCATGCACCAAACAGATGGGTCAGGCCTGCCCAGCAGCACTTATATATCATGTCTGAAGGGTGACAGGGAAATGGGGCAATGAAGGGATCGTCTATTGTGATGGATGTTAGATTAGCATGTAGACTGTTCAGGTGAATCAGCAGTCAGACATTGGCTTTGAAAAACATAATCTTTACTCTTAGGGATAGCCTGGACAAGACTGATGGAACTTGTAACCTCAGACATGTCAAAGGGAGTCACATGAAGCCACCTTTCTACAGTGGGCTCTGGAGGCATGACAGACCTGCGGTCAGCGTACCATAGAAGTAAATGGGATCGATGAGGATGAACGTAAGGGTTCATTCCATGCCATCAGCAGTGAGAACCTGTATTCAGTTGAAGTACTTCACAATGTGTATAACAGTTTAGGAAGTGTCTGAGATCCAAACTCTGTTGATGTCCCTTGCATGATTGTTTCAGAGTGGCTTACAAAGCATTCACTAGCAGTGCAAAAAGTGATGTAAAGAGACAACAAATAGAGCGCAGGATCCCTGAAAACTCATAAAATGAAGATGCTGAAAGACCCTGGCACTCTAAACTACAACCTTTAAGAGTTCAATGGAATGATCACCTCACTAGAAAGGTAATTGCTACCATGGATATTGCCTTAGATCACCCCTGTTTATTTTCAATTCTAACCTTTCGAAATTGTGCAAAACTATGGTGGCTAATGGTTGCTACTGAATTTAGGATTTAGTAAGGCGAACTGGGTGCACCTTTGATGAAGATAGATTAGAAATGCCCATTCTAGACAAGATTAAATACTCTTTCCATAACTTCACTCTGCATTAAAATCATAAATGCAGATTGCTCATACAGCAATGACAATAGGTAAATATAAAATGAATTTAAGAGATCTCGCCTTCAACTTTTATCTAGAAGTCAAGAACTGACCCAAACCATCAGAAAGATCTGGAAAAGGAAGCAGAAAAAGAGTTGCTGATATATGGTTTTTTTTTAACTGGAAGGGCTATGTTGGTAATTGCAAAAAAAAAATAATGAGAATAGCACAATCTTATGTAATTTTTATGATACTTCATATTCTGAAACATGCATTCATTTGCTGAGATGGGGTACTGAAGAAGAGACAGATTGTATTTTTCTCTGGTGCAAGTGAACAATGGCCATTGGGACATGATACCTGATAACCTATGAGGATAAAATCTATTGTTAATTTAAATGAACACCCTGAAGGTGTGAGCTGTTGCCATGTTGACTGCAATGAATGCTTCAAAACAGACAGTCACAGAAACACAGCTGAAAGCAGTGGACTATTTCCCAGAATCCAGAGGGTTCTCCAACCCTCCTCCTCTCTATATTCTCTTCCCTGGGGAATTTGAAAGAGCTCTCTCCAGTGAAGCCAGTGGCTAGAGCTAGCGAAAACACAGACAAGCACGGGAGCATTTGCAGCTTTCAGAAGAATCCTACCTGACTCTAGAAGTGCAAAATGGAGCAGATAAAAATATTGTTGAAGTTATGCATGAAATGGCAATAGAACTTGCAGACTTAAAAGTGAATATTTAAAAATATTCTTTGGCATCATAAATGGATGCAGAATTTTACAAAGATGATATTGGGAAAAGTGGGAAAAAATGAAGAATGGCAGTTACCCCACTTGCTATAAACTGCAGACTAATAATCTGATATTTAAGGTGTAAACTGGCTCCAACAGTGAATAAAACCATGCAACATGAAGTGACCTATGCAGTTTAAGAATGGAGGGATTTAAATATTTTGTACTCATTGTGTTACCTGCTGCTCATTCATATTGCTCAGCAGAAGGATCCATAACGAAATGCCATCGGAGGCGGCACCGCCAAGATCACATAACAACATTCAATACAAGACATCTACAGCTATAAAATAGTGTTTGCGCTTTAACTGTCTTCTTTGCTGAGCGTTTATACTGAAACCAGCTGACAGACTAGAGTTAATACTTCGCTATTTGTCAATAAGCAGTGTGGTCACATCTCCAGTGAAGTATTCCCCCATTAAACCCAAAAGCAATATGAAAAGTTGAATATAGAGGTGGAGAAAAAAAAAAAAAAAAGCAGTTTTCCTGTCTTCTGGAAGCCAAAGTATTCATGTTCCTGAAGAAGTTGGCAATTCAAAAAGCTGCAAAGTCATCAGGAAAATGATGCATTTGTTCTTCAGATAAATACAAGCTTAAGACACATTTTAGGGGAAAAGCAGAACTGCCCAGGGTTCGCTGGCTTTGTAATCTGTCAAGGAGAAGCTGTATCAATAATTTATTAAGAGAATAATAGCCAGCAAAACAGCACCTCATGCATGCAGCGCACTACCACGTCAGAAGACCCAAACTGCATGCGGCGCTGCTTGGGGGAGCTTCTGCTCCTTGAGCTCCACTTGATTGTTCTCTTTTTGTTTCATGATCCATTAGCAGAATCTGGGTAAGCTTCACTCCATAGTTTCAGGGGGAGGCACTGATATTAAGCCATCAACTGAACCATAGAGCTGCTCTACAGAAGTCAGCAATGTCTTGTCCCCTTTAGAAGATTAAGGAGCTCCAGACCTTTGCAGGAGCAGACCCAGGGGGACATTTGCATCCATATGCAGGAGCACCAAGCTCGGTCTCTGCTGCAGTGACAGCAACACTTACACAAAGTCAGCAAAGAATCATTTCCATTCCTCTCAGCAGGGCTCAGAGGGCCTGGCATTCTGCCTGTGATTGGAGTTGAGGGAATGAAAAAGGGTTTTGTTTTAGTCTCTGAAAATGATGATCTCGCATTTCAGCAGGGGGTTGATTTTCTGCTCTACCACAGACTTCTTATGTGCCCTTTTATAGTTATGGTGTCCCTATCCAGGAGGTACCCCAGACAGCAGATATGCTGCTGGAGAGCACTTTGGCTGTGCAGGAGGAAGGGAAATGGCAATGCGAATAGGTGCTCGGGAGTAGTCAGCATGGATTCACCAACAGGAAATCCTGCTTGACTAACCTGATCACCTTCTATGACGGAATTGCTGGCTGGATAGATGAGAGGAGAGCGGTGGATGTCATCTACCTCGACTTCAGCAAGGCTTTTGACACCGTCCCTCACAACATCCTCTTGGGCAAGCTCCACAAGTGTGGGATAGATGAGTGGATGGTGTGGTAGATTAGCAACTGGCTGGATGGCAGAGCCCAAAAGGTGGTGCAGAGTCGAGTTGGAGGCCTGTGGTGAGCGGTGTCCCCCAGGGGTCAGTCCTCGGCCCAGTCCTGTTCAATTTATTCATCAATGACCTGGATGAAGGCACAGAGTGCTCCCTCAGCAAGTTTGCTGATGATACCAAACTGGGAGAAGCAGCTGAGAGCCCAGAGGGCTGCGCTGCCATCCAAAGGGACCTGGACACACTGGA
>VZSV01000002.1:13254252-13267123 GCA_013398735.1 Nothocercus julius
ACTAGATGATCTCTAGAGGTCCCTTCCAACCTTAAGCCTTCTATGATTCTATGAATGGGAATGGAAGTAATATGTCTTTCCCTCCTTTCTTCTTATTTCAATATTTTTCATGGTTAGGGCACCGGTGCCAAGCTTAACAGACCAGAGGCTCCTCCTCTATCACACTGAATAATTGCACACTAACTTTACTTAATCAACTCCCTCTGGGAGAGAAAGGAGGGACCTTGCAAAGCATTGCAAGCATTGAAATGGAGTCAGTGCTGAGGGACAGCGGAAAGGGCAGAGGATCAGACTACAAGAAAGAAATAGAGAAACGGCAAGAAGAGGGAAAGGATTGCAAACACGCAAGTGCAGCAGCAGCTCGTTTGGATCCAGTGAGATCTATCAGTTCAGGAAGACTCTGAAATTGGATCAGGTCATACAAAGCCATCTCCCTCTTTCTGGCATGAAATAGAAATTCTCCATTCATAATGCCGTGAAAATTGTATTTAGCTTTGGCTGCTTAGGACGATAGGTGCTGGTTATTAACCTTCAAATGTCACACCCCTTTGAAGATAAACACTGCATAACTCTATGGGAACCTCAGCTTCTGGCTTCCCTCTTTTGTAGCAGAATCAAAGAAGTACCTCTCTTGAGCAGATGCTGAGTCTCACTCGGTGTTTCCCTTTCAATGGGAATTTAAAATGCTCAGCGTTCCTTGGGGCCTGGTCTGAAACCTAGCCTTGAGCTATGAACCCAGAGACCGCAAAAATGTTTAATAGTGACCCAGAGGAGTTTACATTCCAGAGAGAACAGCAAATACCATAGGCAGGAAGTAATATCACATTTCCATCCTTATTTTCCTGATTGCAGACAGCTATATACTAACTGTATAACTCAGACAAGAGATAATAAAGTAGTGTGTTATTTGTTTACTAATGCATTGTTCAAAAACATTCATTATCTGGTGCAGGAATAAGCATTTGCTTGAGATAGAGGTGGACTGTAGCAGTGGACTGGGTTATTTTAGAGACTCTCTAAACAGGATACAAGATAGTTCTTCACTGTCTTTTCTTTGTGTGCAGTCATCTACACTACAGTGAGAAAATAAAAAGAAAGCAAAAGTTGAGCAAGTTAAATACCTCCACTCATCTTTCTAGAGATGAAGGCCATTGAGATTCAGCATTTTCTGAGATGTATAAAAACACAGACATCATGGGAAGGGGCACAACACATGGCCCTTATAACTGATCAGCAGATACATGTTGTCTCAGCTCTATGCGTATTTGTTGCAAAGCTTCTGTTTTGTTGAGCATCAGGAGGGCACAAATTGGTATTGACCTCAATAAGATAGAGAAGAAAAGCTGAGCAGCATCTGTTAAGAAACTGTATCTCAATTCCTCTTCCACCCATAGTTTGGGCATCTTACTTTTGAAACAAACTGTAACAACGGAGTGGAAGTTTAACTGCCTGTGAAAGAGGGACTTTTGCTTGGACATGTAATTCAGGATGGAGTCAGCCTCATCATGTTCATAGGCAAAATAACTAGCAAAAATATTAACAAAAATGTACACTAAAGGCTGTGGAAACTACATACACGTTAGTGAACAAAAGACTTTATGCCAGAAGATATCTTATCCTTCTTGGATAATGACTATCAGTGGTTAAGGTAATTGGTTATTTCTCTTTATTTTTCTCTCAACTTCAAATTTTTGTATTTTAATAGAAATAAATTCAGATACATGTTTCAAATGGTCTCTGTAAGTCCTGTAAGACTTTAACAGAAATAAACAGTTTTTGCAAATTACAAATTGTTCATGCCAGCAGGTCAAAACAGGGAGAAAATTTATAAGTGACCAATGTCATGATCAGAAATTACTGTTCTCCAGCTGCTGCTTTTTCCTGTGTCTCAAGTTATGCTCTTCTCAGTCCTATCTCCACATAAGCACCCAGACACATTCTCATTCCTCAAAATGAAAGTTACGTCTCCAATAGAATCATTGGAAATAATTCTTGAGATTCATTCTCTGTATCGTCAATGCCACATCTTTACAAAATAAAAGCTTCCAGTTGCTATTCGACCTATAGCAACATCTAAATATCCCAGCTAGGCACCAAAGTAGCATTACAGTCTTTACATTACATGGTGCTTGCCAAGTTTGACAGCTGGACTGGGTACTTGCCCAGCTTAGAATACAAGCCAGGCCATTAAAAGTTCAAATGTAGTGGTGATCTTCAGAGAACTTGGATGGACTGTCAAGTTCAGGAAGTTACCCTATATCCCCAGATACCTACAGAGAAAACTCAGAGCTTTCTGGGGAACATGTTTTCACCAGAGCCCAATTAAGAACTGGACTTTATTGTCATTATCAGGATGAGTGAGAGTAAACTTCATGCCTCTGGAATGCGGTTCAGAAAGATATGACAATTCTTTTCTTCATGCAAAAGGGATGGTCCCATTTCCAGAGGACAATAATCCCTGGAAAATCCTGATATATGTCTATAAACCTGCTCTGAGACATTGTGCACAACTAGTATAAAACAAAATCATAAACCTGGCTCTGATCATCTTTAATAACTGCTTGTGGAGTCAGAAATTTTAAGTCTGGCACCTGGAGGATGTTTGGAGAGGATTTGAGTCTTACCCCACTGATTCCAGTTCACAGAAGAAGCTTCAGTGTCTACTTCTTTGAGTGATATTTATAGACCTACTAAAGGCTGAACTAATTCAGATGTTACTTGCTTATAAATATCTGAGTACTATGTGGGGAGTTGCTAAATTAGATTTTGATATTTTTTTTACTAAGATGGATGCTTCTAGGAGAGCTCTGTTATTAAATTGAACAAGAAAGTAACCTTTAATTTGCAGGTATCTGTCAAGAGGCTATTTGGAACACTAAATTATCCCTGTAGATCTCTAAATGAAATTGTATTTCCCTTTCGTATTACATTATTCAGATAACTGATAGCTGTACTCTGTTGAACTGCGGAGATAAATACTGTATCCAAATTAATACATAGTCTATGCCAAAGGCCACCAGGAAGACTGTTTGACCAGACCCAATCCTGGCATAATGGAGATGCAGCTCTATTGAAATCTAATCACCAGGGCTGCATTTCTGACTTACAGAGTCATGAAGATTTAGTGACTTACGGCAGCAAGTTGGTGGTAAGTCTCAGCTATTGGATTAAAGACCAGAGGTCTTCTTAGAATTGATGGAGTGTGAAGTCTCTTAGCAATTGTAAAAGCAGCAGTCAACCCACACATTATGTGCTTTGCACACCAACTCTTCCCCACAGCAGATGAATAAAAAACATAGCATCTCTTACAACTACACACCTACCTATATACATTTGATTTATTGCATCTCCCAGTGATATCCAGCTCTTTGAATGCATCCTTCAAGGGCAACATGCTGAGGAACATAGTCCCCACTGGATGAACAGTGGATGAACATACTTTCAGGCCTGCGGGGAAAAGGATTGCAGATAAAGGATTGCAGATTATTCCAAAACACTCAAAACTATCAGAGCTAAAACTGTGACAGTCAGTGCTCACAGTAAGATTGCAATACTCAGCAGAAAGCAACATCAACAGAGATAAGTTTCCTTGGTCCATCCATGGCATTCCCCTTTCCTCTTCAACACAAATAACTCCAGTGTTGAACAGAAGGAGCTTGGCACGAGAAGGGATCTCCTGGACCACTGAATGGATCATCTGATATTGCTGGCAGCCAAATCCTGATGTTAAATGACTATGCACCATGTTCAAAAGAATTTGGTCTCTTGAACCCTGAACTTTCTTTTCTTCTACATTTTTCTTATCCCCTCTGGTGCTGAGTTCCCATACTGTGTATTTTCTCATCCTCAGGTATTTACTGACAGTAGTCTGCACTCTCCTATTCGTTTTTTGCTAGGCTGTGAGAGTCATATTCTTCTACTCCCCTTTTGTAATATATATTCTTCTGCTTACATCTGTTTTTTCCTTTGTCCTTCCAGTTCTGATCAGAACTGTACATTTACATTTTGCGTACAAAAACATTACGATTTTTTCTGATGCTTGACCAGTGGTGTCACGATTTCCCTACTTCTGCTGGATGTGCTTTTCCTGGTACATCCTGGCACTGCATTTGCCTTTTTACCTCTTGCAGCCTCTGTGGCTCATAGACATCTTGTGAAGGAAGGTATTTCTGTTTCTCTATCATTTCTCTTTTATTGTCTATCACATGATCTTGCAAGGATTCTTGAGAAAGGCTGTCAGTAACTTTCCTGAGACTGATAGAGCTTCTTTCTGCCGGACTGCTAAAACATCCTCTTCAGTCATTTCCGTATTCACCTTTGAGTTTTTGTACTGGTCCTCATGTTTTCTGACATTACTGATGTCTCATGTGACACTTTCATATGATTTTCTAAACAATGGAAATCACATGAGCAGGATCTCTTTATCAAAAGTAAGGTATCAAATACTATAGCATGCTCTACCTTTCATAAATTTGTGTTGCAGTCCACTTTTTGCTCACCTTCATATTTTTGATTGTTCCTTGCTTTCACACTGATTCCAAAACAGAATTCAATAGGATTATTAATTCAACAAAATTAATTGTCAATACCACTTTCCCTGCTTCTTTCTAAATGTCACCACTATTGTGCCATGAGATTACAGAAATGGCACTGTGAATGTAAATTCATCCTTTTGGCTCGGTGCTCTATGATGGTAATTCAGAGTGCAATAACCTCTTTGTGTTCACTCTTCCTTCCCAGGTAAAAGTCTTTTTCTGTACATTGATTTTCCCTGGCAACACATCCTTACCTCCATGCCAGCTTCATCCTCTTTTTGGAAAACTAGTGCTAAGTTGGCTTTTGGCTATGTGAGCCTCTTTTTGCATCTTTCACCTACTAGCCTTTAGATCATGGGAAACGTCTAGTAGGGAAATTTTGATAGTCATAGCAGCACAGGCAAGAGAGAAGGGTACATGGCCAAATATTCTTAGTAAGGCAGAGCTGCATTTAAATGTAATCCTCCCTTGCTGTGAACTGTCCTGTTTTATAGATGAAGGATGCTCTGGCCACATAGAATTTCATTACCTTTTCTTTGATATATCAGCACATTCAGTGTTACAGCCCTCCCACCTGTCTTTTTTAGTTTATTGTCTGCCATTATTTTATAGTACTAAATGAAGTCTAAACTGAGCTCCTTACAGCAGATACCTGTCATTTGAGGGGTTCATAAAGTCCTGTGCCTATAAGGCTGTCTGAGTAAACTATGAGAATGTCATAAAGGTGACTGGAGTGCAATTATAGTTGCTACCTCAACTTTGAAACCAGCATCTTAAGTCAAGATTGCCCAATGAATAGGAGAAGACTGTGATTTGGAAGGCTTTGGTCCCTCTGCCATGTCTGCTCTGGCTATGAGACTTTGAGCTGGGATTTTGCCTCTTCAGGTACGTCTTTCCTGTCCTACCTTTTGTTGGTAACTTTGTCTACCTCCACTTGTAAGCTGAGCTATTTTCTTCCTGCCCTGAGTATTGTCATGAGAAGATGTAACTTTTGGGAGCTGGAGATTTCCTCTCTGCACCCAGGACGTGGATGTACACAGGAAGCAGGGCCACAAAGCAGCAAGGTTACTGTCTTCTTATCAAGCTGAAGATGGAGTTCTATTTGAAGTGAACCTCAGAGGAGCAAGAGTATCCTTTTCTTTCTTTAAGGGGCTGTGCTGCAACACACAACACTAATTTCTTTCCATCTTGTGCAAGAGGAATTACAGATGGGCAGTTTTTCTTGAATTCGTTTACAAGGAACAGGTATTCCCATTTTCTCTGTAAATTACTTAAGCCTTTTCTTCCTACTGCCAGCTTTCTACAGCTGGTTGCTGTCCCCTCACGCATTTTCTGTCTTTGACAACAAACATCGCATTATGCTGCACCTGCTCCAGGTGCTGGGAAGAGGTATCTGTGCTGGTACTTCTTAGCCTAGCCTCTAGGAGCCGTTGGCTGTAAGTTGTTAGAAGGTCCTTCGTGAGATGTGCCCTTTTCCCATACATGGAATAAACAAGTACTCAGCATGAAGAAAATGAGAGAAATAAATAAACACGGCACAGTGAGCTTATTCAGACCTATTATTCATCTGCTTATGTATAAAAGCATAGAAGCATCAGCTCAGAATAAATTTTTCATAGTTTTTTGATTGAACAGGGAGTCAAGATGTGCTGACCTTGGCCATCTTACAGATACCTTGGCTACCCAGGAACACAACTTTGTATCTGAGACACACACTAGCTTTCCTGCCTTCAGTTCTGCAGAGTGCATCACCTCACCTGACTATTTCCTTTCCTTGAGAGAAAGTCACGAATAAGTGAAGTGAAGTGTGAAGAGCTGACTAAGAAAAATAAGAGGAGACTCCCTGATGAATTGGCTCAGCTCAAGTTCAGCCAAAAGTCTCAACTGCATTGAACTCTACCCAGTGCTGCACTCCTGAATAGACTGACTGTGAACACTTACAGTGCCAAAAGGTCCACATTTGCTCCAAGAAGATCTGTCTAATGCAGTGATGTCAACACTGGTGATAATTTGATATTTTCACCACTGCGGGAACACATTTTCAGATACAGCAGGGTGTAGAGTTTGTATTCTTAACCACCTCTTTTTTTTTTTTTTTTTTTCAGAAAGCAGGATTTTTCTCTTCTTCCTGGTATTGCTCTTCCATAGATTACTGAGAATTCAACAGTGTTAAATTTCTGGGGCTGATTGCTGCTGTAGATGTGTGAGATTTGCTTCCTCAAGAATTGTTAGCAAGGTTTGAACCCCTGACCTGTGGAGTTAAGCAGAGATCTCCACCTCTCAAACTCAAAGCTTAACTTCAGCCACTGGCAGCAACAACAGCAGCACTAGGCTCTTATCTTCTTAGACAACAGGGATGCATGACACGCACTTTGAAGGCACCTGCAAGTTCTCCTGAAGCCAACTATCTGAGGGCAAGGATTTGGCCTCTCAGTATTTTGTGAATATCCTTGCTCAGACCAGTCAATTAAAACTCACTGACATTTGCTACAATACTCCTTTTCCAGCTGTCTTTTAGGGTTTTTCAAGAGGCTTTGGTGCCCAGCAGGAGCTGTAACTGGAGCAAGTCTCTGACATTTTAAATTCAAGCAGCTGTGCCACTTGCCAGAGCAACCCTTCTGAAGTCGGTCACATTATGTTCCTCTCATCCATCCATTGAGCAGGTCTGACTTGAAGGATGCTTTTGCTGACAGAATAAGTTTGCCTTGTAAATTTTTGTCAAGTATAATATCTGTTGATGAATGTCGAGCTTAAGATGAACCCAGCATAAAATCTTTGGCCCCATGTCCATAGGACAAAAGTGAGAGAAAATAATTAAAAGGAAAAGAGAGAGACAGACTTGAACTTCATGACTCAGACCAGTTCCAGTAGGAAAATGGCAGAAGCCAATGACAGTTTTGGTGTTGAATGTAGAGTGGAATGTAGAGTGTCTGATTTCTGCCAGGTCAGCAGCACCTGCTGGATTTCAGTGCATGCCTGAGAAACGGTTGTGGCATCCTAATATACCTTATATGCATTCAGCTATAGACCACAGTGAGCAGAGCAGGTGGATTTCACCTCCGGATAACATCACCGATTTAATTCTATTTTTATCTCTCTTGTCAGTCCTCACACATAAACACATCACTTTGCAACACCCTTTATGCGTCCTATGGAGGAAAGCCCACTTTCAGCAAATATCTCTTCTTTAACTATTCAATATAGATAATTCTTTGGGCAGCCACAGTTTGCGATAGCCCCCTCATTTCTATCACAATGTTTTTTCAGGAGGCATTTTCTGAGAGGGCAGGTCATGACTCAGGTTTGCTCCAGAGCTTTCTCTCCCTCATGCCTACAACAACTACCCAACTAGCTTTTAATCCCTCAGTTCTGCTTTCCTGAAGTATTAAGCAATGAACTTGGCAATGGGAGTGGAAAAGGGAACAGAAGTGATAAAAGAAAAAAGCCACCATATTTCTGTGCCTCCCTGGCTGCAGTGAAGTTCCCTAGTAGGGGGGACTCTACTGAATTCTCTTGCTACATTAGAAATGTGTCCATTTCATGGGGCCTTTCTCAAATATTCACTATTCTCTTAATTTTATTTCAGTAGCTTATGAACCTGCTTTTATCTTCTTTGGTAGCTGAAATAACTCAGAAGGATGCTTTGTTGCCAAGCAGGGTTTCATGCTGGAAAGACGCTCAAGCCTCTAAGATCTGTGGAGACAAGTAGGGGGGTGGGCAGTGGAGAGGGGGCTCTACCTCATTTCTCTTCTGTCTTGATGCTTATGAGGTAGTTAACACCTCATAACCTTGTAACTCTTGATTGTGCATGTTAATGAAAAAAGTTGGTGATACAGGCTAAGTACACCAGGCTGGGCTCCTGAAGACTTGCAGGGCCTCTTCCCAGCTTCTCTGTGTTACTGCTTTCCTGAGCCACCAAACGTGTGCCAGCACCTTGACTCATTCAAGCTTGCAAAGAGCTGCCATCCCTCCCTCCGTCTCTCCACGTTGCACACAAGAAGCAAAGCGGTACTTTCATCCTTTGTACCACAGCAGTGCCGTCTCTCCTGGCACAGACCAACAAAGTTAAGTACTGACTGAACACGACAATATCTGATTGGAAATCTTTAATGAGATGTTCTTTGTTAGCAAATGTTGAATTGCTGAGAGCCTTTGCTGGATTTTTTTTTTTTTTTTTTTTTTTTTTTTTTTGTCTCAAGACCAGGTCTTCTGTGTTGGAAAGGATGAGAAGTCAAAACCAGCAATCAGAAGCCAAGTTAATCTTTATAGACACAAGAAGAGTCTCCTGCCCTCCTAAAAAGTATCCTCTAGACATGGAGATTGACAAGGCAGAGACTCAACTGCCAAGCTATTTAATCTCCCAGACCTCTTTTATTCCTCAATCTCTCTTTCTTGTTTCTCAGGAAAAATAAATAAGTAAACACAAACATTTTGAAAGGTCTCCAATATGTATGAGTTTAGAACAAGCCTCAGTATTTTTCATAAGACAGGAAAATGGATTCGCACTCACTTCTAGTGACAACAAACTATTTTCTGTTCTGAGTAGCTTATATTCAAAATAACCTCTTAACATCCATTCTCCAGATAGCACCTAAAATATGTGCCACTTTCAAACATGATTCTAGTGGGTTTCTGACTGAGCCCTCCAAGGCTTTTCTACTTCATGATAATTTAGTTGCTCAGCATGTTGGTAAGTAAGACCCACGGGGTATCGAGGACCAAATGAAAAGCATGGAACACTGTTGTTGTTATTCATTCTCATAATTCAAATAGGCTCCATGATGAGAGATAGACAGATCCCCGAACATCCAGAAAATACTTATCTTGTGTGTTAATGCAGGGCAAATTGATAGATTAATGCAGTATAAAACAAGGGCAAGAAAAAAAATTTTACACAAATATCTTAGTAGTTAAATGTTCACATGCTTAAAGAGAACAGGGAAATAAGGAACCTTAAAGTAGTTTTTCGAATTTAAACATTTCATTTAGCATCCTTCTGTCTGTTTTCTTTTGCACAAAGGAATTTCTCACAACACACATCTTCATGCAAGTTTTAACGACTTTACTTAAGCCTCTGAATGAAGGGAGGGAAAACTGACCCACAGAGAAGGCTGGCAAGTATAAAAATAACAGAGAGACAGAGGGATTTCACCTAATTGAAAAAAAAATAATTATAAAGGAGTTGAAACTCTTCAAAAAGTAATCTACTCTAAAATAGAGAAACACACAACAATTAGATTGCCTAGGAAGCAACTATGGAGAAGGTAGGTGTATTGTCACAATCTAGAGACTTTAGCATACAGATAAAGGTTCCTGTTGGGGCCAAAACTCATGAGAAAATGTTGTCATATGTTTTATTGCGGTCTTTTCATATGCCCAGGCTGCCATCTGAGACAATCAGGCAAATTTAAACCTGTCTCCTTGGCACTGAGCACAACCTGACCTGGATGATGGAGCAATGTGACTCTAAGCTGCTTTCATGCTCCTGCTGGTATGGATATAATTAGGAGTGAGATACAGCTCACTGATTATGATGCTCAAATTTAGGTGTGTAAGAAAGGTTTGTTACTAAGCTGATCCAGGGTAAGTGTTTACCACACCGAGTTGAGCTACTCTCCAGGCTCTATTAACTGCATTGATTAGATATTCATTTACTTTAAGAGGAGCAAAAACACCTGGTTCACATGTAGACACCTAAGTTTTAGGGTCTTAATCTGCAAGATGGGTCCCCTCATTTTGATGAGATTCTGTTCCCCAAGGAAGAAGTCTAGTGTCATCTTAAATACTATCAGCTGTTCCACGTGACCTTCAAGGGCCATTCAGGTGGAATGGATGTCCTCCTTCTGTCTTGCAAAATATCTTCCATGCTCAAACAGATGGCTTAGATGACAGGAGTCCTCTCAGATGACAACATTGCCACCCTCAGGACTGGCCATAAATTAGAGCAGCCTTACTGCTATTCTAAGTTGTGTCATGCTGCGCATGGATCCACATGGCTGTAGCAATATTTGGATACCATTAATTGTCCTCTTTCCATTGACCATGTTTCAGTACCTGAAGGAAAGGGTAACACCACATCCAAAAAGATTCAGTTGTGCTTCAGCTTGAACCAGCTGAAAACGCAATCAGGCCGTAGTATTGGATCTCCTTTTCCTGATTGCCATTAATCGTCAGTATTACAAGAGTAATACGCTTCTTTTTTGGCTGCATTACTCTTCTTCATCAGAATGTATTCCTACATTAGAAGCTAAAGCAAAGGACAGAGACAGACCAGTTTTTTGCAGAACGGCCCTATTCATCTCAAATCTCTCCTCAATTCCATGATAAGACTTTTTGTACCAGACTGCTACAGAGCAACCCATGGAAGTTGAGACAAGAAAGCAACACGGTCTTGCCCTGTGTGTTTGCAGTCCAGAGGCACTAAAGAGTCCTGATCTACAATTCTTCAGTACCTTCCATTGTTTTTTTTCACCACTCTGAATGAGTATGAAATACTTCCCTCCTGACTGACTAGTGTGCAAATGATGGTAAAGAAGAACTGAAAGCCAAGGCACTGTTTTCTTCCCTTCCCTCAAACGGTTCAGGCTCACTCAAGCACACACCCTTCAGCTTTTCCCTTAGGAGACCTTTCCAGTAGGGCCAAACAAATAAAAATGGCAAATACTCCCAGGACTCAGCTGTGTACTTCCTTCCCTTCGCAGAGTCATCTACCATCCATCTTTGGACTACCCAAAGGGTCAGACTGCAGAGGATAAGGGCTAGGTAGACAGAGTACCGGTTTTGTGAACCCATTATTTGAAGCCAAAGGAAATGGCTGTACAGGTGATCAGACTACGCCAGACGTGTTCAGATTTAAGTGTCAAGAAGACAGGAGATGAAGGTCTTCTTATACTGAATTGGCCATGGAAGCATTTCTTCCCTCTTAACCACTTAAAAAAAAGTCATAAAATGTGGAATGTGGTAAGGCTTTCTGTGTAAAGATTTAAACAGGACTGGAGTCTTGCAGAGGCAGAAAGAGGCCTGCTAATGACAGCAACTAGTGGGAGGACAATTTCCATCAGCAAGGATTGAATTCATGAGAAGAATGACCCTTGGCTCTCCATCTGTCTATCTGTAGCAGCTTGATGAGTCCTCATTTTTCAATCTCCCAATAAAATCATTACTCAGTTTGAAAATTCATTTAAACTAATTCGCTTCTAGACAATTTCAGACTGCTAAATTCTGCTTGATTAACGTTTCCCTTATTACTTCTATCATTATAGTTACAGCATGAATTTCATTTGTTTTAGGTAGATGAAAGACAGGGGAAACATATAAATCTCCCAGTTATTGCCTGTAGCTGGCACCCCTATTGTTTGGAAAGTCAGACAGATGCAGGTGTATTTACCCTTCTGCAAACATGACCCAGTGACATTTGAAAATTACATCTCAGCTGTTTCTGTTTGTTCTAAATATTTAATTAA
Source organism: Nothocercus julius (assembly GCA_013398735.1). Classification (NCBI taxonomy): domain Eukaryota; kingdom Metazoa; phylum Chordata; class Aves; order Tinamiformes; family Tinamidae; genus Nothocercus; species Nothocercus julius. The sequence continues at coordinate 13,266,251 of VZSV01000002.1, forward strand.
GGTGCCAGATAAACATTTTTCAACATTTAAAATATACTGTGCCTCTACCTAATGACATTAATATAAATTAATGCATTTAAATTATCTCCATCTGTTTAATGGAGTTTGTAATATATTTTTAGGTAGATATGCAACTTAAATATCAATCAATCTTTGTTTGCTACTTTAATTTCACTGAGCACTAAGATAAGATTTTCTGGCATAATATAGCACAAGAAATTCAGTCATGATTTATGAAAAGCCTCATTTAACATTAATAGACCTACGGGGACCATTCATCCCTGGTCTGTGCTGTATTTTTAAGGTAGAGTGCAAAAATATGCCTTAAAATGTGCTTTGTGTACCAGAAGAGTAAAGGGAAAGCAGAAGCAACATTTCAGCTTTGCTACTCAACCTTAGCAGCAAAATGACTGTTTCAGTAACACAACCGAAATGCATTCAGTAACCTCAGGTAGATCATTCTGATCACCTCACCCAGGTAAGGCCCAGAAGAGCAAAAAAAGAATAGTTCTTATTGTCCAGGCTTGTGCATCACAGCCTGGCCTCCTAACTGGGAATTCGTGGGCCTTGCCTGAGATCCTTCTCTATGGGCATATTCAGGCTCCTGGCTCAATATACCCTGGAGGAGGATGAGGCTGACGTTCATATACACACACATTTACACTACTGATCTCCACTTGACTTTCTGCAGATTATATCACACTTCCAGGTCCACTCAGAAATATTGTCAGGGAAGGAAAAGCCAGCACAGTGTTTCCCAAGCAAGTTATTTCAATGACTGAAACTTAAAAATGTAGAGTCTCTCCTCTCTAAAAAGAAGTATTGAAAACAGACATCTGAAAAAATGGCAGTTGGGTTATAAATTCCCCAGTG
>VZSV01000002.1:13267212-13283431 GCA_013398735.1 Nothocercus julius
TCTCCCAGATGTAGACACAAAAAGATATCAGAGACAATATCATCTGTTCAGTACTGAGAAGAGAACTTTGCCTTTGAGGATTACTAAAAAACAATAGACTTTACCTACTAATAAGATAATATTACATCAATACACAAAATATATTGTATATAATAATACCATTACATTTTAGAGTCCTCTCAAACTTTTATTGTCAGCATAGTCTTGAAAAATTCATCAAATTTTAGGGGAAAAAGAGCTTAAAACTCCAGTCCTGTTTTGTCAGTGAATAGGATGGTTCCATTGGAGGAACACAAGCACATTACAACCTTATTCACTTGTTGATTTCCAGGGCTGCCATGGGAAAGGAACCTGCCCACTTGCCAAAAGGCAAACCCTCCTTCATTCAGTCAAATCCAGCGATGAAGATACATTTCCAGCCTCAGAAAAGCATATTTGGTCTCAATTTAATCTCAAGGCGTTTGACTATAAACAGCATCACTCCTACTCACTATCACTCAGTGGGAGGCCAAAAAGTGCAGTCAATATTTCTCCTAAGTGTGTGTGAGCCAGTGAACTTCTGCAGCTCTGTCTATTCTGCCAGTCTACCAAATTCCTCCTTCACAAGCCCCTAAGAGGCAAAAAAGTTGTAAAGAGATCATCCCTAAAAGGGATAAAGGATTTTCTTTTCCTTCCAATCTCCCCAAAAGCCTCTTCACCTCTAAAGCTCCAGAGTCATTATTCCTTTAAATGCTTTTCCTTTCTCTTTCATTTCAATCCAATGTGCTGCCCTAGTCTGTGCACATTTGCAGAGCCAGATATTATTGAACTCTTCATATTTTCTATAGCTAAGAAAAGTTTGGAAGAAGTCTCGTTGCGATTCTCACAACAGGGATGATTCTATCCACTGTGTGCAGTCAACATATTCCTTTTGCTTTTGTCCAATATGCTTTTTTAGAAAATGAAGGGTGACACTGCAAAACATTCTGCTCTGTCCTAAAACCCTGAGCCTCACGCCGGCTGCCATCTCACTGCCTTACCCTGCAGCCCACTCTGAGGTTCGATAGCCTGAACGCTGAGCTTCAGGCAGCAGTTCCTTTTAAAAGCAAGTTACCTTTTTAATGAATCCTTAGTGCCGGTAATTATTCTGCTCACAACTCTATGACAAGCAGTTGGATCTAGAGCAGTGTGACGATATATTGGCTCATTAAAACCTCACTCAAATGTTTTTACTCTTCTGAGTCTCAGATACAACCATCATCTGTTTCAGCCAAGAGCTGTAATCTCACTGCAATCACTACGCTAAGTTACAAACTACAAAATGCTACCCCCCAGCATTCATGTGAATTAACAAAAAAAAAAAAAAAATGAAACCAACAAATTCTTTTCAACAGTATTCATAGCGTTCATACCTTCCTGAGGCAAACAGTCCCAAGGTAATTTTTGTTTGCATAAACATCGCTGAAAAGTCGAGGTGTGGACTCATGCAACAACCAGTGAATACCTGAGTCAGTCACTGTAGCAATGACTTTTATGCAAGCAAACCCAGCAAGCAAATTCAGAATTAGCTTTGCTACTTGGGAACACATTATTTTAGCCTTGATTTCTAAGGAAATAAGATTTATTCAGTAATTCTGTGTGTGAGTGTGTGTGTGTGTGAGGGAGAGCAAGTATCAGTGGGATACGTGCAGAAAACACTACATGTCTGTTAGCTGTTTGACAAATATTTGGCTTTGACATTGGACGCAACAAGCTTACATATGCTAAGCACGATTTCCTCACCTTGCTGACTGCTAGACCAGAAAACCTTGACGTGTCTGGACCAGTTAGAGAAGGCTATAGTATTTTAAAAAATCATTAGGTTTATTACAGAGCATCAGCAGGAGGATGATGCTTGTAATTATTTAAACAGGTGATTATGCAAAATACTATTACCAAACAATTTGTTTCTCTCTTCAGAGAAACATGGAAAATGTTTTCCATTAGTGAGAATCTGATTCTGCTGACATCCTTGGAGTTAAAATAAGTATAAGTACAGATGAGATAAATGCTTTGAGTCACTGTATGAAGTCAATCTGCCATCAATAAATTTTGTATTTATGTTCCTACATAATAGCCCAAGTGTTACCTGCAAGAATGATCATGATTTTAAGGGATAATCACAGAGCCGTTTAGTGACATCACATCCATTTATCCTAGGTAGTCGTTCCAAGGGAGTCCACAGAGCCGTTCTACTCTGGATTATAACAAAGCAATGACGGTCTTCGGAGAAAAAAAGCCTGATGTTTAAGTATTGCAAATACCAAAATATTAAAAAGAGATGGGATGATGCATCTGCACAGCTTATCAAATCAGTGTGTATACGTGGACTCTGAGCTACACTGGACTTTTTTAAGCAGGCAGCTTCAGGGTTGACCTTATCACTTGGACGAAACTTTTTGTATATATCACTAAAACCATACCTCCTCATCTTCTACCAAAAAAGTATTTAACGTGGGGAACCTCATGAGGAATCACACAAGAGCAGTACAGCAAGAGATGAGTCAATCTCACTTAACTTTTTAAATCTGCAAAATGGAGAGGTACATCAAAGAGTTTCACCTTGGGCTCCTTTATAAACAATGAAGAAAAACCGGCACTGCCAGAGTGGTAGTCATATGACCTGTTTTAGGTGTCTCCTTCAGAGTAAGATGAATTGTGCCATAAACCCCAGCTACTTATAATGACTAAATCTCTATTGATTTAGTCATGATCTAGTCAATGGGCGTATTGACTAGCTCCGGCAGATGTCTGCACTGTAGTTATCTAAATATACTCAGACAAATCTCTCTGTGGGGGCAAAAGTAGTTGCCTAAAAATGACTAACATGCCATGTGAGAGACCCTTGGATACCTAGGACATCCACATGAGCCTGGCAAGCGTGACACAGGCTCTACAAGAGACATGACTCCTGCAAAAGCACTAACCCTTGGACATCTCAAATGATGCCAAGAGGGTGTGCAGTAGACCTGGTCCCAGGATGTCCACAGTGTCTGAAGAAAGAAATCGAACATAGGAAAAGAACACAATTTTTTGGATTAGCCAGGCTTCTACTCCACCTTTCATGGTGGCAGTGACAGCAGCAACAGCTCTGGGCTGCACTCACGCTCAGGGGAAGGTGTTGGCCTGTCTGTGCTCAGCAGTCACATTGCACCGAGCTGCATGCTGTTCTCTGCCAGGCAGGAGGTCCTTTCCAGGGGGATCTCCATGGCTGCCCCTGACTGCAGAGGCCTCTGTCAGCTCCTACCTCAGAGTGCCTCAAGGACCTCCCCCGTCACTGGGTCCTGTGCTCTGCGATTGCATTTACAACATCATATAATGCATTTTGTAAGCTTACAGAGCTCTACTTCAAGATATGATAAGTTGCTTTGCCCTTATTAAACTCACTGAAAGGCAGTTTTGTTGATTAGAGAAGTCCAACATAAATTTATTCATGGAAAATTTATAGTAATTGCATGTTGTTCCAGCTCTGACCTTAGCCTGAAATAGTTCTCTCTCCCTGCTTTTGCTTTCCTCTCTGCTATACTTGTGGACAACAACGGTTTCCTTGAACATCTCAGCACAGCTTTTCTCCAAAGGACAAAAGGAGGGAGAAAGCATTTAATTTTTCAGCGTGAGGAAATGAGCATACAATCTCTTAATCTACAAAGCAATAATGCTACTTAACTAACCTTATGCATCTATGTTCAGATCTCATCTGTAAAACAAACATTTTAAATACAAAACATCTTTCTTCTTTATTTTTTTTCTAGGGAGAAAGGATTAAGACTAGACCTTCCTTTCTCTAGGTTGGTAGTATAGGAATTTACATCTGTTAGGAACCCAAAGAGATATCTCTTGGTTAAAGGCATTTTTGGCCTGAAATCCAAGAGAAATCCAAGATTTTTATTAAAGGCTGCTGAGGTGAGACAGACACTTTTGTGTTTTACTCTCCATGCTTTCCTCTACTTTTCATCGAGGTTTGAAACAGAAAGCCATTGGTCTTGCTGCAAGTGATGTACATGAGGAAAAGGTTATTGCAGGTTAAACAGAAGCTCATAAGCTTATTTATTAAATATAATAATAGAGGCAGAAAGGATAATTTGTTATGTGATGATGGAATAAAATATATAATCCCTTTATTAGGAGTAAACAACTTTCTATCAACCTGGATTTGTGCTCCAGGAAGGAAAGGAGTCTAATTGTAGGCCATATCCAAGAACCAACCCTACTCTGACATATGGCTGAGCTGTGAAAAGAAGAAAACGGCTGTCTGATCAGGTAGAGTTCAGCACAAAAGGTATTTGTATACGTCTTTGTCATTTGAACTGGTTATTTTCAGAACAGAAAAATTCTGCAAGGTCATATTGCTTTTCAAGATGCTCTATAGAACCAAGGTTGCCTTCCAGCCAATCTCTGTCTCCCAATTATCTCTGGGAACCCGGATTCCTGCTAACCTGCCCCAGCACCTTTGCAATCTAACTGGCTCTTTGCCAAGAAACTTCAATTTCTTCCCTTGTTCTGTCCTTCAGCAGCCTGGGCTCCCAGTACCATTGGTTTGGGGAGTGTTTTCACTGTTTAGTAGGACAGCCAGCCTCAGCCAGTCTTAATGCAGGAAGATTTTTTTTCCCCATAGATGGAAACATCTTTAATAATTTCCCTGGAGAAATACTTCTTTTGATTTGAGATATAGGAATATTTTATGCCTGTATAAGGAAAGCTAGAAAGCTAGATTTAGCAGTGAGAAGGTGTTGTGAGAGTTTTCTAGATTATTACACTTTCTTGGAATTAATTTGGCCTTGCACAAATAGTCAGTGACTTTGGAGGGCTGTATGAAAGGAAACTTCTTTATTACTCTGAAATTTATTTCATAAACATGTTGTTGATGCTCAGTGATAAGGAGGTGAAATGCATTAATTCCCTGACACATCGGTGAGTATTAGGCATGGGAACTCCTGCAGACCACACCTATTCACAGTAGGATGTGGTCTGCTGCCGACTGAACAGGGTCTCATTACTTCTGTAGTATTTTTAATCATCCAGTAGAGGTGTTACAAACTGCTCAACACTTGGCCTGCAGTTATGTTCTATTAAACGTATACAATAAGTGTAATGTTTTTTCTCTGTGTGGTGGTTATGTAGATTATGACCTTTAACTCCAACTCTGGGTCATGAGCAACATGGGATGAACATAGGTCCCTGGGCTGTGAAGCCTTGTGTGAACTAGAGGAGCATAATCTGCCTCTAAAAGGAAATTAATGAGAATAGAGGATCTAAAAGTTTTAGTTCTTCAGAGAAAACCACACAGAAGTTTATTAATCTCTATGTGATGGCCCCATTGACTGGTCACGATTTGAACTGTCAAACCTTCAACACATTCTCTCTTATGTACTGCTAAAAAGCAGAGATTTCAAAACGCCATCCAAAAACCTTTGCCTTCCAAAAAATCCCTAATCTCTGTAGGTCCAGCCTCAAGGCTAGCAAACTTAACAACAATGTTTTCATTCCAGCAGATTTTGAATCTAGCTGTTTATCCAGACATGAAGAAAATTCTATGAAATAATCAATTCAGCTTTTGATAAACAGACAAGTTATAGGCCACTTTGGTACACTGCATCAGTTACTCTGACAGTGATGTTCAAAGCAAAAACATTAATTCCACTGGCTGTCAGAACACAAGCTTGGCCCAGGAAAGTGCTTGTCCACTTTGTAGAGATATGAATCCCTGGGGTCTTCGCTGAGATAGTGTAGATCTATCCATGATGCAAAAGTGTCTTGTGTATTCATGAAATACACCCAAGTTCCAGCACCTTCAATCTAACACAAAAACATTGCTAGAATTGCAGTGTATAAGTGCAAGAAACAAACTGTTTAAAGCAAGCTCAAGAACATTTTTGGTAAGAGTCTGTGTCTGGGAGCAGCTCTGAGAGACCTAAGAGCAGATCTATCAGGAATTCTAGAAAAAGTGTGCATCTGAGTGATCCAAACTGGCACAAAGTCTAGCATATTGAGAAGGAAAAATCTCCGAAAAATTAAAAAAGCTCACATTGAACCTAATGGCTCAGGCTTGGCCAACTTGAGGCAATAGAGTAGAACTATGCACTAGACACACACAGCTCTTGACTTCATGGTAAAATCAAGGAAGAAATTGAAGAACAGTTCATATTTTATCTTAGCTTTTTAATCAGGTCACAGGCTTTAAATATGTAAAGAAACATGTACGTATGGGGCTTGTTTTTCTGAAGTTCTTAAGTGCTTTCTGCTTCTACAGATTTTATTGGCCATTGTTTTCATACAGTAATTAGACCAGTTTGGTACTTCCTAGCATCCCGCAAAAGGCAAAAGGCAATATTTCTTGGACCTCACCTAGATATTTTCTAAACACAAGGGAAGGACCAGGACTTCTCTGAAGATTTGTTCACTAGGGGATTGTTTAAAGAAACTGAAAACAAAAACATTCTGTTAAATACATCCATCTGGGCTTCAGTGAAACTCCCAGATTCTCCCTGATTCTCTCAAGCATTAATGCCAAATTGCCTCTGGCTTTCACTGAGCGTATTCAGAGCTCCAAGTCTGCAACAAATCCAGGAGCATGTTTCTCCAGCTTTCTGTAAACTCCGCAGCACTGTTGTTTCCTGTCTCTGATAAATGTCTTTTCAAGTGGTAGGGCTCCCTTTGAACGTGTGAAAGGTGTTCCCCTTTGAAAAATGCTTTCCATGTGTGATAGGTATCCCTATGATCAATTTTTCATGCTGCCCTTTTTCTGTCTTCATGAGATTCTGGTTCTCCAATGATAACCTCCTAGCCATTGCACATTTCATTCTAGCTCAGCTATCATTAAAATTAACATCCTCATCATATCTCTCACAGGTAAATCATGTTATTTTAAGCAGGGCTTCTTTTATTTGCAGCAAATATAGTACTGGGACTTCTATCACAGAACAAAAGGCAAAGTGATAGAAGTATTGACCAAATTCGGCTCACCAGTAGTTAGGAATCAGGGGCAAATTGCTTCAAATTGTTTAAGTGTGAAGCTAAATGATTGTCAAGAGGAGTTAAATTTGAGACCTTCAGTTTCAACCATCCACCTCTGTCATTTCCATTAATAAATCCATTACCTAGGTGTAGTCTTTGGCTTGTAACAGTAAACAGCTCATATTAGAGCCAAGAAATCACATAGACCCATGTCTGACTGATTAAATAAAAGCAGAAAAAAAAATACAGTGAACTCTCACGCTTTTTTTTCTCTTTTTTCATTTAGAGCTCTTGATATGTCTACAGTTAGAATAAAACTGTTATCACACTGGTTATCATGATGTTCCTAGCTTAACTGGATGCAAAATATAACAAAAATCTCAGAAATGATCTGGTTCAATGAAATTTCCATTGTGATTTCTAGAGGACTGTGAAAAACCAGTTGTAGGTGTCATAGTTTCACTTGGCAGAAAAAACAGGAAACCTCAGAAAGGTACCTGGCGTCAATCACAAGACCACATTTTTTCATAGTTGCACTTGCCCATGTGAAGGAGGTGATCCTGGCCCAGCAATAGACTCTGCCAAAACAAGGGACATTCCAGCTTTATCCACTGTAGGATCCAGAGCTTAGACCTCCTGCCATAGATTTACTATTGAGAACAGCTCTGCTTATTCAAAGAAGCACATGCTCAAGCTGTGATGAGTCATGCAAACCATCTCAGGGTAACAGTTATGATTACACCATGGATTGGAGCATACTATTAGCCCAGAATTCACATATATCAGAGAAACAGAAGGAAAGCCTGGAAAGTTTTCTCCATAAATTGATGATCACACACAGTCCTTGGGCATGTGATTAACACTCTGCCTTTTTTTTTTTATTTATAGCTAATGTGGCATCTTTATGTGCAGAGAATATTTAAAATGGGGTACGTTTGTTACAATAAATTAATAATTCATCATACACTCTGGTAGGACCTTTCCTCCTTCAATAGATCTCTTCTAATTGAATGAAAAGAGTCTAACAACTAGAGCTGCTCTAAATATTTGCATAGAACATTGAATTCTTCCAGGCTGGAGATACACTCAAAGTGCCCTGTGTGATATTCTCAAATAACAACCAGAGTAAGGCTATTTGCTGAGGTCCACTAGGCAAATCCCACCTAGATTCTTCTCCACTGAAGTTCACTGAACTCTCAAAGAACCTGAAGCATTGGGCTGCACCATCAAACTGTAGAGTTCACTCAGGTATGCTCATAAGACCTTCTATGATAAGTGAGCATTAGGGTCTTCATTTTACAAAGAAAAAAAAAGGTTATCAATAGATAGATAAAGAGGCAAAAAAGAATCAAGTCAAATAAACTGTTGTACATTACCCACTCAGCATTCCCTGAGAAGAAAGGAATTCATAATAAAGTCTGGAAATACTGTGATGTTCTAACGATGATTTAGTTTAGTTGTTTTAAACTCCACTTTCTTCCACTTTGCAGACTTTAAGACATTTCCCACAGAGGCAGGGACTCCTGGATAGTGAAGATAGCCTGAGGATTTTTTTTCTTAATTATTCCTTGTGGATTCTTAAGGAAAAAGCATAAACCCTCTTAGCCCCTTGCCCTCATAACCCTTCCAGGAAACCACAGACCGGAGGCTGAAAATCAAACTACATGGATTTTCCTGTAGCTCTTTAGTTCACTCTTTATAGCTGTCTGTCTATATGGATGCCCTCCAGTTTTCAGAGTCTGTTTCAAATGCACTGAAAACCAGTCAAGAACAAAACCATATCTTAAAGGAATGTGTTGGGGCTCATAAAGTTTGAATACTGTACATCAAATTGAGAAATTTTCCATTTTTAAAAATTGACTTTTGACTTTTAATGACTCAAATCTATTCCTTTCTTCTTTCTTGAAGTACCTGCTGCGTGGACTCATCCCTTCTCTGATTCTTGATTTGAATCATCACAAGGATCTTCTGAAGGCTGTACAGCAAATATTTGGGCATTAGTAGCAATAGTCCAGCTTGTGCTGACAGGTCTGCCCTGAAAGACTGCATTCTAATGTTTTGCTCCTGTCCTACTCACAGCAATGCATCTCTCAAGCCAAACTTACTCCAGTCTGTTCTGTCAAATCATTTCAAGAAGATAAAGGAAACTAAGTTTCAAAAACCACAAAACACATCTGTGTGCTGAACACATCTCATTAAAAGGCCAAGGACAATAAACTTCTGTTCATTTGTGTCGTTAGCCTCACTTTCTGTGGACCTGCTTTCTCACATTTCCCACCCCAATAAATTGAGAGCCAATAAAATAGTGGTAGATGTTGTGGGACCTCTAGTGACAAGCAATAGTTGCAGCCACTCTTTCGCATTTTCTGAAGTGGCTGTTGGTTTTGAATGCCTTTTATTTTATACCAATTGCACAACTTGAAACATCATAATAAGTCTCTTCAGAGAATTGCACTCTAAATTCTTTTACTCTGAAAGTTGGCTCACTTTTATTTCCGAAATATGAAATAGCCTTAAGCCATTAAGTCCTGTCCAAAGATCTCACTCAAATAGTGTTAATTCTGCTAGCACTGGTCCTCTTACTGCTTGCCCTGGACTCATCCTGAGATAATGCTGGGAAATACGATGGTAAATGTTAATGAAGGTTTTATTAATATGTTCAGGAAAAAAAAAAAAAAAAAGGATCCCAAATAAACTGGAGACATTGTTTTGGTGCCAAGTCCTACAGACTGCTTTAGAAACCCCACAGGTACTTCTGCTTACTGGAAAGCTTATGTGTGACAGACATAATGCTCTAGTCACCTGCAATATTGAAAGCTCAAAATCCAGGCGGACGCACTTCCCTGGGAACAGAGCTTAAAATGGGGCAGGAAATCAAATTGCCACCCAGAGCAATCTCCCCTGCCAGCAGCAGGGCTACAAGAAGAGGAAACATCTGTCTCCAGAGAAGTATTTCCAGAATACTGTCATTTTATCAGACAAGGCATTAAATCAGCATGGAAATACAGAAGGCACTGGAAAATTAGGAATTTGTCTAAAAAAACCAAAACTATTTATCAAAAAGTCTGTAAAGAACAATTTGAATTCCAACAAATAGTTCTAGGGTTTAGTCTTATTTATGGAAAGAGCTTGGTCATCCCAAATCATTTCCAAGAAAATATCTGAATGTCAGAGAGGACAGTAAAAAACAACCCTGGCAACTATTGACATACAATTAAAATGACCAAAAGGTAAGTAATGTGCTTAAATAGGAGATAAGGAATGTCTGGGAAACCACAGAGCATAAGGTGCCTGATTAAAGATGACTTTTATCTCATTTCAAGTCAAAACTGCACCCAAGACAAAATTAGCCCGAACTGTTCGAGTAAAGCAGCATCAAGAGGAATAAGTCAACATCTGAGAAGCAGGAGTGCTGTTTTAGGCTAAATAATCTGATATAATAAAGCAACTCTCTTTCTAGCTCCCCACACACAGTTAATATGCTGAATTGTCTCCACAAATTGTCAGTACTTGTCAGTGGCTAATAAAAGACATCAGTTGGCGCCTGATAATGTCAGCTTCTGCTCTAAAAAGTGATTTTGCAATAATGTCAATGTGGGGGGTCTGGGTTTACTGTCTTTCAGTGGTTTCAAGATAAAATTGACTCAGGAACAGAGTCATTTTCATATGGGGCTACTACAGTCTCAAACACTCTACTGAAGGAGACAAAAGAAATGAAGAAAATGTACAGTGTGTACCGTGTGTTTTCTATATGTTTATGTACAGATGCAGCCACAAATCATTGTGCAAACATAAATGAGAGTCTTACACCTTAATAAAGCCTTCTATAGGAATTTTAAACTGAGCAGAGAGAAAAAGTCTTCCCATGAGACAGTACAATCTTCTGGAGACCAGTTAAACTTAAACATTGATCAGGCTGGAGAGTCAAATCCAAAATCCTAGGATGACTGAAGCCTACAAAAACAACCATAGTGTCCCCCAGACCCTAATAGCAACATATCTGGTAGATCTCCTGTGCTACGGTTGTTTCCCTGCTCATCCTAGATGTGGCCAAGCCCACTGTGTGTGCGTGTACAGGGGGCCAGGGAAGGAGACACCTGCCTGCTCTCCTGTGATGCACTTTGCGACTGCAGATAGAGGTGCCCCGAAAGTCATAACTCGCATGACCTTCATAGCCTGAGTGGTCTCAGTGGCTGCTTCTGGGCAGGATTGGTGCTCTCCAGGGACTTGATCACACTCCGTATTCTTGCTGAGAGCAAAACATCCTTGTTGCAAAGTGTCTGTCACACCTCTGGCTGAGGCTGCCGTCATTCTGTCACTTGGGGGGCCCTGAGGATTGTGGAGGGCTGGGAAAGGAGGTCTGTCTATGGGAATTCATGCTGTTGGATGGAGCAATGAACACCGAGGATTCCCCTGCCTTGCTGTGCCGCTCCTGCAGCCTGGTGCACCAATAACACATCGTTTCTTCTTCTCATTCCCTGAAACCTTCCAAGACCATTGCAGGGATTTAGGGAGCCAGAGGCTTCATCAAGCATAGCTGAAGACCCTAACTCCTGATGGCTGTCTCTAAGCTCAGCCCCCACATCTAGTCTTTCAGCAGTGATTCAGGACTATGAAGAATGTGTGAAGAAGCTTATCAGCTTTTAATATTCTCAGGTAGGGGTTTCCCAGCGCACAGGGGCCAAATGTCACCAGACTTTTACTACTGTCTCCCTCAGTAAGACTCTATTCATCTCATCACAGAGCAAGCAAGCTCAAGAGCTGCCAATCTTTTGTTTCCAGCTGTACGAGTATGCAAATTTAAAATCGTGTTCTTTGCATTCATCCTTCTTTGCTTTCCTGTCTTATGCAGCAAGGATCATATCCAATATCACAGATTCTTCATGATGCCTAAGCCAATTTTTGCAAGCACCAAAATTTCAGGCATGTGTGGACTGCTTCCATGAAGAGGTAGGTCTTCCACCATGTACAGTCTGCAGTGCTTTTGAAATTAATTAACTCTGGCAGGTGGGCAAGAAGAGGTCCAAGGTGGAGCACTCAGAGCAGACATGGATGAATGTGGAAGGCTGAGAGAGCTGGGCCTGTTCAGCCTGGAGAAGAGAAGGCTGAGAGGAGACCTGAACAGTGTCTATAAGGACCTCAAGGGAGGCAGTGAGGAGGATGGGGCAGCCTCTTCTCAGTGGTGGCCACTGATAGGACTAGAGGAAACGGCCACAAACTGAAACACCAAAAGTTCCACAGGCACTTTAGGAAAAATTTCTTGCCAGTGAGGGTGACAGAGCACTGGAACAGGCTGCCCAGAGAGGTTGTGGAGTCTCCTTCTCTGGAGATCTTCCAAACCCGCTTGGACACAGTCCAGAGCCACCTGCTGTAGGTGACCCTGCGTGTGCAGGGGGGTTGGACTAGATGATCTCTAGAGGTCCCTTCCAACCTTAAGCATTCTATGATTCTATGATTTTATGATTCTATGAAGTGTACAGAGCCTGCTATGACAGCAAGGAGGGCTAAGGTTGGCCCATCTTAGTGCAAGTTCAACCTCATCAATGCTTGAGCATCCCCACCCCATGACGGAGCTTGAAAACCACCAGGAGAGTCAGCATGTGCCAGCACTGGGACTAAACAAACACTAAAGTGCAGATTACCAAAGAGCCAGGGCTAATCAGATGATGGGGAGGGTTTTGATCCCCCCACCCAAACTGTCAGACTTTTCCAACTGCAATATACTCCATATTTTTGCTCCTCCTTTTGGAGGACAAACTTTTCTGTCCTTCTCGGTGGGGTAGGAGGATATTTTAGCAAGATTCTGACAGAATTGTACAATTGGAATGGAACTTCAAATGCCCTCAGTTTACATGAGTTATAAGAGTAATCTACTCGGCACACTTAAAAGTGCCATCTCACTCTAGATCAGAAATTTTGCATGGGGAAAGGGTTGAGGTAAGAGTCAAAAACCTTAATTTAACTTTGCAGAAAAGGTAAAGATCTTGCAGCCTCAACTGCTTTCAGAGGCGTCTTTTCAATATCATTGTTTCCAATGGCTTTGCACAGGCAAAACTTCTTGAAAGCAAGAAAGGAGACTCTGATGATAACGCACAGAAAGAATTTAATACACAGTTCATTGCCTCTTTGCTGTGCAGTTGTCTTGGCTACCACAGTAAAAAGATGCATTTGTCACTAAAGCCAGCCAGTCTTGTTGAAATAAACACAGGAAACTACAAATCTATGGATAAGAAGGTGTCATTTTTTTTTACACAATTTTCTTTTCAGAAATTCACTCCAAACCACTTTCTGGCGCGACATACTTTGCAGTTTAAATGATTCATTTACTGGCTTATTTCAGAGTTTGCACATGCTGTCTTTTCATTTTTAACTTAAATACAAAAATACTCCTGGCACAGTACTCAAGGCAGGTAGGAAGAGAATGCAATCAGATTGCAGGGATTGTTGCCAAGTCACAGCTTCTGCAAAACCTATGAGTAGTGGAAATGTGGAGGTATTTCCCTACCACTACTGTAAATGTAGGATTACATGCATGCCTTAATTTCAAAAGGGGCTTGATTAAAATATTAAATCCAACAGCAGGAGATATTTTTTTAATTAATCTCCCCAATATGTATCAGTTACTAGTTTGACCTTTATAGGTACAGCCTTTTCATGGTTAACTGAGCCAAATATCACTCAGTTTGTGTTGTGGCTACTAAATGATAGATCACAACAATAAATAAAACTCTACCAGTGAGAATATTATTGATATTTGTGGAACATTAAGGAGCTTATGAGCTGCAGTTTGCCAAACCTGTCATGATACAGTTATGAGATGCTAGTGTTGCAAGCAAGCTGCTGCTCAGAGACATATCATTATTCATATAACTTGTATTTTGTTACGATAATATGAATAGATGTTATTGAAATGTATTATTTAAGGATAAATATAAAAGTGCCTTTTTATAAAGAATGCTGCATGATTATTGTTTAATTTTCGATTAATATATAGTGTTCTGTCACATCTACTTACATATAAGAAACACATACCAGATTCACTACACATTCTGAGCCCAAGGGTTTAGTGTTTATGAATGTTGTATTTCATGTTTATCTCAGTCGCATACAAGTATGCGTTATGCTCAAGGCTGATGAAATTCTCTGAAGCCCGTAAGCTCCTGCAAAAGTTACTTTCTATCACATCAGCAGAAGAGCTCTGTGACAGAAATAATAATCTGCTGCTGGTCGATTATATACACACAACCAACATAACTCTCTTGAATGGATCAATTAGAGCAAATGCTGCAAGTCAACCCTTCTACGCATGTAGAATTGTTACCTGTTATTGACATTTATTTTCCTAAAATCTGAAGAGGCTACAGTAATTTGC
The DNA here is from genome assembly GCA_013398735.1 of Nothocercus julius. Lineage (NCBI taxonomy): Eukaryota > Metazoa > Chordata > Aves > Tinamiformes > Tinamidae > Nothocercus > Nothocercus julius. Next base: position 13,281,557 of record VZSV01000002.1, read on the forward strand.
AATGTACACGTTAAAGAAAATAAAATCAAACCAACAAAAGCATTTCTTACTCTTCTCAGAGATCATCTGCATTTCCACAGTGTATTCTAAGAGGCAGTTTTCTCTTTCGTGTGCTTTCCAACCTACCTCCATTCAAGGGCATATTTTGTCTATGGGTTTGTTCCCAGGGCCATGACCCTGAATACAAACAGAAACTCTTGTGTTTCTGTCAGACATCCATAAATGCTAAGCATCGTCTAACCTGGAAGCTTCTGCCCTATAAAGCAACCAAAGCCCAGTCTTGGACTTTACATTAAAAAAAAAAAACTATTTCATAACTCAACAAAGCTCATGTCAAACTTTGACTCTGGATTGAACCAATTTTTACGCATCTCTGCTAAATCAATGGCCTGTTCCATGCATCCCAGAGACCTCATCCTCCACTGATGAGAGCAGAGTGAGATGGAGGTGATGCATTTAGGAGTCTTGCAAGCCTTTCCCAAATGGATGATCACTCGCTACTTGAATAATGTGCTTTTGAGAAAATTTTTACCCTCTTACATTAATTAGTCCATTGATCAACCCATGGAGCAAAATAAATTTGCTTCAGAGAAACTGTTTTCTTTAGATTAATGATTGTTGTATGGCAAAAAAATATTTGCACCTGTTTAATTGCACTGCTAAGCCATTTTTGCTGAGAAGGCTCCATGGCATGGCACCCTGTAGGGTACAAATCATTTAAAGACAAGCAATTTAAAAATAAACACTCTCCTCATTGCTCCCTTCTGTCCCCATTCTTGTCAAATAAGCATCGTTATTGACGGTAATCATGCAATCAGAAGAGTGTATATCAGATCTTATTCAAATATCACTGAAGTTTTCCATCAATTTCAGGAGAAGGGACTACTGCAGCCACAAAAATCCTGGGTGGCAGGAAAAAAAAGAAGATAGCTAATTCATGCTGTCATGAGTGTGGTGCAGGCTAACAGCACCAAGACCCTGAGTAATTTTAGCATGTCTGATGCATAGTAATTGTAAAGCTTCTGGCAAGCTTTAGTGATAAATATGAGCCTGAAACTTCTCTCACTTAAAAGTTACATTAAACTTTTTCTTTAGTCTGGATAAAATTTGTGGATGTGATGCTTTATGAAGAGAAAAAAAAAATGAGGTTGACCTTCAGTAAAATATTTTTGATTCTTGAGACTGTCAAGCAAGACAGCTTTGGCTGTCCCCAGGCTTGAGTTATCAGCCATTCCTCTAGCCTTAACGTGCCGCTGCCATATGTTTGCTGACCACAAAGACCACAAGAAGATATCGTTCTGCTTCCCTTTGGAGAGAGACCACATTAGGACTGAAATGAAGCAGGCTTATTCCATGCTGGTGCACAAGCACTGCTCTTTATATCACAGTTGCAGCTCTGTCAGGCTGCTGTAACTAATCCCGTCATTCAGTGCAAGTGCCACCCAGCACAGCAAGTGGTGTGTTAGACAAATGCCAGGGTTCAGGTCCAGAGAAGAGAATGCAACAACAGCACATTGCCTTATCATCTCTTTATGCTGGTGTATTCATATACACCAGATACGAGATTCATGGGTTTTAAGGTCAGCAGGGACCCCCTGATCCTACAGCAGAATAGCAGCCATATCGTTCCATCTGCTCACTCCTGTGCTAAGTACAGTAATTGGTCTCTCTAATTAGGCTCTGAAAGCTGGATTAGAAGCTAAGGGCACTGCAGTGGCTATGGGGCCATTTTCTGCAATCATAGAATCACAGAAGGCTTAAGGTTGGAAGGGACCTCTAGAGATCATCTAGTCCAACCCCCCTGCACATGCAGGGTCACCTACAGCATGTGGCTCAGGACTGTGTCCAAGCGGGTTTGGAAGATCTCCAGAGAAG
>VZSV01000002.1:13294858-13308963 GCA_013398735.1 Nothocercus julius
CAGGTCCCTCTCTGCAGTGCTGCTCTCCAGCAGGCCGGTCCCCAGCCTGTACTGGTGTCTGGGGTTATTTTTCTCCAAGTGCAGGACCTTGCACCTGTCTTTGTTGAATTTCATAAGATTTCTCATTCCCCAAAAAATCCATGAAAATCCATGAAAAAAGGAACTTTGTGCCTGTAATAAACATCTTGCTCTCAGGTCCAGTCTCTCAGTGTTCACATTGCTGCATAGCCTTATCCTTTCCTACTGACCGGTTTGCTGGACAAGGTGCAGGACATTCACCTGACCGCTGTCCAAAGAGATGTTTCTCAAGCACTTGCCACAGAGGCAAATCTAATTTACCTCAGACCACATACATCCCATTTCTGTAGTGCTTGTTAGTGCTAGCTGCTATCCAAACCCCTGTGGTCCTTCATAGCCCTGACTCCCTCTTTCAAGATTACCTTATTAATTCTAACTATACACCTCAATTTTCTTGCATCCCAAGGTCATTTGCTCTCACCTTTTGTCCATTTAAGTAAGCTTTTAAGTATTCTCTGGAGTTGCAATTTTTGGTCTAGGATATTACTTCTAATTTACTTGCCATCGTTTGGGAATAGGTCTCATCAACACACTTTCGCTTGGTGTGTGTGTGCTGATGATATACTAGCATCCAATGAAACTGCGTGTTTCTGAGGTGCCCTCAGCGGTGTCGGGCTCTCTGACAGATATTCACACTTGGATGAGCAACAATTTTCCAGAGGTGAACATAGCAAACTGAAGTCACTGGTTCTAGGCAGCTACATATGTTGACTTTTCAACTCAAAGCTAAAAAATGAAGTACATTTATTTTATTTCTCCAAGAAAGCTATGCTCCACTGCGGCCTTCAAAATACAGTCTGATAGGTGTTTTTCACGCAGTCCTGTTTCTGAGACTGGATTGCCAATTTCTTATTAGAAGAAGTTAATGCCTTCCTACTGTTGAGTTTTCTGCTTGTGTTGCTGGACTGACACTGTTCTATGCTGCATTAACTACTGCCTTTAACATACTGAGATGAAATACATTCCAGAGCAGGAAGAAATGGAGAAGTAGGACAGAAAAGTTTCATCCAGGTCTGGCCCATGTTCACTTACTTATCACTTAAACTTTGACTTTGTGCCCAGTCAAAGCCAGCTATGTTGCTAATTATCTCATCCTAAAACAGATGTCTAAGTAATCACATGCATCTTTCTCTAAATTGTCTCTTCCTGTTCACTGATCATGAAAGTAAAGTAAGGTAAGATGAAACCTATCTCTGAGAGGAGGAGTTCAGGCACTCAGGTGAATTCCACTCTACTTGTCTAATCTAATCCAGTTCCAAGGCTTCCTTCACATTCACTGATGTAATATATCTATGGAATCAGTTCTTCTTGGTATGTATCTATTGAGACCCTAACGGGTCAGTATATACTGACCACCTAAGTATTATATTGTGAGGTGTGGTACACCCCCAAATCACTTTTCTTGTCCTTTCTCTTGCCCATGTCTTTGCACAGATCTAGTGACATAAAACACTAATTAGGGTGAATGCAAAAAACATTGGATGGCTGTATACTAATGTTGTCTATAACAGAGTAGCAGCAGTAGCTGCTTTGATCTGCATGAGAGGAGACCATGAGGCACAGGTTTCCCTGCCTTGGAATATATTGTTCTCAGCACACATTTATATTCAGCTCTTGTCCAGATTATGTGTCCAAAGGGCATATCAGCATCAATGTTCAGCAGTAAGTGTTCTACTGTATTAGAAGTATTAGATCAAGTGTTAGGTCAATCTTTCGCATGTCTGTCACTATGTCCCTTCATGTCCTTTCAGACTTTCATGTCCTCAGACTGATTTCTTTCCTGATTAGTTTTCTGTCATGAACAAGGAAGTTTGGATTTATCTTTTTTTTTTTTTTTTTAAAGCATAGGTTTATCTGATAGACTTCAAAATAGTCTGAAACATTAACTGTGTATTAGACACATCATCTACTTCTAGAGCACCTTTGCTGTCTGCGCTCGATGAGGAGTGAAGATAACCGTGCCCTCTGCTGTCAACCAGTTTCACATACACTACATGTATAAGGGAAATTTGCTTTTCTTATGCTTCAAAGATAGCAGGTACTGTCACGCCTTGTCCTCCAACTTGATTCTTTCTTAGGCAGCAAACAACTTCTCCTTAGATGGAAAGCTGAAGGATTTCTTCAGAAGAATCTCTGATGCTCTTCTGCCATAAAACAGATAATCATATAGTGGTGATCAGTATGTGACCCCAGAAAACAAATAAAGCCATCTGTGGCCTTTGGAAATCTCGGTATTGCATAGTCAAAGCATTTATGTGCAGATAAGATGAAGGAGGCACCCAGGTCCCCATCAGTGATTTCCAAATATTTATGTAATTCATTTCACCTGTCCTGGGCATGTTCTTTACGACAAAGTGAAGACTGTCTTAATCCACACTGGCAATACTGTCTAGATCAATTCATCTCAAGCTACAGTTGACAAGTAAGACAAGTCACATGAGCCACTCCCTAAACACACTTATTTCTTTCCACTAATTTAAGAGGGTGATGTCTAAAGGTAGGTGAAATCCATCTCAGCAAAGAGATAGACTCCAAAAGAGAAAAGACCGAAGTGAAATACTGTTTGGGAGTCACACAAGCAGTTCGAAATAAAGAATAAAAAGAGTTTCTTCGATCTCCTCAGATATTTCTGTCTCTACTCTTCTGTTTTCCTCAGAGCTCATGAGCAAAGTCAGGCATTCAGAGTTTGATATTTCTGTTGTTGAAAGGCCCATGGAAGAACAGACATTGAGAATGCCTTTATGTATCATAAAGAAACAATAAAGGGCACAGACTTGCTTTTCTCATTTCAGCTTTGCAATTTACCGTAAAAGGGAAAAGCTCCCAATAGTGCGCGTAACATCTAGAGTTCATAAGAGCACTTGTAAGACTTGACAGAGTAGTGTCATCTTCCCTAACGCCCTGTAGCAACTGAAAAAGGCCTCATAAACTTGCCTGGGAGAAATAATCAAATCTTAATGAAACCACAAGAGACTGTAAGAAGTATTGCCAAAAACAGACATCCCCCCAGTCCTTCACGTTCCTAAAAATGGTTGCATTGCAATGATCTTACTTCTCCAGACTTTGTTCCTAAATGAAGACATTGGCGGGTGAGATATGTGCTTTATTGATTGATGTCTGATCAAATATTTATCATCTGACAGCTTTGTGAGATACAATGGGATTTCTAATGTATGTTTTACTTGTGTTTCACAGAACTGAGCACTCCTTTATGCTCCACTGAGCAGCCAAACCTACAGCAGGGTCTGTGAGTGCTGAGAGCTGGTCAGCAGGATAAACAATTAAGAATGCACGAGCCACTTGTCAGACACATTCAGAAATTATAATGTGTCATTAGGTATCTTCAGTGATTTCTCTTCCTTTGAGTTCTTGCCAATAGTGTGACCCTATTGTCAAATTGTATCCAAAAACGGTGTGAATGCAGCTGAGTGATGCGGCTTGTCCTTGCCCAAACATAATAAGAGGGAGAGGCAAGAACATGAGATGTATCCTTCTTGTTGTTTTGGGGTCTTGGATTTTTCTCCTTTTTTTCCAAAGAAAATATAATATTTTGCAGGAGAAATATAATATTTTCTCTTATCTCTGACCAGCACGATACCACCCTCTTGCTATGGGTTTTGCCAGAGTGACACTGCTATGTCCTTAATAATCCTTTTTAAGTTCTCACCTCATTTGTTCATTCTCACAACACAATAAAAATACCACAGGTTTAGCAGAAATCAGTCACCATTCACCTCAGCCTTTCTTGAAGCCTGTTTTGTAACACTGTTTAACGGCACAGGGTAAGAGCTAGTGTCTGTTATGATTTACTTCCTGCATTTGTGACTTAGAAACACATTTTTTTTCTCCTGAGAAAACTACTCCAGCCTCATTCCTAATCCTACATCTGCTGAAAACATAGGAAAACTAGCCACAGTGTCTGCAGAACTGAGAATAGGACATTTGCAAATGAAATTGCAATAAACCTTTTTCTCAGCCCAGAATAAGGTAAATTTGATATCATCTAGTTTCTCATTTCCTGATGTTACTAACCCTAGCAAAGAAACATGAAAATAGAATACATATATGCCAATTTTGCTGGCATATACTGAAGGCACAGTATCTCTGCAGGTGATTAGTGAGTAGTCCTGTGGAGATGTCTTAGGGAGCAGAATTAACACTCCCGGTGAAGATGGAGTACTGGTTGCTGGTGAATCGAGATCCACTGAAGGGGCCATTGCACTCAAAAAAAATCAAGAGTAATTCCCATTCCTCAAATTATTCTCCACCTTGTGCTTGAGGATTGGCTGCTCAGGGATAAATGGGTAATCTCAGGAGTGTAGGTTTGAATTTCATATCCCTGCAACCAGCTCCACTGGATTTTCTAGCAATGATGATTTCAATGACCTCAGTGAAGTAGGGATTATTTTCTTAATATATCAGAGATTTTAGCTATCAGCAAGAGTTCATGGGAGCAGATGGTGAGACAAAAAGCAGCCCTAGCCTTCATAGTGAGCAAGGCACTGGATCTGACTCAAACGCTCAAAGTGGCAGACCTATACTGTAACAGTGATTAAAATGTGCTTAGCTTCAATACAGCTACAGAAGCAACACAAATTCACCACGGTGCGGATAACTTTCAGCAAACGGCCTGAATGAAAATGAGGAAACTCATTAAAAAGCTAAAAAGAGGCAGCTAATGTACTCAAACTTTTAGAGAGCATACAAACTATTGAAGGAATGAAAGCCAGATGCACAGCACCAGTAAATACCAGCTATAAGTTGAGAGAGGACAGAAAGAAGCCAGTGTGTCTGCACAATACAGGAAAAAAATAATTAGAATTAAAAAGGGAACATTCATAGTGATAAAACGGCACCCAAACGAACAAACAAAACCCCTGTATCAAAATCTGCATTTATTAAAAGGAGCTGAACTGCTCAGATGGTCCTGGTACAGTCGTGACAGGTTTCCTGGGAATTCGGCATGGTGCCTTGGCGATCAGCCAAGGGAGAGACTGCTGGGACTTAGGGACCCTTTGTCTGAACTACTGCTCTTATGCTCTCATATTGTCATGACATCTTACACAGGCTATTGGTCCAAGCCTGTATCTCGGTGTTCCTTACAATCCTTCCAAAAGATTCCATAAGGGCAAAACTGCTGTTTCTTCAAAGTAGTGTTAGACATAAGCATTTCTGCAGGCAAAGAGATCTAAACTGTCAAAAAAACTCAACAGTTCACAGGCCATCTAAAATTTTAGAAAGCACTTATGCTAATTAATTCTGTTTTTTTTTTTTTTTTTAAAGCCAGACAAAGCTCATTGTAGCTTTTGAGATCTCAGGTAGGAAAATGGAGTTTATTTGTGCTGAGAGCTTCAACAGTGCTACAGGACAGCACTGCTTGAAATTATAGATGTGGATAAATGACCTCTCTGCTCACTCCTGATATGCAGTACAGCTCTGAAGTAGTTTACTATTCAGGCATGTTCAATATCCAGGCCTGGCCAGATTGTTGCTGGTCGTATTGATTTATCTAGTCGAGAGACATGGGGTCACCATCTGAAAGTGCAAACACAAAGGTCTTTTATTTGGCTGTTGAAAAGATTGAACATTTCTTCTTAGTCATCATCCCCTGAACTGCATCTCCTCCACATCAGGGACAGCAACTGCTTAGTGCTCGGTAGCTGTTTCCCACACCAGCAACTCAGATCTTTCACAGACCAAAAACCGAAGTTACTTCAAGGAAGACAACAGTACCAGTCATGCAGCAGCTAAGTAAGTAATAAGCACTGCTGTTGTGCTGGTTTACAAACCTGCTCACAAAGCAGCAAACGCTGCTGTCTGCGAGAAAAATGAATCCTTAATGTCCTATTTGTTCCCGTTTCTTGGAAGCCAATGTGCTGGCTTGTGGAAATATATTACTCAATGGTGAGAAACAAAAATCTCTTGAGCATTGGCTTCTGCAATGTTACTTTTCCCTTAAAAATTGTGCTTGCCTTGGATCACCACTTTCAACAAAAGCATGCAACACAAAGAGGCAAAGCCAGAAAGCCTTCCTTGTTTTGACTTTTCACATACAGACACAGAAACGTTTGGAGCAATCTGGTTATGATCCCACATCTCCTGATTTAATAAATCAATGTGACCAGAAATAATACGTCCACATGTGCATATCAGATACACCAAAACATTAAACATCAGAGATGTACAGAGTTTTTCACACTGCAAAGTGCTCCTTTAATTCTTGGATATATTCACCCAATGAAGCCTTTTAGCCTTTTAAGCCTTTTAGTTCTGATATTACCTGATACTGAAATGAGTGATAGCAAAGAAGAGGGAGAAACTGTTTGCACCAGTGAATTTGGCATGGCAAGGGCTAACTTATCGTGATGGGCAACAATACCAATTTTCGAGACTGACAAACAGACCGATCACCCTCATCTGAATGTAGCAGGAGGGCAGTGGTTGTTCATTTGCAGTTTGGGGTTAATACACTGTATTCTCCTCTGGAGCATGGGGAGCACACAAAGTCCTCATTGGGTTGCTAGGTGTGTCTGCTTTGGAAAAAAATCTTTGGAATCTTTTTTCATGGTCATTTCTGCAGTTTCCTCCAGAATGAAAATTGTTTTCCTGGTTTTGTTAGGAAATAAATATAGACTCTTCTGTATGGATCAGCAAGCAGAAGAGGTGCTACTTTTTGCTGATTACTCATTAAATTGTTTACATCTATTTATTAAATTTAGCTCTTCTTGTGTGATCTCCATCTAGACAGAGATCTAACAAATACATGAAGTGACATATATCTAAGGCATAAAAAGAGCCAGCCAGAGTCTGATCCTATCTTTGCAAAAGTAAATGCAAAACAAATGCACTGATTTCAGTGGTGTAGCTGTCCTTGCCAGGCAGCTGTCACCACCCACTGCAAGAAATGATAGCACAGGATGTAGTAAGGCAAATCTGCAGTGGATAGAGTCTTCTGCTTCCTAAAATTAGTGATCCATTGGGCTGAAATGTCCTGCAGGATATTTCTGCCCTGCATTAGTGGCATCTGCTAAGCAAATTTTTTCCAAATCTGTTCTAAATGACTTGACTGATTTCAGTGGCACAATGACTGATCGCTTCAACTAAGGATCTACCATTAGGACCACATAGCCTCACAATAAATTCAAAGATCCCAAACTTCCAATTTTAGATCTATTTGAAGAATCATTCAAAATCTGAGGAGTCAAAGTTTGAGTTGAGAAATTGAGTTTGGGAAATGGATTTAGATTTCAAACACCAACCAGCCTTCACATATGATCAAAAAACCTGATGGTGTGACAAGAATATCTGGTTAGGGTAACTCTGGTTTCTCTTTACATACCTGCAATTAGGCAGGTATATAATCATGTCATTTAGATCATTGTTCCCTACAGTATAATGGGAAAAAAAAAATTCTTTTTTATGGATCAGATTTGGAGCTGAAAAGAGCAAAGTATTATTTTTTAAAGCTCTGCAGAAATATATGACAAAATCATCCATGTTGCCAATTGCTGTGCATAAAAAATAAATATGATCCCTTCCTTCCTGCCATTTCCCTCTTCACATGTGCCAGCCCTTTGAACAACTACTCACATCGAATCCAGACTCCATAACAATTAATCAATATTTAGCCCTACATCCACTCAATTATTCATTTAAGCAACAACCACACATTAGTGTCAATAAAAAGCCTCAGGAAAAAAAAAAATGGAAAAAGAAAGCAAGCCATTTGAAACCCTCAAAAACAATGAAGAAAAATGTAAGGGAAGAAGGTGAATTAACAATAAGCATCGTCTTGCAGAATAAAAGCAAAAGTCATAGAGATTTGTGTATACTACATTGTCAATTGCTTAACTCCACTGAAAATTATGATCTGAGCTCCAGCTACAGAAAGCCTACAGTCCAGCTGAAAGGTAATGGATTTGTACAGGAACAGCTTGATGAAATTACTTCCTTTACTAGCAATGATAGATAAGAAGAAAAATTCAGCTTGACTTTCAGATCTGAGTTTGAATTTGGAGCTGATAATTGGCAAGAAAGAATCTTCTTACTTACAAGGCAAACAAATTCTCTGAGTGAAAGCTCTGAAATACGGAGCCATATACCTCTACTCTGCAGGCAATTTTCTCCCGTTTTAGAATCAACAACCTGTTAGGTGCCAAGTTACAACTGCAGGAATGCCAAGCAGCTCTTATGGGAACCTCTTCTTAGATTCCATGCCCAAGGAAAATTATATGTAACCATCCTCCTACATAAACAACCCGCTATTTAACCAGCTTCGAAATGCTCTGAGCAGTCACATTGATGCTGCAAATCCTCTCCGAGACACCATGTCCATGGTTAGCAGGTGTTGGGAAGGCCAGCAGTGCTGCTTCGGGGCACTGCAGGGCCAACTTTCACCTGCATGCACTTCCTTGCTCTTTACTGAAAGGTTGACCTCACGATGGGCCGTCTTTTCTTGTTTCAGAGCTTCTACTTGTCCCTCTGAAAAATTTTTCAAACCCTTCCCAGACAACCACAAATTTTCTCTTTAGCAGTGCCAGCGCAATGTGTGACCATGACACAGAGCTGCTGGATTCCCCCATCTTGCTCCAAACTGCCCCTTCCAGCACCTGCACCTCCTACATGGATCTGATGCCAATGTGAACCAGAGAGACCCTCGTTCAGCCCTGTGTGGATCAAAACATCAATAGGTGACAGCTCATGTTTCATGACAGTCCTCAGGGTCTGACTCACTCCATAGCTTTCTTAGTAGCAGCTTTATTACTTGATATAGTTCCCTGAGTTTCTGCATGATGGAAATTAGTGGTACAGTGTTAAATCCACATTTCAGAGCAGGCTGGATAAACCCATGCCTACTAACCTGTTTCTGTTCTTTAGCAATGCTATGTTAGGTATGTAGTGAAAATGATTTTGATACCCATGACCACTTGTACAGCTTCAGGGTACCCTATTAAGGCTCTCTCAGGGAAATGAGAATAATAGTCTAGAGTCATACAACATTATTTCCAACCAATAAAAATACATTTATACTGTTTCACTGAAGGAGACATTGTTTTTCTGGGACACCGCGATGGATTCTTTCAATTACCTTGACTATTTTGGCACAGGAGAAAGACTCAATGTTCATTTGAAGTCAGCAGAAATTATCTATGTTTTATCCTTTGTTGTTGTTGTTATGTTAATCTTACAGGCCTTTCTTACCTTTTAAACTTTTTTTTTTTACCTTAAAATATTTCTAGACTCTTTTTCCTGGCGCCTAGGAGTAAAAATTAGAGTTAACACTGAGAGCACCCTCTTAAAGTGAACTAAGACTACGTTGTTCCAGTCACCTTTCACCAACAGAATTAAGTCCTTTTTGTGGGATCACACCTCTAGCAGTAGTTCTGGCAATCACAGTCCAAATGTTATTTGTTAATGTTTAGATAATTCCTCTAGCTCTGATCTTTGCTTCAGTGTCAGATGCTCTAAAGAATGTCTGAACCCATGAAATATGAGTGCCTTTAAGGGGATTTTTGTGAAGACTCTTGAGCAATAAGTGGATTATGGACAATTTCTTTTAGCACTTAAAGTAATTAAGATGTAGCCTTCGCAACCCTGTGCGAAACCATTGCACCTGACTGCATTGGCATTCCTCTGCAATATGTTTCTCCTGCCCAAACAGTCTCCAGTTCTTACCTGCCACAGACAACTGCTAGAACTGCTTTTTCAGGGCCTCTCTCACAGATGCTCCAGCTGGTTCCTGCAAGGCTCTCTTGAAGGCACAGGTCCCCACAAGTATTTCGTCGTAGATCCACAAAGGTAGTTCAGTAGATAATTCCTATTAAAACTGATGACTGTTAGATGTCTAATTCCTGTTTGGACTGCTGCATACCTTTGAGGGCCCACACCAATGTGATTTGGAATAAAGAGTATGCCCCTTGATTTTTTTTTTTTTTTTAATGAGACATAAATTAAGGTTGTTTTGTGATGGGAGTTAAATATTATTTGTCCCTTTACAAATCACTAGTCCAAATAAATCTAGTAAGAAGCTGATCACTTCTAAAGACTGTGAGTTCCCAGAGGCAGAATAATTAAATTTTCCAAAATACTTTTCATAAATATGTTTTGTTCAGAGATTAGTTGAGCTATCCTCTTGGGATCAATTATGACTCATCCTAAAGCCTCAAGTAAAAAAGTTTTTCAGTAAATCCTTTTGGAATATATACCAGCCGCTCCACACAAAGCTCTTTCCCCATATTTTAACGTGCTAGTGAATTTATTAAAATGTTGCTCTTGGTCATTCTTCAGCATTCTTCATGAGCCACTTCAAGGTCAGTGGGGCTGGCAATTAGAGAATGGGATATGCAAAAGAGCTCTTGAGAAGCTGCTATCCAATTGCAGGAATCTATTTAATAAGACTATGTGCTTTGCCTTATGAAAATTAATATTGTTCTGCATTTTCTAACTAAAAGAAGCGTCAAGTTAGAAGGTTAGACCAGAAAAGCATAAAAAATTCAAAGGCCCCAATTCTGACTGTCTCAGCATTTTCTGCCTTCACCATCTCCAACGGAAGCCGCTTTCTCATGTCCCACACCCGCTCATGTGAATCTGAGGTCAGTAATTACTGCTAACTTCAGCATGAAATGTTGGTCTAGGGTCGTGATTCTTAGTCTATGTTTACTTGGACAGCATAATCTCCTTTTGATTTCCAAAAACTCTCTTAAAATCACAGGTAAAGATTACTTAATAAGCAACACTTCAATTCTAGTATCCTGTGATGCTACGTGGATGGGCAAAGTCCCTTCACTTTGAGTGCTGAGCACAAGTGCCTTTTGTTCCTGCTTTGAGGAGCCAGAAATTATCAGCACCTTATTCAAGCCTGCTGCTCAGGAGCAGTGAATTAAAATGTTTCCAAGCAAAATGTTTCCAAATCCTTTCTGTCCCTCAGCATAGGGCTGGCGCAGTCAGTGAGTCCAAGTACATGCAACTTTTGTCATTATTTGAGTCCATGTCATGCAATGATACTCCATGTTTTGCTTTTTTAAGGCTTATTCTTTTTGGAAAAAAAAAACCTGTATGCATAGAGATATGTATACATTTTATCTTTTCTCCATTTAAAAAAGTAAACCCAAAGAAAACTAGAGAGATAAAGAAAAAAATTTAATATAGTTCAGCCTTGCTCCCCTTCAGTTGATAGATTCCTAGACATTTTTGAATGGTGGTGAGAACCTATTTAGAAATTTCGTATCCATAAATGGACATAAAGCATACATAAACTCACTTGTTTCTGCCAATATTTATGGATCTTTAAAAGTAATACATATACATGGGCCATATGAGTAATTCATAGGGGTTAGTGGTGCATTAGCTGAAAACCACCAAGGTATATCTGCGTAGACCTGGCCTTCAGTGTCTCCTTCACAGCTGGGAGCCAAATACCACCCGACTAGACTAGAAACTCTCTCATATTTATGATGCACTACAAGGGAGTATAGTACCAGACTGATAACATTACAGTCTAGAACACATGTTCATTTCAAACAAGAGCTGCCTATGCGTTACGAGTCAAACGTGCTGGGCTCAGTCCTCTCTCCATTTACTTCATCCAGATGGCTTTCCAAATCCGCAATCCTAACACACTCTGTTCCTGTCTTGAGAAAGACTGACTAAGGGCAAGAGAGCACCTGCAGGTGTCCACTTACCAGTCATGTCTTTCATTGAAAATTGAACATATAACTGACTGTGAATTTGAACGTCCTCAAGAGATGGCATGACACAGGATGATTTCACAGAGAAGTGAAAAGCATCTCATCATGTACCAGTCCAGATTTATTGTTCATCATTCATTCCCCACAACTGTTGTAGTGAACTTGATGGCTCTATTCAATTTACAATAGAGAGTTTGATGTACTGACTACTAAGATACACAATCCAGATCCCTATTACACAATGTGTTTGTTGCAGAAGTGTTTAGGGAGAAGGATATTCTCCATAGGGAGAATTCTTCCTGTCACCACAGAAAGTGGTTGTAATTCTCAGGGTTTATTTCTCTCCTTTACAATCTATGTTTTCCCAGCTAAAAATTCCCTTTGTTTTCTTTTTGTTGTGATAGATCTCATTTTCTGTATCAGTAAAATCTCTGTTGCAGAGGAAAGGATTTTGGGGGGCAAATTCTTTTGCAGTGCTTTGCACGAGAAGAGGATTTATCGAGCAACTCATGTTGTGAGCAGCAGCCAATAAGCTATAAAAGGCAAATCAATGACATGAACTGAAGAGATCAATAACAGATGGTGTAATTAATTTTGCTCAAGACACTTTACAGAATATCATTTGTCTAACAAGGAGCAAACAAACACAATGACATCAATCGCTCTTAGGGTTAGGAAGGCCTGTTATAAGAAATAATTGAATCTGATTATAAACATCAGATTTCAGACTTTACAAAGACTAAAGAACTGCCTGATCATTGCTGTGAAAAGCTGTTTCTTGAACAACTGAAGAGTACTACAAACAGGAAGGAGGAAATATCTCATTTCCATAAGTCAAAATTCAAGTCAGGCAGCTTAAGAGTGTTTAGAATACAAATGATGTATCAATTTTACCAACAAGAGAGCAGCATCATGCATTCTTTACCCAAAGTAATTCTGTTATAAAAGTTGCCTCTGCCTCCATAGAACACAGGCCACCACATCACAAGAAGTCCCTTGTGCTTTTTGGAAAATGATGGACTAGAACATCTGTCCCCAATTATTCCCTCTTCATTCTTTTCTTTGACTGACACCACGTCCTTAGAGATCTCTTGAGGTTACCTATGTGCAAGGAAGGCTTTTTCTTTAGCAAGGGCTAAAGAAAAGCTAAAAACGGCTTGAAAAAATGTGAAGTCTAGTAACAATAGCTGTGCAACTCAAGGGATGGAAAGCTTGAGAGTGTGACTGATAAGCAATTAAATACTAAACTAATGAGCAGGCTGCCTGTCGTCCATCAGAGGACTAATGAAGGTCTATACAAGACACGTGGCATTTGTATGTGGGAAGATGAGTAGAGTAGGAAATGTTCCAATGCAGCATTTAGACATACAGCACACGAACTGAATCCATGGTATTGCTAAAGACTGGTGCTGAAGGGCATGCTAGTAGTATAGAAAAAGCAATTAAGCAATTAATACAGGCACAAGAGTTGCCTGATGACAACCAAAGGGGTGATTTTCCCAGTGGTGCATAATGTATAAAGAACTGATTGATTATACATTAAGAGGAACCATAACTTGGATTCTTTGAGCTTGGGTTTTGGGAACTTGGATCCATCTGCTTACTTTATGATGAGCAGACTGTGTACCACGTGGCTCTGAATAGTGAAGCAGATTCAATCTAGTGCCGTACTGTTGTATGGTCCAGCAAGGCTGGATGAATCTGTACAAGGAAGAGGTGGCCCTGCTGGTAGGTAGTCCAGACATTGGAAAAATCAGTCAACTTCTGGAGTTTCCAAGATCCCAAATAAGGTGAGACTGACAAAATACTTAGGTGTGCAGTGTTTACTGGACCTGTGAAAAACACTGACATGAAGAGCTGCAGAGCACGCAGGAGCTAGAGAACTGATCTGGGGAACAGAGACAAGGGAGCTCAGGACACACTGTGACACATACCCAGTGCTCAGCTCAGGCACTGCAAGTAGCTTCTTAGTGCTAAATGCTAAGTGCCAGCTAACTGAATACTAGAAAAGTAAAGGTCCTTGAATTTATTGAAAAGCATCTAAGAAATGTAAGCTAAAAGGCTTCCTCAGGACCATCTCAATCCTAGAGTACTAATAAAGCCATCTTGGCATACACTGAAGGTCTTTTTACTGAGGCCTTGCTCCTGGTTTTGCTTATGCTGGTATTATGTTGTCCTTTTGATGGATTTGCTTCTGGAATCGCACAGGGGTAGCAAGAATCATAGAATCATAGAATCATAGAATGCTTAAGGTTGGAAGGGACCTCTAGAGATCATTTACTCCAACCCCCCTGCACACGCAGGGTCACCTACAGCATGTGGCTCAGGACTGCGTCCAAG
>VZSV01000002.1:13309382-13377974 GCA_013398735.1 Nothocercus julius
ACCTGCTGCAGACGCTCCTCCTAATGCACCCCAGGATCCCATTGGCCTTCTTGGCCACGAGGGCACTGCTGCCTCATGGTCACCTTGTCATCCACCATGACGCCCAGGTCCCTCTCTGCAGAGCTGCTCTCCAAGAGTTCTCCAAGAGAAGAAACAGTCTCAGTACAGAGCAATGGGTATTTCTAAGACTGGAGTTAGGGCTCTGCCCATAAGGGGGAAGTTCAGAATGGAAAGTTCAGGAACAATATAGTGAAATGGAAAGGAAAATCAAGCAGCATAATAAAGAGGCATTGGGTACTCTTATGTGCACTGGAGCATTCCCACGGGTTTGAAAAGGACTGATGTTTTTCCTGGTCTCTGTCAGTGCCTTAGCTAAGAAACGGCTGGACAAACACACAAGCAAACAGAACATCTGTCTGGAGAATGTGAGGGCAGAAGTACACACAGATGACAGTGATAAAGCCAAAGGAATTACAAAAAAGGAAAGAGCCCATTAAAGCAGAACAAGAAGACAAAAAGGCAGTCACCATTAGAGTGAAATTTTGTGTTGAAGACTGCTTCTCATAGTTGTCATACAGCCTTAATGAACACTTTGTCCTTGCCTAAGCCGGCTCTCCCTACAACAAGCCACCATGTTTGATGTCCTTTTAATGATCTTGGGGTTTCATTTGTAACAATCCAATTAACAATCGGGTTCCAATAACTCTAATCATCATCTACTTTCAATATTGCTTCTGTACTGTTGGGTATTTCACAGTTTGTTTAACTTCATTTTGAGCAACAGAGATTTTCAAATTCCAAGTCTTGCTCAGCCTGTTAAACTTCTGGAGCGGAATGAACAGTTACGGATGAGAAAAATACAGCTCCAGAACCATCAGTGGACTGGTGCACTCTCAGTCCTTTAAGCTCCACTTCTTAGCCTTAGACAACATGTTGTATGCACAAGACATGAAACAGAGAGTGCAAGATCTCTGACCTCTGTGTTCAGAGGTGCCCTGAGAGACGGCGTGTGCTGGTGTGTTTGCCAGCATCCTGGCACCTGGGAAGGTGCATGGTGCTGGGCTGCGTCTCAAGATGCATCTTCACTTTGAATGGGCATCCTACAAGTAGACCCAGCTCTGCTCACAGTAAAGAGCACCACAGCCCTTCTTCTACCCTGCATGTTTTACTATTTCTCCAGTATATCAGTTATACTGCACATATTAACCTGGTAAGCATGGTCTTAATATGCCTTTTTTTTTAAAGTGCGTTACTGTCTAAGACAGTTAACATAATCCTCCACGAAAAGTGAATGAGAACATATACAAACAGAATTGCACTACCATATATATACAGAAACAGAAGTTCATTCATTTAAGGGACAATCTGAAAAGTCTGATTATTTCCATACTAGATATTTTTTGGCCAGGAGTGTGCCTTTTGCTTGCTTTTTTTTTTCCTCCTGGCTACTGAAATGGCATCAAATAAAATGGCAGCCAAAAAAAAAAAAAAAAAAAATCACTCCAGCAAGTCATGAATCCTTTATGTGGTTGCAATCACTTTTGCAATTCACAGTATGTGACTGATGCAAAGGACGACATTATAACTTGATGGTCATATGGACTTACTGTCTATCCACTAGCAGCTCCTCCTTGGGGGGTATTTAGAGGTCTACAATAAATAGGAAATGATCAATTTCAGAGCGTCCTTAAGTTCTCCTGTTTTTCTCTTTTGAATATAACTCTTTTCAGGACAGCAGACTCTCAGCTGTACATTTCAAGCATTTTGTGTATTTTGGTCAATTTTCTAGAAAACGTATATGCACATAAAGTCTTAAACAGACACACAATGGCTAAATTAATCCTATTTTTGGCTTTGTTTTACCTTTACCAATGTAGAATAAATTAGATTTTTTGGTAATGTCAGATTATAGATACCAAAAACACAGATCATTCAAACATGATTTTTTTTCATCCTCCTGGTTGACACATGTTTCTGGATATTTTTGTTTCTGGACTGTGTAGCAAAGGATAACTAGCAACCTAGAAAACAACAAACTAACTCTCCATATATTAAGAATACATACATAATGCATATATAGAGAGAAAAAAAAGAATATGCTTTTCTGCAGTATAAGCAAAGATAGAAAGAACATTTATAAAATCTTTGAGATTCAGAAGGCATGGAACTAGACACTAACATCAGAAAAAAACATATGCAAACAGAATCATAACATGAAAGTGACCTCACAACTGCTCCTGCTGAGAGCACTCATCTATATTTAACACAAAAATACTAATATTGCTCTTTATGTATGTAATTAAAGCAGTGAGGTCTAAAACCTTAAAATAATACCTTATAATTTTGTGTAGAATTAGAGCACTGAACATAACACTGAACAGACAGAGAGGTGAGTGTAGCAAAGCTGCCCAAACCGACCAAAACCTTCCTTCAGTGAGCCTACTAAATGTAAGCCTTATGGCAAGCATCTGGATTTCTGGGGAAAACATGTAAAGCTTTCCTACAAGAGCAGGGAGCAAGGTGATGTTTGCTAAGACTGGTTTTAATGAGAGAAATTAATTTCAGAGAAAGATAAAAGAAGAAAGGAGGATGCAGGAGGGTACCGATTAACAGCTGCACTTTAGCAAGATCAAACAATCTAATAAAATTAAATATCTTTTCATGACCAAAATAAAATCCAGAAAACCAGACCCTATTTGATTCAAGCAATAAAGATTTTGTAGTCAGTAAAAGTTTATATGAAAACATAATCCTCTAAACAGATAAAAACTAATTTCAAACACAATAGTTAAAAGGTTACCAAATTAGCCTTCTTTATCATGTAAACTGGCAAAATCAATGAATAAAATGAAGCATCATTGTAATATGAATTGTATTTCATAGGTTCTGTAATGGATCTCTGTGTAGAGGCTGGGTTTCCATGCAACAAAATGCCGAGCATGAACATCTGACTAGAAATCTGACATCAGCCCTAAGAGAATAAGATACAGAAATGATTATTTCCCTTCTAATGTTATTAAGAGCCTTAACTTGTGTGCAAGACTCCAGCAGTTCAAGGTACCTGCACCAGCATATCAGGAAGCTTCTCCCCAGCCAAAAGACCTTATTGTGTAATTGTTGGTTTCTTTTATACTTGGTGGATGAACATGTAGAAAGTCTTTTTCTGCACTGAGTCTAGTGTTCTTACTTAAGGATTCATGACCCCTACCATTATATATCTGCAATATAGGCTTTTAGATCTGATATAAATGATAATGGAAGGAAACAGGCACTTCTGGGGACTTTACCTGACACAGACGTCTGCTTTCAGGAGATGAATCGTGCCTTAGCAGAACCTACTTGTCTCCATTGATGTTAAGGCAGACTGAGGTTATTAGGTCAAATGTAAGTTTGATTAGACAGCCTGCCCACCCCTGCTAAGTGCACCAAAATGGTAATGTCATAAGAATTACTGTTGCCCTAAATTATATTTCCTTCGCTTTTATCCTCATTTCCTGTCTAAACCAGCTCCCTAGGGATGACACATTGCTATTGAAAAAAGTTTAATTAATAGGTTGATTCCCTGAAGCACAGAGTTAATGCTATTCACAAAAGTGTCACAAAAATTTTTGGTGTTACTTATGTTACAGTCCAAGCTATTACCTCTGCATACAGGGCAATCCGGAGATGCTGCAAAGAAGATGCTCATGTTATAGCTCAGGGTGTCAAAGTGCCTGCAGTTTGTGAAAACACAAACGTGACCTGGACCCCAGTTCCTAAGACTTCTAGTCTTCTCTCACTACCTTCTCATTTAGCTAAACTCTGTCACTTTGGGCCTACTGATGAAGAGTGGCCCCATTTAGCTGTGGGCAGTGGGTAGTGGCAGGAGGCTGGGAAAGAGGAAGGCTGCAGGACAAAATTGTAGCCAGAGGCTCGTGTCTTCTGGCAAGGCCCCTTGAAACTTGAGGATGCTCAGGAAGATGTTTTCTGGACTTGTGTCTTAGCTATTCTCTCCCTCTGGCAGAAGAAAGAGAGCGAGGTGCTAATTGCATGTTTTGTGTTCTATATCTACGTTCTTCCTATGTAACATGTGATTTGGACTTTGCTTTAAGTCAGAAAGTTCACATGTTCAGAAAACTATTTATAGACCAATAATGTGCCCTGAAGAGCCTTCTCGTTTCTCACTGTATGTATGGTAATTGCTGCTGATGCTAGCTAATTGGGCAATATAGGTGGAGGTGTGGAAATTGAGAAAATGGGGCCCAAAATCCTTGAAAGTCACTTCTACATCTTCAGAGGGTCTCTGAAAACACTTTGGAAAGCCCTGTGTTATTACTAAGATGCATTTTTCACTGTTATGACAAATGGCTGATTTATGAAAGTTTTCCCTTTTTTACTGACACGATAATACTGGCCAGGTGATTTCTCTATTGGCAGTGACAAACTAGGGTAGATTTTAGTTATGTCAGTATTTCCGTGGATTTGATGCAAAGGAGAATTTGATCCCAGCAGTATGCATCCCACAGCTGTATGCTACGTATTGCCTCACAGTTAGTATATTCTATTGCCTTTTATATAGACATCAAGCGTACGTTAATCTCCACTATAATAAATAATTGTAGTTGAAATTGCTGGTCTAGTGAGAATGTTTCCTGATTTATAGTCTATACTTGTCTACACTATAAACTTATCCATCTACTGCTGTACTTTCACAACTGCAATTCCATTCGGAGAGACTCTTTATGTCTATCAACCACAATTTGCAGGATAATATCTTACCCTGCCTTCCAACAGGGGTAATTTCCACTGGTGTAAATAGCTGTTTGGACTGTCACTCTAAGGATTTGCAATTGTGCAGTTATATCAACGTCTAGAAGTGGGGTAATCTGCAGTCTGGGCAGAACAGTAGGATGTACAATTCCTTTTAGAGTCTAAGTTGCTCATCATTAGGTAGCCAAGAGTATGGATGCAGACTGGGGTTGTCAGAAGAGAAACACACTAACAAGACTGCTACAGCGTAGGAAAAATTAACTAGAATACAAGAGAGCAGGAGTGAGAGTGGTTGTTAAGCATAACAGAGCATACAAAACCACCAGCTCAGAAATTTCCTAAACTCTTGACTACCAGAAGTTAAGGGACAGAGCAGAACAGCTCTCCATACACAGTATTATATATATTCTTGAGTGTTTCCTCAGTGTCAATGACTATCCATTGTCAGTCATAATGTGCGGGATTAGACAAACCTTCGGTCTGATGGATGTGGATGTTCTTATATACAGTAATAATGACCTATCAGATTCATTCTTGGGGATGACTGAGAGCCTTTTCCCGCCATATAAAACTATATAAAGCCACAATATGACCCTTCTAAGAATATGTACACTAGAATAATAATAATAAAAAAAACCCATAAATATTCAGAATTTGGGGCCTATTTCATATGGTCCAGGATTAGAAGGAGGGGAACATTTTCCATATTATTTGCATAGTCACAGAGTGCTGATGCACTGCCATTGGACTTTGGATAAGACCCTCTGTAATTTTAGAACAGCCTTTAACATGGCAGCCATCACTTTGCTTCTGTACAAGTTTCAGGCGATCGCAAAACAGGCCACTGTTGAAGCTGCTCAGGTGGGCTCATAGGTAGGAGCAGTAGAAATGGAACTAGATTTTTAAAGACTATATAGCAAGAAAGATCTGGGAGTTTACAGGTATAGAAGCAGAGAACTAGCGTGCAACCTCCCAAAAGCATAAGTGGCCCATGAGCCTTCTGCTGGCTGAGCATCTTCCAAGGAGTGATTCATCTCACTCTAAGTGTCTAAGGAAAGTGGAATAAAATGTCTTCTGGAGCTGACAACTGTCTCCACTGATTAAAGAGGGAGACTAGATGTTTTGTGTAGAATAGATGTCTTACTGTAAATAGCTAAAGTTAATTAAAGTTAATTGAGATGAATCCTGCTATCTCATGCTCTTTTTATAACTGTGATGAAGCCAGTGGCCAAAATATCTGAGGAAAATATCCTGAGGTAGAAATATATACATATATTCGCTACAGAAAGAGAAAGAAGTCAAAGATATGCCTCAAACTGATATACACCGCTTATTATAAACTGCTGAAAGTGAGTGTATTAATCAGTCTGCTAGACACAGAATATATGTCTAGCCATATCCAGGTTATTCAGAATAACAGAAGGAAAAATAACACAAAACTAGTTTTCAGTTTCCCTTCTGTAGTAAAGTTATTCTTGCGAACTTCCATCCCCTCTTTTCCTCTAATCCACAAATCTCTTTCACATTTTCATCACTTCTTTCCAAATTGTCCTTTACAATCCCTTAAATAAATTTAGGTGGACTGTCTTCACTGATTGCATTACCCTCTTCAGAGAGCTATTTTCGACATGCCTTAAACAATGTTCACACAGGGCATATATATGTATGTGCATATATGCAAGTCTTTATACTTCTCTTATTCTGTGTATTTCTAATTGGTATGAAGAGGCTCACACATTTAGATCATGACTCCGAGCCCATTAAACTCAATGAAAAACTGAAACCATCTTCAACATATATTAGATCACGCTCATGGAGAGGATAATAGACCTTTCAGCAGAGGAAGTGAAAGCATAATAATACACTGGCTTAGTCTATAATCATGTCTTCATCTAATAGCTAGCCCCAGTGAGTAAGAGTGCACTGCTTTCTTACAGATAAAAGGCTTACATTTTTGGCTTAGATGATAAGGACTTACTCTTTTGGTATTGAAGGTCATGGATGCAATTCCTGTCAATAGCCATGATGTCTGAAGGGAGGAAACCATATCATATTATAAAATGGCAATTGAGGAATGATGTGAACTCTTTGGCTTTTAGATGCATTTGTCTAAGGGAATAATGTGTGACTTAACTCATATATTCTTGAATGATGTGTTCTCCCTCTAATCACCAGCCTTAAAGAATATAAAACCTATTTTTACACTGACAGCATGTGTAACTTGGCACTAACTCTAAATTTTGCTTGTAGAAGCAGATTTTTGAGTACTAACATTTGTGGTATCAATTATATGTCTATATAATTTTGGTTGGATCAAATGTATATATACTAGTAAACCAAAAAATGTCAGGAAATATCCTCAGGTATTGAAGCATTGTCCATCCTGCTCCCTGTCAGAGTGCTTCTAAGGGCAGATTTGATCAACATAAACAAGAACATCACAAGGTTCCTAGTTATAGTTGACTATTCCCAATAGATTACTTTGGGGGATAAGAGAACTTGACTAGATAGATATGGGCTGTTTGGTGCCTATTGACATTCTTGCCAGTTCCAAGCACGTATAATTTCATAGTGTATTTGCAACAAACAGGTCCAAATGGTCTCCTACCAGGAAGGCTCCCAGAGGAAGACAGATTCCTCATGTAGAAAACCGAATTTTGAGGAGCAGCCAATTGTACTAAAAAGACAAATATTTTCACTGGTGGTCTGCGTAATAAGAACTAGTCTGAGGATGACTTAGGCCAAAGTATTGGTTGTAAATGATATCTTAGCACTGTAATGTAAGTAGGATGTCAAAAGCAAATACCAGTTTGCTACTTATTCAACTCTTGATGATTTATTAGTGTTGCA
Source organism: Nothocercus julius (assembly GCA_013398735.1). Lineage (NCBI taxonomy): Eukaryota > Metazoa > Chordata > Aves > Tinamiformes > Tinamidae > Nothocercus > Nothocercus julius. Next base: position 13,316,982 of record VZSV01000002.1, read on the forward strand.
GAACCCTGACTACATGAGTCACTGTGCCCAGCTTTTGCAGAAAACTAGTTTCCACTTAGATGAAACATTTTTGACTGCAGAGAAGAACTCTCTACAGAGAATAAGTAAGCAAACAAAAAGTACACACACACTACATTGGTGAAAGTCCCCTCACTGTATTGTCTGTCATGGGAAGAAACAGATACGAGATACCAATATTGAAGAGCATAAAATTCATTTCAGGATTCTGATAAAAGCTGTTTTAAGAGCACTATCTCCATGTAACCAGCTTTGGCAATCTTCTGCTACAATGTACAATATTTTCTCCTGTACATTTCTTATATTAAAGATAAATGAGACTCTTTGTTAAGAAATGCTCTGTAATGAGACATTAAAATTTTCACATCCTGTCATGTTTGTGTTGCCAGCATTGTCAGAAACATATTTCCAAGCCATCATCAACTTCACCTTGCCTCTTTAAAGTTTCACCTGTAACCATCTGGTTTCCTAAGCCTAAGATATGCCTTCTCTTTCTCATAGATCCTACATTCATGTACATTTCCATGTATGCATCTGTAGGAATGTAGATATTATCTAGATTTAAAGATCATCTAATTTTCAGGATGCATCCTGTCACAATTGCCAAGAAATATACCCTCCTGTGATTGTCATCCCCGTTTTCTGATTTTGTCTCCATTACATTGCTTATTAATAGTCCATGGAAACCATCAGGTTTCCATGCCATAATTGCAGGAAACCATTTGCAGTAGTGTGTAACTAGCATACAGTATGTTTATAAAATGGAAATAATGTTCAGTCACAGCTATTATGAAGCCGACACTTCCCCACTTCAGTTCTCAAGTGGGATATCGTATTAGCACTTTATAAAAAGTATCTAACATATCTGAGATCCCCCAAATAGGACTCATGGGAAAAATTCATAAATGTCCATTTCAGATTCTAAATACATTTAAACCTGATACATATGGAAAGCATGGAGACTTTTAAAGAAGTAATTATTTTAGTTCTGTTTTCTACAGAGAGCTTTTCCTTTTTCTGACCAAGGAAATACATCATATATTAATAACTAATAATCATAATATTACAGTTGAAACTATAGCTTAGTACTGTAGCTAATCACAGTATTGTAACTAGAAATAGGCAAAAAAAAAAAAAAATCAATGCTGTAATCATGAGGTTGATTTAGCTATTGCACAAATCTTGACAATAGCATTCCTGACACATGCAATATGAATCTAGCTTTTCACCATTTAAGTTCTAAAGAAGCCACAGTATATAAAGTCTTCCTGACTTGTTTCACCAAGACCATGGGGGTAGGATGTCATCTCACTTTAGACATTCAGAGAAAAGACGTCAACTGCCCAACTAATCACCTTAGGCTATCTTCAGAGATAGCAAAAAAGAATTGTACACGTTAAGGATATGATTTAAACTATTTTTAAATGAGATGAGTAATGCTCTAGAAGTTCATATTTTTTCCCCTCTGATATCTATAAAGGAAGGTTGGGATGATGTAGCTGTTAAGATGTAGATATTTGTGCAGTTCCTTTGAGCAGGGTCTCACAGTCTGATCTGTTCTGAACTGATATTGACTTCATTCAAGATGTTACACAAAATCTGAAATATTACTCAAGAGAGTGAAAACATTCATAAGGGTTAACAAACTGTGCACACATCATAACTTCTTAACTGCCATTCCCCTGCTGCTTAAACCTTTAAATATGCCAAATGACGTGGTCAAGAGTGCTAATAAAATGTCATTTTCCCCTAAGAAAACAATTTACAAAATGACAAATCCTTGCTGTTTCATTTTTGAAGAACATATCAAAATACCTGATTAATATAGAACAATTTTTACAAGGTTTATGAAAACAATGAAAATCAAATTCTTTTTGGAGATAAGGCTTTGTTGGAATTATTGCTTAGGGAAAAAAATACAGCTAACCAAGATAAATCAGGAAATATAAAGAAGAGTGAATAATACTATGTGAAACAAATGATTTTATCTCGTTAGTGTAAGCACTGCAGCTTTCAGAGGATCAGCACTTCCACTCTGCTGTGCCAGCTCCAACAAGGCGCCATTCAACCTTTCAGTCAATTCTTCTAGACGTGGTACCCGTGTTCTGGGAGGTACCGAATGCCTGTGACCCGCCCAAAGCCAGACAAGGCTATGGCTCCCTACTTCACCACAGGACTAGGAATTTCATTTTAGGCACTCTGGGTATTTGTATCACATAACAATCTTTTATCTTCTTCCTCTGAATATAATAAGCTGGATCTGTTGATATGCATAAGCTGCTAATTCATTCTTACCTTTCAATGCAGATGCTGATCAAACCCATTCTTGATTTTGTTGCACTATTACGAATTTAATCATTAAATATTCTTTATTTATTATGATTAATGAACATAACCAACCATAAAGCAGGAAGCATTGTGAACATTCCTCTTTTACAGTCTGAAAATCTAGCTACTCTTTTTCTTAGAACAATAACGTAAGACACAGAATAAACCTTTAAAAAAAACATAGAACGCAAGAGTAGTCTATTTTATTTTGACTATCATAGGATCTCTCTGGAATATATCTAGAGTGTTCCTTTAATGAAAATAACTTATTAGAGACTATTGTAATAAAAAGAAAACTAATAAATAGTAGATATGGAGCCCACTGATTACTAAACAAGAATTTTTAATTAAGACTGACTAAATTATTTATGAAAAAAGATTCACTCATGTAATTGCTAACCCTTTTTTAAGACTACAAGGACCACATTCATTTAGCTACTGCATTTTAAAAGTACTGCAGAAGTACATTCTTCTTATAACAAACGTAAGATCAAGCATAGGAAAATCAACAACAACCTAACTAAACAAACCAAACAGGGAAAGGAATACTTTCAAAACAGAAAGAAATAAATTGCTGGTTAGTTATTTACTAAAATTGCTTTAAAAACACAAAAGCAATGGCATCATTATTAACATTTCCATTAACAACTGGCATGTCTTTGCCCAGGTTATGTTTATGACTACATAGGTTCACGTTAGTGAGGGGTTGTCATTGTTGGAAGACTCCTCTGTGGATTAAAAAACCCTTACAAGAATAGGGTCAGATTGGCTTCAGGGAAAAATCTGAAGGAGTAATTAGTCTTCTTTGAATCAACCCAGTAAAACAGGGCTTGCAGAGCTTGCAGGACCAAGCAGACTCTTCTGAACGTTCAGCAGCTGAGCATCCTCATGGTACTACAACATTGCAGCATCCAGAGCACTCCTAGCCTCACTGCAGGACAACCCTGGCGTAGAGGACACCAGCAAAGCATGAGTTTATAGCAACTGTGCCTGAAAGCCACAGGTTTATACAGCACCTGAAAGCTGAAGCAGTAGTTTGAAGCAGGAGGAAACTTCCGGGAAGCCTATTCATTTCCCTTCAATATATTCAGGGTGCAGTTGGATCTTAGCTTGTGTATTCTGAGAAATGATGAAGTGAATTGGAGATTTCTCTGGATGTTTCCTCTCTACTTAAGATTTGGGGGATGGAGTGCTTCTGGACAGTACCTTAATTTCATCCCACCACTTCCTCCCATTCCTCCCCATTTCCTGACAGCAGTTCAGGAGGATTTTGGGGGCTTGGTTATAAGGTGCACAGAGCCAACAACCCAAAGTTCAGGGGCAAAAAAACACTGTCTATTGAGCCACTGGATAGCGAATGAGTATTTCCGATACGGAACAGGACTTTCAGACAAGAGCCACGATCCCCTGACTATTGCCTCTGATATCAGATCTGAATCGCAGGAAAGAGGAGCCATCACTCCTCTCTCTTCTCTCTTCTGCTATGTGGAGCAGCTGTACAAAGATATTCAAACAAGCAGGTGTGGGCTCCAATACAGACAGCAATGTGTATGCTAAGCTCCTGTCTCCAGGAAATCATGGTAATTTTTTTTTTAACTGTGAGTCCAAAGCATCAGATAAAAATTACTTTATGCATGAACTGATTCTATTTGTGCATGGATTAAATGTCAGTCATAGTAAATACATTGGAATAATGCCCAGGACTGGAAGGAATCTTCCAAAAATTGGCCTGGGTTGATTTAGCCACCACTGAGTACAATTAGAATCCAAACCTGCTGCCACAACAAGGAGAAGGCACTTGATTTATGTTGTTATGTGATAGAAGCATTACTGTTTTCCCTAGGAAAGTATCCAAGAGCACTGCAATGAGTCTATATTTTATGCCTTTTTTTTTTTTTATCTGTCATTTGAAATCTATTTTTCGTTTTGCAGGTATTAATCTGTAATCCTTGCAGCTCATCTGCCACCTTGTGGCCTGCTGCAAACTTTTCCTGCAACCGAGCAGAAAGTATCAGTGCTCAGCAAACCCTTTGCATCTGCCGCGTTCCTGCCAACCTGGCAAACACACTGGCCTTCGTTATTGTTAACCTTCCACAGTGTGAAAAACTAGAAATCCAAGTATACTAGTTACCCTGCCGGGCAAATCTGAAAATTGCCTGTATGTTTTCACCTGTTAGCCCTATAGAGGTGAGTGAATAGAATCAGTTATACTTATTCAGACATATACATGGTGTAAAGAATATATGCATCAAATGCAGCAAGATGAACATCTGTATAGTGATAGAAAAGCTGTCTGAAAGAGACCTTGCAACCATATCAAGTCCATCCTCTTGTGAACAGCTGGCAGAACTCTAATCAATTGTTCTTGGAAGATATCTAATCTTCTCACAAAACCTTAAATAAGAGACCCCACAGCTTCCCCATTCAGCTGTTCTCACACTGTCCTACCACAAGGAAGCTGTTCTTGATATTTAAGCTAAACCATCCTTTCCTTTTTTTAATCTCATCATTTTCTATCCTGTCCAACAAGGATATGGGGAAAAGTTTATTCCCTTTTTTTTGCATACCCATAAAGCCTTAATAAATTTATATCATTTTAAACAGCTTGTCTGAAATTAACTGATTTTTATACAGATAAATGATGGATGCATACGTTAGAATTATCAGGGCCTAAATTATTCAAAAATAACTAGGGATTTTGCATGTCCAATTTAATTCGCATTGAAGAGTTTTGATTTCTGAAGTGTCTTTTTGCAAAAATAGATCTCTGCATAGTGAAAAAAAATAGAAAACTAAAACTAGGGCACCAGAAGTAATGAATTGTTTTTGAAATTGTAAGGCCCGATATTGCCAAGAATGCAGTGATATTTTTATCTCATTGCAATAAAAGTTTTAACTAAGGACAGTCCAGACACTTTATCTCGTTCTCTCAAGATCTTCCGAAAATGTAGTCTGTACCTTCCCACAAAAGATGACTCTCATTTCTTTTGTATTTTAGCTCAATTTCAGAAACAAGCTGCCACTACATCTGCAGCAGCAGAATGTGCTTACAGAGTTGAACTGCACAGTCGACATGCTAATATCCGCATTGTGGTGAGCTGTATGATTACCGTTCAAAGACAGATTGCATCTACACATCAAAAGACTCCTACAGCATATCCCAATTTCAGGTCTTTATAAAGAGCTGTCACTTGTACAGCTGGTGCCCTGCTTAATAAAGGTGCTCGTGCACACTGCTAGTATTAAAGGCGTCCCTCAATCTTGTGTGATTATTTACTGGGATACATTTTTATAGAAAATGTCATCTGACCTAGAGTTTCATTTGCTTAGAGGGTAGAAGAAAAATGTACAGGGAAGCACCTGGGGAAGATGCTGTAATTTAACAGCCATTTCAGCCTTTGCTTTAAAATGTGCCTCTCATCACTAGTCCTCTCAAGGGTAGGAATTAAATGCACTTGCTCAACTCTGTGATGTTGCCAGCTGCCTTTTTCTCCTACTATTTCATCCATACCAGCTCCCGTTGAGTCACCAAAAGGAAGGCAGAGCTTCCACCTTGTCTCAAATGCTGCATTTTCCTGTTGTTTTGACTCTTGCACAGTTACCAGTGTTTAACATGGGCAGGAGGGCCACGTTTGCATCTTTGGGAGCACCCAAGAGTGGAGATGTGCCAGTAGACTTCTGGAAGAACGGCTGGATTACATGTGTGGGCTCAGATGACCACTCATGTCTCTACTGAGATAGAATGACAGCAATCCTGGCTTTGAAAAATCACAGGATGCCACAGGTCCCGTTGCTTCTGAAGAAGAACGTAATGTGTCATCTCTATGGAGTTTTCAATCCCGAGGTGTATTATAGCAATCAAGGTGGCCCCAGCAGCAGCGTAGGCCACTACTGTTTTCTGGAAGTGAAGAAGTTTATTTCTCCTGCAAACATCCAGGTCTCTGCCTCTTGGGTCCTCCTCGTGGCCACCGAAGACACATGGAGGATGAAGAGCTCAAAAGCAACAGCATCAGCCAGGGGAAACTGTTGTATAAGGAGCACGAGTAACCATAAAATTCTTGTCAAGGATATTTAAGAAGGGGCAGGTTAAATAAGGTGGAGTGAGAAGAAAATAAAAGATGGAAGAATATTTACCCAGGCCTTTGAAACTGGAGGACGAAAAAGAAAAAAATGAACTTTAGAAGCTGGAGAGCTTCCCTGTAGAGCGTCTGATGAGATCACAGCTGGGTCCCATGTGCTACTGCTTCTTCAAATTTCTCACTTACATATGTATATAAGACCAGCTGCGTACATTATTTTCTGTTTCAGAAATAGCCCAAAGACCTCCCTTGAATAATACATTTTTGTCTATACCAATATTTTAAAACAAAGCAGTTCTGCATTATTTGTTCCAATCTGTCTGCAGTTTAAATTATGCCGCAGCAGAATGTTTCAGCATGAATTGCATTTGAAATATAAAATTGTTTATGCTGCTTTTTTCCCCCTTTCCAAATCAAAACAGCCCAATATACCAGCTGTAATGGATTCTTAAGCACATTTATCATCAAAGAATCTCTCTAAGGAAGAAAAGCCTGGAAGTAGAACACAAACGGACCCTACTTACAACATTTCCCATTGGTGTGGCTATGTACTGTACAAAACATGTTGCCAGAAGAAGCCCACAGAATTTATTTTGTATATATATACGTTTGTAATGAATCAAATTTTCAGCTTGAAGAAAAGAACATGTTCTTTAAGTACCATAATTAAGCAGAACATGATTTTCCTAATGCTTCCTGCAAGAGAGCCTTCCTACCTGCCATTCATCATGTAGGAAAACACAAAACTCTTGAGATGGTGGAACATTCCGAGACAAAGGACTTGCCTTTCCCCATTAGTAATTTCTCAGATAGTAATTTCTCAGAAGAATTGACCCAGAAGGAGCTAAGAACCCCATGAAAGCCGCAGGTCCAATTTGCTCTAATTTTCATGAAATATCATCAAATACCAATCAATTATTTGCCTACTTAACACAGAAAGAGCCTTCTTCTGTTCTCACTGTGAAGTAATTCATTGAAACTACTCACTTACAGCCATATTTATAAACTCTCTGGATGCAGAAAGGCTGTATTGTTATTATGGCGGCATCTTGCTTCGGAGGAGCTCTTACAAGCACAGAGTTTATTTTATGACTTATTTTGCCCAGAAAGTGTGAATTCTGAATAGCTTTGTCATTGTTTGGAGTGAGATTTTGATTTGATTTTCTGCATGCTTCTACTCAATGAATGTTTCATATAAACTTTACGAAGAAGTCAGTTTAAGAAAGTACCTGGATTCCACATAATAGGCATTTCCTTTAGTAGGAATTGATTCGCGAGGTCAAAAGAATAACTTCAGTTATTAAAAATTAAAAATACATCTCTGACTTTCCTTATTGGCTGCCTCAAAAGAAGGATTTCTTGAATCTGTTACTATCACTAAAAATTCAATCCTTTACTTCAAGAGAAAGAAATGCACAGGCTTTATAGGCAAAATTATCTATCCCAGGTCATGGTTATGCAAATACTGTTAATTAAGTGGAATAAAAGTCTTCATTGCACTTCAGAATTAGGATCTAAGTGTAAATTACATGCCACATCCCTACAAAAAGTATGTGGGGTAATTATGTGGAATATGGGTAAATTCTTATGACCAAATCTATTACATATTAAAAATAAAAGAGGTTCAGCAAGGTTTTAGAAATCCCTGGGTAACAGTTGCAGATGCAAAGAATTGCAAAACTGGGCATGCTGGCTATCTCAGGGAGGTAAGACTGGCTAGGCTCTTTTACAGAGTGGTGTCTCTTGTAATAATGGGTGTTGTAACAGTTTTATGGCCCAGGGGAGAGAAGTAATTTATCCAGCAAGTCCAAGATGTAAGGTTAACTTATGATCCTTGCCAGTGTGACCTGAAAACATATCTCTACAAATCTCACTGTATATGTATCACTTTCAGGCCTGGCTCCATGCAGAACATACCAAAGGCCTAATTTTACCTTCAGGCACGTACATGCAGCCCTCAAAGACTTCAGATGGCCCTGCTTGGGCAGACCTGAAAACATATTTCAGCTTTAAACTCACGCATCAGCCCCCTGCATCCTGCTCTATATTGCAGGCACACATACATCTGCACCTGTGACCCTGGCAATGATGCCGGCTGCCAGCTCTACTTCTAATGATGAATTCCTGGGGACAGAGGACAGGGGAGGTGACAAGGTGACAAGCAGCTGGGTAAAATGGGCACTGCTACAACATCTTTTTTTTTTTTTTTTTAAATGACACTACATTGGTGTGCTGAGCATTTGCTCTAATCAACATGCTGGCAGGAAGGGCTGTGTTTTCTAGGTGTTTGGCTGGCAAGTATGAATAAATTGTCACTCCAATCTGTCCCATTACAGATCAAGGAGGCATCCTGAATGTTTACATATTTTTATTAGGCTTTGGAGTCTTTATAGACCCAGTACTTTTACTCAGACTTGCAATGGGAGATGAAGTATGATTAATACATTGCCCTCAGCAAGCTCTTTTGTTGAATGCAGACTAAGGCTTTCTTGCACAACGTCTTCAGGATTGAGTTTTTAACATCCTGAATTTCATAGTTTAGTTCCAGTGTGACAGAATATAGTGTATCTCTGGTGTAACATTCCCCATGTTTTCCAGTTTTCACATCACCCATCTAGGAATTTCTTTGGTTAAGTCATGTTTAATGATAGATTCATAGAAAATAAGACTTGGAATGACTCTGAGACAGAATTAGCTGTACCTTTGCAATTCCTGAAACAAGCTTGTCCCACCTATTTTTTTTCTTTAAAAAACTCAGTAAAGATGATACCTTGATCTTCACGTAAAGACAACTGACCTTGATTTGAGAACACTGAAGGAAGATTCATTTCTGAGAGAGAAAACAGGTGATTAAAAGATACCTAAAGCTCGGGCAGGGGCAGGAAACTTGTTTAAAAGGGATAACTTCCTTATAAACATCACTTATTTGCTTCATCTGAAAAATAAACATTAATTAAAATGTCCTTGAAGTTGTAACAAAACAGAGAAATGGAAGTGAATGTATTCATAACAAGGATGCAATCACAGGACAGTTTCCTAAAACCTCTTTTTCTATAATCACAACTGCTGCACAAAATATGTAAGCAAAAGCCCAGTGTTTTTCTTAAAAAAACAATTTATATCTTGCTAGGACACTGAATTTTGTTCACTGTTACTTTTGAAAAAAAAAAAAAAAGGAAAAGGAAGAAACCACACTTTCCAAAGACTTCACCTTGTTGGTTCTGACTTCACTGAATGTTGTGCTTACTGATGCCCTTGCATCCTCATTGCACCTTTAATATTCATTGGCTTAATGAGGTAAATAAATTTTAACTTCTCCCTGAAGAAGAGGAGAATGAGAGTGCAAAACCTGTTTTTCTCTGTCTTTGCATGTGTTTTTGCTGTTTTTGTGTGTGCACATATATCACTGTGAACATACAACTGTACTTCACTCATGCCTGTATAATAGTATAGATACTGAAAACCCTTGTTAACAAGGGTTAATTTAATGATTAACCCTTGTAAACAATTAATTTAATAATTAACCCTTGTTAGCAATTAACAATTTGCTTAGGTACTCGAGCAGCAAAAAAAAAAAAGAAAAAAAAATTCTTATAATCTGATACCTTTGAAGGTTTCTTTCAATAATTTCATTTGGACCTGATACCGGACAAGAATCTGATTATTGTGAAGATTTATTACTGAGACGTATTGCAAAATCTCTTCAATGATGGTGGATCTCTTCAGTCACTTACACATCACAAGGTGAGACCACTGTAGAAGTACCAGCGTGATTTCCATATGCTCTGGACAACATGGGATCTGGTCATGACTTGTCGGTATTCCCTTATAATAATAACAACAACAAAAAAAAAGGCCATGCTTACTGTGGTACGTATAAAAAATCATCTTGTCTCTATCCTATTTCACCAATAGTCTGCCATCTGGTACTATTACAGAGTTATATGCACACTGTAAAATGCTGTACAGTCCTAACCTCGGATAAATGTGGTAAAAAATACTCCATGCTGAATCAAGTGTCTCATGTTGGTGAGACTGGAGGAAGGTAAAAGGCAAAATCTCTGCTACTCCCTACTTTTCTTGTGTCACACAGAAGAGCAGAACTGCCATCAACATTATTAAAGTCATTGCTACTGCAAGAATATAATAGAATTATATTAGAATATATAATTAGAAACCTCTGCAATTTGCAGGATTTATACCTCTAACTTCCTTATAATGCAAACAGTATAGGTGATTATTATTACAAAGCATATCCACCCCATTTAAGTTGGCCAGTACTTTAGCAGTGCAGGGATGACCTGAGTCTTGCACAGTTAAGGTTCCACTCCTAAGAAAATAAAATAACATAAGAAAAAAATGCAAGAAAGCAGATCAATAGATGGAAAGCCTGAGGGGTGGTGACAGAAAGAAGAAAGGGAAGGGGGGGTTTAAGTGACCTCACAACTTAGATAAACAGAATAAACAGAGAGCCGTAGAATAACAGATGCTTAGAATAGGGAAAAGAACCACTGGGAAAGGTAATGTTGGAAGACTAGAAGAAGGTCATAGGGCAAAAGAAAATAGGAATGAGCAAGAATACAGACAAGAAGAAAATTCTGTCAGACAAATAGTTTAAAAATAGATGAACTGATCCCACCAGTCCACAAAAGTTACAGGAACAGCCCCTCAAAAAGGGGATATCTCTAACACTGGTTTACAACTTTACCCCCTCTTCACAATGAAACCCATTCCTGCCACTCTCAGTCCTGTTAGAAATCCATCCTCAATTAGAATTCATCCAAAATTTCATGGATCAGTAATAAAAATGTACATTACAAGCAAAGTTTTCCAGCTCCTTGTTTCTCAGACACTGTCATGCTGTCCTAAACTTGGAACCACCTCACCTGTTCTCTGCAATCCAGCCATAGTATGGGTAAAACACTAACCTAGCATCATAAGCACAGAGAATAGCTGGGCATTAATTCACTCCACTATGGGGCTAGAGTAGCCTTACAATATTGCGAATTGTCAGAAAAGTGGAAGGATGGTGAGGAGATGTTTTGTTTTGTTATGTTTTGTTGTTTCATTATTGAACATAGTGAGTAGTGTCAAATAAATTAAATAAGATGGTCGAATTCTAGGTTAAACACTTCATTTCTACAAATAAAATGCCTGCATCTCCATCTATGCTGATGTTTTCTGAAAGAAAATGCTTAATGTGATTCAGGTCATGATCGGCTGTATTATCAGTCATTCAGTTCTGATGCCCTTCCTCACATTGGGCAAGGCTATGATCATTAAAATCAAATATTCAGAATTCATTTAAAAGAAAAATCAGAATTAGCTGCAGTTCATTCCTCTATGTGAACAGATCACAGGACAGCAGCGAGGTATAACAGAATCATCCCCCAAGAAAGTGTGGAATGACAGAAAACACTAAGGACAGTTGTGTGGGGGAGAGGAAAACATGGGAAATAGACAATACGTGGTTTTAATCTTTAGTTTTGAGATTTTCATAGGGGTTTTCTATATTTCTTTCCATTTCAAGGTAGTCTTTCCCACCTTCTGACACAGCCAGCCAGGCTCAAGTGAGGGCTATAATCCTTTCTCCTAAGAGCAGTAGCTTATTCGCTATCAGAGAGAGAGAGTGCTCATTCTCACCTACCCTCTACAACATTAACTTTTACATTACCTAATATTTGTTTCTCACATTATCTCTCTCTCCAGTTTTGTGCCTGGTTCACATCAGTGCTCAAAGAGGCAATGGTCCTCCTAGACTTCTGCAACCTTTTGTGCTGTGGACTAAGGGGATGAATCTGTAACAGTTCAAGTCTTTCTTTGTGTATCCAAGGTCACCACAGATAATTGTCCCTCTTCCAGGTTTTTCTTCTGTGATAACACATAGTCCCTGTTCACCCCATCTCTATCCTAACTCACGTTTCTCTGAGGGCACTGAAGCTAGGATTATCTCCATGCTGAATAAATTGCTCTATAACAAGTGACTGTGACGCTTTTATACCATGAGCAAGCACAAGAAAGATTTTTGATGGATGGTTTTATCAAGATTAACAGCTATGTCCCAGTCAAGTCAGAGAAAGACTAGAGCAATGCCAGTCCTAAGGTAGAAACTCCCTGATCATGTTTTCCAGCTACATCTGGCATCAATCTTCTGCATGAGATGAGTCCATAACTGTGCTTCAGGACTAGAAGGTGCTCCTGGAAAGTCCTATAGCTAGGCTCTACCCATTTCTAGAGCACGCAGTGCTCTCCTAGCAAACTTGGACTCAATGTGCAAAAGCTGCCCAACTCTTTAAAAGCTTCTTGCTGTAAGGGACCCAACACTCTCAGCATTCATGAGATCCGGTTAAGATTAGGGTACTTTCTGTAGCTCCCAGAAAGCACTTAGGATCTGTAGGGTAAGACCTTTAATGGATATATTTTACCTGGAAGATCTGAGATGGAAAAATGAAGCTTCATCCAACTACGCACAGGAGAGAGGCTAGGTCTGGCTCATCCATCTGGAGTGGAGGGACTCTCACTATCCTGGCTGTCTGAAAACCCATTCCTGGGCTTCCTGCATGGTTGATGGAGAGAGTGACACCCTAACAAAGCTGTGCAGTCCATCCTAAAGTAGACGCCAGAAGTATCAGCATGGATTTAATACGAGGGGTTTTCCACATGGGCATTCTCCAAGATGTTAATCCCACTGTGATTATACAGAAAGCAAGATGGGATCTCTTTGCTGCTAATGTTAACTATTTAGTCTGGCTAGTTGTCTAGCCCTCCACTATAGCTAATGCAGACAGAGGCACTTGCAGAAGATCGTATATCCCCTTTGCTAAGACACTGCTTTTGAATAGACTGAATTTCCTCCCAGGGATGCTTCCTATCTCTCTCTAATGCCTGGGAAGAAAGCAGAGACAGCATCTAGACTTGTCACCAAACTGTAAATACCAAAATGGCACAAAGGAAACCTCAAGCAGTTGGAGGTGATAAGAGCTGTGGTGTTTCAAAGGCAAAGATGCTGCTCTGAAGGATGAAGAAACAGAGAAGTGATATTCAACTCCAAAGCACATTTACAGCTGCACCATTGTCTCACCAGTGAACATAGATCCTCTAGCATTGCTAGGTATACTTATATATGGTAAGAGAGACATTGACCAGTCAAAAGCTGAACTGGACCCTGACTGCCACTACTGACACATTCACAAATAAAATGGTTGAGCTATTTGCCAGGTCTGGGTAGAACCAGCCAGAGCATTGTCCTATTAAATCTAATCACACTCAAGCGAATGCATGGATGCATGCTGTTTTCAAGTACTGATTTCCAACAGACCAATGAATATTACCCTACATCATTGCCTTCCATCAGAAGAAGAGGTTAAGTACTCTTTTGATTGACACACATCCCAGCCAGAACAGCACAGCAATATAGAAAAACATTTAGATAGTGTTTAGCAGGGTATTTTAAAGTCATGCCTAAAAATGTAGGCATAGAAGTATGCTTAAAAGACAGCGAGGTGAGTCAGACATTCAGCAATTACATTGTACTTAAAATGAGTGAGTTGGTATCTGCTGGGAGGTCATGAGAGTTCACACTTCAAGTCGTGTTAAATGAAGCAGTTGCTTTGTGCCTTTCTTCACAGCTCTTCTGCGAAACAGAGTATCTAGTAATTTAACGTGAAATGAAGAATGAGGCAGAGTTTTAGGAGGAAAATCTGGCCATGTCCATTTACTTCCATCTACATGTGCATGGATAAGAAAAGGTGAAAGATGACTTTGCATGTAAGTCAGCTCAACTCTGGGCACTCAGGCTCTCCACGGACGAGTGAAGAGGAGGGTCTTGGTCAGGTTCTTCGCACATCTCTGAGTCTTTCATGAACTGAGATTTAATTCTGGCACCCATTTACAGGCAGAGTAGCCTTGATGTCCTGATTCCACCACTGTAGGTATGATGCCACTTATATTATAGATCTTGCTGTGTATAGACTGACGTATTATTCACATACAAGGACTCTTCTGGTGTTCCTGTCTCCAAGATGTGTTTTGTCCAGCATTTTCATCCAGGCTCAACATTTTTCCTGTCCTCTCTCAGTTTAACCATTCCCAGCATATGATAAGAGAGAGGACTTCACCACCATATGCTGCATCACATAATCATTCGAAAAACAGTTTGGTCACACAAATCTACTGGAGGCACAGGTCCTGTGTAACATGCTCTGTTTTGGCTAGTTGTCCGATCCAACTGTGGGTTTGTTGACCTGGGGCCCATCATTCACTCTAGACTTCCCAGACTCATGGTGTTACCCAAATCTCAGTAATGTCTTTCTCACCAATCAGCAGCCCACAAGGACTTAACTCTATTAATTTTGGCCTGGTACATGTACATAACTCAGAGAAGGCCTTTGTCCCAAAAGGCAAGAACCTGAGTGATATGGATTGCTATGAAAAAGAGATGTCCAGCATTAAAACTACACTCCAGTACAATTTAACAGATGTCACTAACTTTATGCAGAACTCTCACATGGGGGTTAAAGAGCCCCACAGGTTTTGAGATGACCCTCTAGCTTGTCCTTTGTGACTGCAGCAGAACCAGATGATAGCATTTGCCCTTTAATGAGATTTCAAAAGCCTTTAGCATCCTTTCATAAAAAAATACAATCAACAGAAAATAATGCTGCACTTTCAATTAATGAGGACAATTGCTTCTAATTGTAATGCTCTTACATTTTTCAAAAGACAAGATATCATTTTGCCTTAATTGCTAGGTGCGCTGAATAGGCAATTAAAAATGCATTAAATTTGGACCTGTAGATAACAAGGAGAAAATTTCTGTCCTGAGCAGATTACAGTTGTGAATATGCCTCCATTTTCACTTTAAAACCAATAAAGGAGCTCTCTGTGCATATTTTGTGGTTCTTCCATTATTGTCTCTACTGATAAGATGCCAACATTTCCATTACAAACAGCTGATTTTCAGAGGGAGTTGTTTCTGTAGACAGAACTCTGTCACTCAACTCTGAGAGTTGGTTTTGTAACATTTTAACAAACTTTAGATTAATTGGGCCATACGGCGGCTATCCCATGCATCTTAGTTGGAAAGGGTATCCCAAGCAATTTGTCAGTGGTCATGACTGTGGCTAATCCATAATCGTTTAAAGTCAGCAGACGAGTTCACCTATTCCTCTTTCTTTCTACAGGTCTCCCACCTGCAAATGTTGAACACACCAGTCAGCGTCACACATGAACTTGGTCCCCCTTGAATTAAAGCAGACAAGTCCTAGATAGTCGTGTTCTTTTCTGCTATATCATATCATCATGGACCAGATGTCCACATAAATCCTTTTCTGCTGATACCTCTCTGGAAGCCAAGAAGGACATATGCAAAATAATAATCACAGCTGAACGCAGCTTGGATTGTTTCTGTATTCCAGCTCATCTAAATCCTGCCTCCCACCAACATTTTTCCTCAGTTAGAGAAACTGAAGCTTTCAGTGAGTACTGATAACAAACTTCTATTAGCAGTTTCTTGAAATTGCTGGAAGTTGAAAGGATGGTAGATGCAAGCTGTCCTCTAAAGTTAGAAGTTATAGCTGTATACTGCTCTGGCCTCCAAACCTGAAAGAAAGAGCTGATGAGTTCTCTCTGAAAAGAATTGCTGTCTCTGAAGTGTCCCTAGTATTAAAGATACATTATAAAATTCTTCTGGCTAGTTTTCTGTTCATAGAGCTCAGTTAATTTTATTCACAGCTATCATTAATAGGTGATATTATTACACAAAGGACTTCCAAAGAAAAAGCAAAGCAGTAATTGCCTTTTTGTGGTTAGGTGTCCGCTCAGGAAAGCACTAAGCATGTATTTCATTTATCATGACTAATCATGCAAATAATCCTATTCCTATTCATTCAGATACCTTCACTTGAACTGCTTGCATGCCTAGAGCTAAGACATCACAGGGCCAAATAGAAGTAAGACTGATCAGATGCTGAAAGGTAAGCCTGTCTAAGCACCTTTCTGATGTGGGGACTCTACTGAAATCAGTTGTGGAAACATAATTTATTAGACTTCAGTCTTCATTGATTTCTTGCCAGGACAATTGATAGAGCTACAAAACCTATAACTTCATACAAAACTTCTTGCATAGCTAACAGAAGAGTGAAAGACAGTTAGTGAGGGTCCTTGTGCTCACAACTCAGTGCCTATGCAGGTCGAGGTAGGGGACCAATGCTGGGTAGTAGGATGTAATTATGAACAATAATGAGAGCTGTGACAATAGATCAAACAGAGGGAGCAGAGAGAACAGTGTGTTTGCTTCATGGCCTCACTGATCAGTCAAAAGAAGCTTTTGCTACATAACAAGTAATACAAGCCATTACAAACACATATTACTTCTTAAAGCCATTTACATAGCTCTATCTTTTAAATGCCTTCTTTCTTTTATATCGAAGGTAAACTTCATACTTGTGGCCAGAACATTTACTGTGCAGTGAAAGCTTTGGATAGCAAAAAGCTCCCATTTGTGCACTTATCAGAGAGAAGTAAAACTTGCTTGTTTTGCTAGGTAGTAATCATGGCCTTTGTGCCCTCTCTTTGCTGACTACCTGGCTTTTCTGCTTTGGACTCTAAGCTCTTTAGTAAAGGCCCTTGTTCATTTTGCACTTGACATTATCCACCCCCAAAGTACCCTGATTCTTACAAAGGACGCCAGGCACCATAATTAACTGAACCAGCAGTTCCCTGAGTGGGTGTCCCAAGCAGTGATTCATGGCAGCACATCTAACTGGAAGTGACAGTGTGGTGCCATGGTAGTTGCTAGCAGCCCCAGATGTCAGTGGTGATTGAAAAAGCTGCCTTGAAAGCAAAGTATGCCCGCTGTAGGTATCTTGGTGTTGTGGGAGCTGCTGACTTCAACATCCAAGATGCTACCTCTGAAAGGAAGATCCTGTGATTTCAAAACTCCTGGAATGCCACCATTTCCTTCCACTGTCTCTTAAGAACCACCTACTTCTTGCCCTGCCACAAGCTATGATCTCTCCCAGGGAGATGTGGAAACTCAGTGGGATCTAGGGGTCAGGACTGATTCAGCTGAGAGGCAGGGAAAAAAAAAAAAAAGTCATACATTTACTGCTGGAAGCCAGGAGAAATCTCTGCCTGATGGACAGTCAGGGGAAGCCTGGATGTGCAGAAGGACACCATATGTCTTGCTGTTCTTGGTCATTCCAGCTTCCCCAGGCACCCTCCTGAGATCTCATCAGCACTGCTAAGCTGTGCAAAGGAGGAAGAAAAAGGTATAGAAGAGTAACAACTGCAAGGAACGAGCCATGTTTGTGAAGAGGGGTGGTATACTCGAGAAGGCTCCCTAGGGTTCCAAAGTGTTTGAATCCTGAATTCAAGACATTTTTCATCACTTTGTGTGCAAATAGACAAGGAGGCTACAGTATAGATGGAGAATGAGAACTGCACAGCTTCCTATAAAGACATTGTCAGTAGGATTGGTTGGGAATTCTCAGTTTAAAGGCCTCTGCCTTCTCAGGAGGCAGAGGTCAGTTCATCAAAACAATAAGTATTTGAGGGGAAGAGTCACTTCCAATAACTCTCCTGATTGCAATATTTTTATACCACCACTTCCAAATTTTCAGAAACATCCAACTTCTGAATTATGGAAATTTCTAAAGTTTGCATATTTAGATAAGTGATATTTGAATTTATGTGCATATATTAAAAGGATTAAAAACTTAACACCGTGATTAACAAGATTTGAATGTTTTTCAGTTTGAGGTGTCAGTTTTTCCTAATTATAGGTTTGCACAATTTCAACTTTCCAATTTGGGGGTGGAAACTCCTGAATTTTTTTTTTTTTTTTCCTAGTTCTGACAAATCGTTAATCCATTAGTCCCTTACCTTCTCGCTCTAGGTGAGAAAACTCATTTTAAAAAGTAAAGGCTGGACTTGGAATAGAACATTTCTTTGTTATCAGAGAAAAGACAAAAAATGAACCTCTGATGATATCTTGTTTTGCATTGCATTTGCATATCATGTTCAGAAATATTAGTATAGATGTCTACTTTTATGCACTGATTTTTTTCCATCTGAAAAAAATCTACCAATATTAAGGTGATGAATAAATATTTGCCTGAAAATGGTTGATTTGTAGAATACTGAAGTATTGCATGCAGAGAAAGCTGAATAGGCCAAGGGAATATTGCATACTAAGGAAGGATTTGGGAGTGTGAGATGCATACACATGATGCATTACATTAGGGAGTGCTAAAATATATTTGTAATTTGAAGGACTGGACTACTTCAGAGACTGGAACAGCTTCAGTGCAGGGGATGAGATGCCAATAAAAAAGGGAAATAATCTTGAAGAGAGCTGTGCTGTAGTTCTAGGAAAGCAAGGCAACCACAGATAAACTGTGACCACAGGTGCATATTTGGTTATCTGCCTTGTAAATATGTATGAGTTCAAAACAAGCAAATTTGTCTCAATATGTGTGTAAATACCTAATCAATATGAAGGGTAACGGAGTATAGGTTTGGGCCAGAGAATGCATAGGGGTTGTAATATATGGGTGTGCTAATAGAAGCCTGGGATAGTAATGAGCCCATGTATATGCCCATCAATACGTGCATGTGGGCTCTTTGCACTGAACTTTGCTCTCGCAGGCAATGCTGAAGCAGCAGTTTGCCATTGCTCTCCCCGGCTGGGTCACTGCTAATCAATAGCTTTATAAATCAGGGCTTTTCACCCATAGAGCCAGTCTGATTCCTTGTATAAACACTTGTCAGATTTAATTTACAGTCAGACAGTTCTACTACTCTCCCTTACTCTTGTCTTGATGTTGCACTGAGCACAAGCTGCATTTCTTACTTTTCTGTGCCTGTTTTTCTCTTCTGGTGATGTATTTTACTTCAAAGGAAAAGAAAGGATATCATGACCTCCTCTACCAGCAGGCTTTCTAGACTTAGTGAACTGCTCGTAACTCCACCACCCTCTCTCCCAGTTCACTGCCACGTAAAGAGTAGGGATTTAGTCTTCCCTGGTGAAACATGTCAGCTGGAACAGAAATACATGAATATGGGTGGGAAATAATATGGAGTACCTGCAGGAATAGACAGACTGATCAAAGGCAACCCATCTTGAGGACAAACCCTGGCTGGGAACGTGATGAGATAAAAGTTTTGTCATCCCAACTGGTCTTTGTCAAGAGCTAATAGTCTGTTGTATTCATCATTCTTTGTATGTTTGCATAAAATGTGGTTTCCAATTAAGATATACAGGATTAGAGGACGAGTTTAAAAACAGTTCTCTGCAGAGTGTGGGAAAAATTATATTTACAATGAACAAATAATATAATATAGACATTAAGCATTGTGTCAGCAATTGTCCATTGTACCCATTACCCGTTACCTTTAGTAAGGGCCTTATTTACTGGATGGCCAGGTGATAACTTTGTTAGCAATGTTCTCTAGTAGCATGTTAGCAATGTTCTCTAGTATCTATGTTCCTAAAGCATATGCACATCTCAGAATCATCTGAGAGAAGAGTTGTTGTCTTGATTTATTATCAAGACAATGAATTAATGACATTTTTGGAAACTGAATGAAGCTCCCGAAAGAGGGAAAAAATGGTGCCTGAGGCAGATTTGCCACCAAGGTAAGTCTGTGGATGGAAACTGCCACAGCAGCGAGTTCCAGTTCTAATGGGGATATGTGGAATACCTAGAAGATGCAAGAAGAGTGTAAGAGTAAACTGCCTGTAAGGCAGTGAAGAAGAAGAGCTAAAGAAGAACACGGCAGAAGAAGAACATGACAAGACAGCAGTGCCCGGGAGGGGACATCCGTGGCAGGGAAGGTGAACGAACCCTGTGCAATGGTGCTTTATGGGGGATAAGCTGAAGGAAGTGAAATATCAAAATGAATCAACAATCAACAGATTTTTTAAAACAAATGGATAGAAATAAATGATAGCAAGCTCCCAGGCAGACATCCTCGAGTCCCAGAAGGGTGAATTAGCTGCCGCAGGGTACCAGCTGTCTCTGAAACCAGACACAACATACTTTAAAATTTTGGAAGCTTTGACTAGGTGGATCAGCCAGGTCATCAATCACGTAGAACTACGGGTCTAGATTGACCCATATGAGAGGGATTATCTCCTTATAGAATAACAAATGTTTTAAATAAAGGAAGTCAAAAGAATAACTGACAAGTTCTCAGAGTAAATGGAAGGTCCCAGGGGAGTCCCTCTCAGATCTGTCCTGGAGTTTGTTCATCTCTGCATATTCATAAATGGTCTGGAAAAAAAGGGAATAAATAACAAAACATTATTCAGTATAGTCAGTTCTGTGCTAATTTCTAGACTCACCAAAGGATCTCACACAGCTGAGTGAGAGGGTGATAAGACTGCAGCTGAATTTCAGTATTGATGAACACAGAGCATTTAGGAAAAGAAAACCCTAACCACACATACAAAATTATAGGCTCTACGAATCACACAGAGGGAAGAAGAGAGTAGTAGAGGTCTGTATAGCCAGGCACTGTGCATACAAGAAAAACAGCAAATAATTATTCACTGTGTCTTACTGCTAAAGGAATAGGCAGGCTGAAATGAAACAATCAGACAGCAGGTATAAAAAAAATGCTTCTTTACACACTTCATAATTAAATTGTGGAAGTCATTGCCACAGGGTACTATAGAGAAAAAAGCAAAATCTGGTTCATGAGGTAGATTAGAGTCATTGACAGAGAACAGGTCACATCGGTCTGCAGAGTTCCTGAAACTTGCACCTCCTGAGATATGGTCACTAACTTAGAATCCCAATGTGCATTAAAGGACCCTTTCCCTGACATCAATTACCCCCAAAAAAAAAAAAAATTTTGAGGAAATATTCATTTACATGAAAAATATCAGGGCATAAATATGGTTTCACAAGTGGTGCCCAAACTTGGAAACATTTTAAGTGTTTTCTGTTTCCTTATGAAGAGGCCAGCTAACTTCTCTCTCTACAGTGCCTGAGGAAATGAGAAAAGATAAGCAGAACCACAGTATGGAAATAAATTGCAGATGCCATCTAATTACATAGTTCAAATTCTTAAAACATACATACCACATCAGGCATTTCACTTTTTTTTTCAAAAGAAGGAAAAATGTGAATTCTTGGGAAAAAAAAATGTCTGGAAGTAAACAACTGGCAAGTCAGACATGAGCTGTAAGTTCAAACACCTTTGCTAAAAGCCTCTTTTCATTTGCAGTTTATTGCACAGCATGAAGCTGCACACCACTGGTTATAGTCTTTTTTTAAACGCTTGGAACAGTAAAATATAAGAAGATTAATCATATGCAATATATATTCATTACCTAAGTATTGAGGTGCCAAATCAAATAGATTACTTTGCATAAACATTTCTCATAAAATGAGTGGGCATCATATTTAATAAAAATCACAAACAAGTGGAGAATGATTGCCCTGCATGCAAAAGCAATATAAAATAAACACCTTCATAAGCAACCATTTCAACACTTACCTCCAAAAGCTATTCTTATATACAATCCTTTTATGACAGTAAATCGGGTCTGGGTTACACAGCTTTGCAATTATTATTCCCTCAAGAAGGAGACAATATGCAACTTTACGGCAACTTTTCCTTTACTTAATATTGCACATAAATTATTGCCAGGACACAGGCAGACGAATAAGCAGAATTACTCCCTGTTTCTTTTTCTCTCCCTCTTCTGTCATCCTTTATTTATTTATTTTTGCCCATTTCTCATTTCGAGAAAGGATTGTTTTCTATGAGAATATTTCCTCCTGCATTAAATGTAATCACTACTGGGAAAAAAAGAATGGTCTGCAGGTCAAGTTTTATTACTGTCCATTAAGAGACCAAGCATTGCTATGAAAGGGCAGAAAATCAAATATATTGCAGAACCAGTGCAGCACTGAAAAACAAGGAAATAAATTATCGGGAAAAGGGGTGCATAGTTTGTAGGAGCAACACAGAGGTTCACACTAAGAGCGTCTTTCTTCGCACAGGTGAATGCAAGGGAGAACACGAAACTAGTTGATTCTTGTGAATATATCAGGCCACCATGCAAAGCCGCCCAGAGCCAGCACAGCCATGGACAAGGTCTGTGGTCACAGCATGGAGCAGGACGAGGCCTATTTGAAACTTCCTCATTTTCAGTCTAAAATGTAATAGCAAGATATTTAACACAGTAGGTGTCCTAACTCCCACACTTTGACCCTTCATTTAAGAGGGTCCTGCCTTCCAGTGCAATGCATAGCATAGAAGTTATTGGCCAGGGCTATCGCAGAGCCAGAATACACTGAATGACCACATCATGTCCTCCCTCTGCCAGCAGAGCCAATTCGTGGATTTTTACCTGTGTCTGATGTTCTCATCGCCTGTGCCAGAGGTAAGTAAGGTGACTTGTCAGGTCACTATTTTTGGCTAGGGTCTGACTCCCAACATCCCTTTCTGCCAACAACACCTACCTGAAAACCAGAGCAAACCTGCTGCCAAGGGTCCAGGCCAGTCCCAACTCCAGAAGCTTTTGCTTTTGGAAAAATTGCCCTGGAATTGGTACCATTGTAACTGCTGATACAAGATGAAGGCCAGGCTAGAGTTACAGTCCAAAGGGCATCAGTAGGGATGATGTTTCAGACTCAGCTTTAGCGTGCTTGTTGTAATCCCTGGGTCACCATGATTTTCTGTCCAATAAAATTGTGAGTCCTCACCATTTTACACGGTTTCTAGCAGCATCTCTCATGCTCTCATCCCAAGCATGTTTTTCTTCATGAGGTGCAGAGTGCATGAACACAATCCATTACTACACCTTCTAGTCTTGTACTACAGATATAAATTGGACGCTGTCAGAGATAATATTGAATGAGATGGACCTTTTATCTGACTTAGATAGACCTAGGATAGCTGTTAAGTTTCTTTGTCACTACCCTCTCAAGTAGTATAGTGAGTTGTTAGGTTCAGAACCACTACTGACATTACTGCTTATAGAGAGAGACGTGTTAATGGTTTATACATTACCGTACTAGGAGAAGTGCATGAGGAACAAATGGATAACTCCAACAGCTGAATAAAAACATAGCCTCTTGTTTACACTTTGTGGTTTGTAGCTATTATGCCATCCCTCCAAGGAGCTTAAAGTTGCTTAAAGAACAGGAAGGTATTAAACACATTTAGAGAAAGTAGTAACCTTCAGGGAGTTCTTAATAATTCACTGTTTCCAGGTTTAATCTAAGTTAACCATGTGTTTCATTTTCTTGGTCATGTATAAGTTAAAGTCCTCTTAAAATCCTAAGTATAACTTTGTACATCTGTTGCAATGTGCTATAGGAAGAACTCTGAAAATGTAAGCTGTGGGAGAGAATCATCAGAAAATGCTGCTTAGAGCAAAATTACAAGCTATAGGACGCAGTGAACACCTAATTGCCATTAATGAGAATTGTCATAGAGTTAAAAGACAATGTCATTTCATTTAGTGAAAGCAGCACTCAAACCATCCTGAACGTGCCCGTGCTACGCACCATGTATACTGACACCAGGTACGTTAGCTTGTCCAGGAGGGGAGAGGCCTTCTTCCTCCACTGTGCAGGCAGCAACACTGCTTTGTGAACGGATAGCAAAAGCATGGTCCCCCCCGACATCTCCAGAAACAACATGGGGCAAATTGATGAGGCAAGAGAGCAGGCCCATCACTGTCCAACTCTTCCAGTCCTGGCTGCAGAAGAAACAAGCCACTTGGAAGAGCACATTTCGCTTTTGACAGCAAAGACGACTCTCTGGAATGTAGCAGCCTCAAGGGTTTAACTCGTTTAAATCTGTGTTTCCATTCATGTTTCCAAAGAATAGTCTGCAGTGCTTAAATGCTGGGTCTGGCAACTCTTGCCGTAACTATAAATCCAAGTAAATACTAAGTCAAAAGGATAATCGATGTGAGTTTTCAGGCGTAGTGTCATCAATCCAGACTATTTCACCATTCAAACATCATAGAGCAGATTCTCAGCTAACTCAGCTACATTCACAGAGCATTTAAAGGATTCACATGCTGAACTGCACTGAACTGCAGCTCATATTCAAAGGGGGTTGAGGTCTAGGATTGCTATTTTGCACAGCTTGCTGTGCTGTCTATACTTTATTGCCCTAACAACAGACTCTTTTTCCTCTGTGCCTTACTGTCCCTTCTTAAACCTACCCATAAACATACAGTATTCTGAAATGGCCTAGTCTGTCTTATGCAAAGGATAAAATTGTATCATCTGAATTAAAAAGAGGAAAAATAGCATGGAGTCTATCTTATCAGGGAGAATTACTGCTTTAATCCTTCATGGTGTCTATACTGGTAAGTTATAGTCCCCAACCTTGAAAAACCACTTGATTAGCATTTAATTACCCATCACACTGAAGCTGTGATAAGA
Organism: Nothocercus julius; assembly: GCA_013398735.1. Lineage (NCBI taxonomy): Eukaryota > Metazoa > Chordata > Aves > Tinamiformes > Tinamidae > Nothocercus > Nothocercus julius. Next base: position 13,341,826 of record VZSV01000002.1, read on the forward strand.
GACACAGTTTGTTCTTGATTTCTACATGAATCATGTTAAGTCAGCTAGTTGGTCATGATTAATGTAGATACCATGAGAGACTAATAGGAGTCCTACTGGAAGTGATTAGGATGATATCTTCATTAATAGCAGAGCAATATATACTTCGTGGTTTAAAATTTAATCTCTCTGCATCCCATTTAAAATTTAAGAGTCCCAGTGCTAGATACCGCATTGCCCTGCATGCTTTTACAGCTGTTTGCATTTGTAGAAGGCATTTTATACTTAGTTTACTGGAAGCGGCTGTATTGTCACAAAATGCTGGAGAATCGGATTCTAAGTGTTTGTTACTGATCTGAATATCTCATAGCATTTTTTTCTTCATCTGCTGTAGGAAAGAGCTCCTGCAGGGCAATCTTAAAATATGAATCCCACAAGTCCACAGCTGTGCAAAAGTACACAGAAAGAAAGGGGAAAAAAAAACCATATGCCTTCTTCCAGTCAAACCAAGTGGCGCTATCAGTTATTAACTTGACCTATTATACCATGTAGGCAGGAAATCTGTTGAGAGAGACAGAAGCAGGATTAAGAAAAGGAAATACTGCATTCCCCAGTCATATATATAGAAACAAAAGCAAGCTGATATTATTTTTTATTCCTTCCCCAGGTACCACACTTCATGACAGTGCTGAGATTAACAACCTCACTCTCAAAAAGTGTGGGCAGCCTTTGCACTCAAAATAACACTTTATGACTTCATTCTCTGGGTGGTCTTGATAAGGCTTCTGCAGGAGTTTTGATGCAGAGCATTATCGTGCTGCTGGGGTATTGATTGATCCACTGTGAGATGGGCAGGAGGTGCTCATATAGGTTTGAAATCCCCTACTTGGGTTTGCAAATGGCTCCCCTAGGTAAGATTTATGTTACTGAGATGGCAAGAAGTGAAGCAGAGTTCAGAGGAATTTTATAGATGTAATCCCAGCTCCTAAATGCTTTCTATATTTAAAAATATGCATACAAAATATATATAATTTATATACTTTCAAATCTTTGTTCAAAAATACTGTTTCCAGGGATTTCTTGATGACTATGGGAGAAGGCTAATCTTTCTACTTTTTGTAATAGAACTGTCAGGTTTCTCAGGCTACGCACCACAGTGCATTTCAGGATCATTTTTAATTGGTGCCTGTGAGAGAATTGTAGTAATTTGATTTGAAACTACGACTGGCCAGCAGACAGCATGCAGCACACTATGAGCTCAGAGAATAAAGCTGTGTTTGCTGAAGCTACTAGCTCAGGGGAGTTGCAGTACTTGGCAGCACAAAACTATATTCAAGGAAGAGGACACAACCAAGTGAAAATTCAAACAGAAGCAAACGTAGATCACAGAAGACTAAGTTCTTCTGCAAGAGTCTCACTCTGCTGGAGGTTGCAAAGTGACAGCTGTGGCATTATGGCTCATGCAACATCAAACTTGGCATGAACATTGGGGGAACCATACTGTGTCTTGATTAAGAGTTTTAGTATGCTTTAATAGCTGAATTGGTTTCTTCCAGACTGAATAATTTTTTTGACTGCAAATCGATCTACATCTCAAGTTCCCTTATTTTATCGGAACTCACCCTGTGATAATAACATTCATTCTAGAAGAACATAAGCACGACATAAGTCATTTCCCTATATTAGTCTTGTATTAATTTCCATTAGTTACTAATTATTGGTAGATACCATCCTCAGGCTCATACAAAAAGTGACAGCAGGAATTTCCTAAATCTCCAGTATAACTTGGCACTGCGAGCTATAAGAAGCCAGCTATTACTCAGCTCTGATCTAGAGTCAGCTGGAAATACTACAGCCCAGCACTTCTGTCTCTCAAAATACCAATACATCTAATTCAAAATGTTTCTACTGATTTCGATAAAATTCCACTTGAAAAGTACTACAGTGAGATACATTCTCCCTTAGCCTTTTAGATCAGACTTTTGCTCTGTTCCAAAATGGTTTTCATGTCAATATTTTACTGTGTATATAAATTATATATAAATGGGGAAAACATTAAAGTTAAAACCAAAATTATACACTTTGATTTTATCGAAATCAAACAAACCTCAAACCCTTATTTTTTAGGAATTCATTAAAAAGTCATCATTAAAGAAAAAATTCATATTGAAACTCTTTTCCAGATTTCTTGCAGATACATGTGAGCTCTGCCTGTACTCTAAGCCAGCCAGGAGCATAATTAATGTGGTTAGTACTTCTCTAAATGAGCAACTGGCTGCAAGGAATACACTGCAAAGGACAAGTGCAAGCTCTGCAGGATGATCAACTGCATGAAAGCCGGGAAGCAAGCAGTCATGCAGCTATTCTACAAAAAGGATTTGGAGATTCTAGAGGATCATGAAGTAAATAAAAATAAATTCCAAGCAGTTTTCAGTAAAACTGAAAACAAACCCAAAAAACTAAGAGAAGAAAATAATGCTGAAATACAAACAAAACTCTTTCCTCGCTCTGCAGAACTGACCAAACCTTTGCAATAGTGCTGTGCACCACCGTTCAAGGGACACATGGATCAGAAAGAGAGACCAAGAGCAATGAGAAGAGCTCTAGAAAATATAAGATAACGTATATTTTATATTATATTAATCCAGGAAAGATGGAAATCCTTGGGTTAATGCAGTTTGGAAGGAGGAGACTGAGACAAGAAACTTCAAATATCATAAGCCTATGATCACCAGAAATAAGAGATCCAAGCCAGAGCAAGATATCTTGACTTCTGTGTGAAAGTAGTTGGCTTCACTGAATACTTACTTGCCAATAGGAAACTAAGGAATTCCAGGAAATAGGAAACTAAGATCCATAACCCATAACCAGAGTTCATCCAGTCTTGACCCTCTGCAGCTTCCAGCCACAGTCACTGATTAATCCAGCCAGCTGGGGTTCTGCTGAGAACAGCTCATGGGAAACTCAGGTGGCTCCTTGCCCCTGAGACCCCAGCCCCATCCGCCTGTCCCACACGCTCACAGCACAATATTGTCATCGCATGGGGCTGCTTGTCACATTCCTAATTCTCACTTGCTTTGTGACTAATAAGCTGCAAAGAAAACCTACCTGCTAGTATGGAATTTGAGCAATCTGTTAGGAAGAAACCAGGAGCTGGCTGTAAAATACATATCGTTATAAGCATTCACCATACATTCTGTGGACTAGCAATCACATTTGAAATGGAAGTATTATTGCTCCTCAGAAACCAGGCCTACAGGATTGCATTTGGCAATGTATAGCTAGTGCTGAAGGAGCATGCTTGTCTCTTTGCTCTACAGCTCTGAAAGGAAACTCCAATGTCAGTCTAAGATAGTTATGTAGGGAACGCTTCTTCCACAGCCTCCCATTTTAGTCACTAAGCACAAAAAAACATTTCACTTCTCTCTAGCCCAGATGATTAAGGGAATTTATGGGTTGAATTTGGTTTGAAATTACCAGAATTGAAGGTGTGTGACTACACGTGTGTGCCTAATTCAGAGGCAAATGATTTTCCAGGATGCACTGACTACTGCGGGGGTTTGGGTACCTGAATTCCATCTAGGCAACAAGATCAAACCAAATATCTCATTTTTCAAAGGCAATAAGAAAGTGGGACAAATCCCACTCCAAATGGCATATTATTTTTTGAGATAAAGTCTGCGAAACATTCCTATTGAAAGCACCACCCTGACTGAAAACATACTGCCTAAAAAAAAACATAAAAGAGAGCAAGCTCTTTGGCTTCAAAAGACTGATTTTGATTGTTTACCAATTTGGATATTAGCTAAAGTTTAAAACACATGCACCTTCTAGAACAGATTGAATTCCACTTTCCAAATACAGATGGTCATTTTTAAACATATGCCAAAAAAAGTTTGTTTGTTTGTTTTTCCTCTTTATTTTTTCACCTCTAAAAAGATAACAATTTCTTAAAAATATTTATATCAAAATGAATATAGTAAAAAAAAAATTTCCACCACATAACCATTCATCAAACTGTACATATATATATATATGCATATATACATATATATATATACTGTACATATAAATATCAATGTATGTATATACGTATATATGCTGAAATTTTCACAAAATTTCCCTGGAAATGAGGCAAGGTGATAGAAATATGCTCTTGCTCCTAGTTGCTCCTCTGCCTGGGTCCTTAGGACCCCATCTGGCCCATGATTTCTTTTGAGCTCTAGGGTTTGCTGTTCTAGGAAGTAAGTGAAGCAAACTGTCCTTGTGTTAGAGAATTTATGATTTCCAGAGGCTGTGTTTATGGGCAGCCCTTTATACAAACTATCCTGAATTGGGAAATTTGGGATGTCCTGCTTTATGAAAGAGTTTGCATTTTTTAGATTTTCATAATTGCTCTGAGAAGTTTCTCACACTCCAGGTTTTGGACAGATATGTCTAATTCAGAACAATATTATGTTTCTATTTGACAGGTTCCTTTTGGTATTTTTCCTCAGTTCAGCCATAAACCTGAAACATTCATAGTAGAACAAAAAGAACATGCATGTATGTTTTCAGCTTGTATCTAGACATTAATATTTCAAGGAACAGTGACAACGTACAGGAGGAGTGTTTGCTCACCAAAGCCTGGGCAGAGCAAATATAGACAAATATTTCCACACGCCTACCAACAAATCCAGTTGTTTGGTAATGAGGTCATGAGGATGTTTCTTGAGTTTCCCACTGCAAAAAGAGATCACAGCCCTTGAGATCCATTACAGTTTCTTTCAAAATCCCATCAATCTGAGCAGGACCAAGATCAGGTCCCAGGCACACCTGCACTCTGATATCAGATGAGGCATACTAAAACTACTAATTCCAAACATTATGACAGTTTTGTAATTTCCCCTTAGGTAAAATGGGGATAACAGTTCTAATCTCACCCCTAGGGTAAGGATGTGTAAACTCAGATTTACAGAGAAATCTTGAAATGGAAACTTTACACAAGAGTTAGGTATTAATTTTATTACTCTTTAGAATTCTTAGCACCTACCATGTTTTTTCAGAGAACTGTATCTGTGGCATTTGGTATGTTCAGAAAAAGTTTTATTTTGCCAGACAGTTATGGCTGGAGTTCTGCCACATAAGATAAAAATATCTGTCCATCTTGGAAGTGAAAACCAAGAACATATTTGCATTAAGAACTGTGTGCACCTTGTTTGCTTCAGATTCAATTTCAAGTTACTGTAAACATTTAACTTTGCTAATATTTTACAATAAGGGCACAGAAACACCTCTGGGAGGCAGCTTGTAAGAGTTCTATTCTGTGCCAATATTTACTTTTTCTTTATAAGAACACAAAGATTTCCCCAAATGTTCATGTATTCACAAGCTAAAAAAGTGAGAAACAACAATGAAATATTTAGAGAAAACGTAAAGGTATCAAACTATTAGGCAACATTTTTGGCTGTCTTTGCTATAGTCTCTAAAGTCTAAATTTTTCTCGTCAGTAGTAGAGCTGTATCAGAAGAATCTTATAAACCCAGCCACTTTGCTCCAGCTATCAAAAGCAGACATCAACAAACATTGAAGCAAATGATAATAATGAAATCAAATGAAAATCCAGCGTGGCAGCCAGGACAAGAATTATGAGAAATCTTGCATAGATGTTATATCGTAATAATTTATGGCTATGCTGTGGGATGCTCCCTGTGAGAATGAGGGTGTTTATTTATGTCTTACATAATCGCTTTATTGATACTAAACTTCAGCTGAATGATCTAATAGGAGACTGATTAGAGGGAAATTCCCTAGCTATGAGGAACTTTTGCTTATAACTTCAAAGCCCTTCAGAAGGTCTTCAAACACTTTGTGCTAGTAGATCTTATCCTTAAATATTTCTGCTCAGTTCAATGTCAACACATCAAGACACATAACGATTTCATAACATTTGGAAAGTCATGCTTGGAAGAGTGATCAAGTTGTTGAAGAATTTGAAATTTTCATATTCTCAAGGGAAGGATTTGAGGATTTTTTTCCTCAAGGCTTTCACAAAACAAGTAATTTTTTGAGGACCTTAATACTCAAAGGCATACCAGCCTTATTCTGGCATAATGGGATAACAGCAGCAGTGTTTTTCTCTTGTGCTTTAGCTGAGCATCCCTAACTCTAAATTTTACTTCCCTTTCCCTTTCATTTACCAAACCACAGCCGTTTGCTTACCAGCAGTTAAAGAAAAACAAACAAACAAACAAAAAAGAACAGTCTTCATCATTCTAAAACAACAGTAAAGTACAACTGCAATCTAAACTTCAGAGCACCTCTGATTCAGAACCTTTAAAATTCTGGGTTTGACAATTTTGGCCCAATTCTTGGTCTGTCCACCTAAAGGTGAAGACAAATCTTGTCTTGTCTTCTGGGTTTACAAGGAAGACAAATTCTGTCATGTTTCTGTTCTGCTTTCAGACATTGAAATAAGAATAATACCCAGACTTCATTTACTTTGCAAGAACAACAGCAAGAGCTCATAGCCAAATTTGATACTGAAAGAGGACATCTAGAATCTGAAGGATAACAGAATAGAATAAGAAGGAAATAATGTCTGTGTATACAATACTGAGTAATGTGACCTAACAGGAATTGATACAAAACATGAGACAGTGCTACAGACCAAAACATCCTTGCTATATGGATAAGTGGGCTTTTATTTCGAAGTAAGTCTAAGTTTATTCCCACGGACTAAACATCTATTAGCAGCTGGAGCACCTTAGATGTGTTCTTCTAGTATTCTAGTCCTAACATTAGATGTATTGCTCTGGAACATGTCTACTAGTACACTTTCACTGGAAAGGAATTCAGGTCACATATTCCACAGCTCTATCTAACATGAACACAAGCAGTGTAAGTGGGGCTGATCCACTTCCGAAATGTGCTCCTGATTCAAGGGAAAAAATAGCGCCTGAGTCCAGTTAGGTAAGATGACTGCAATATATAAAGCTATCGCACACCATCTTAGCCGCTATACCAATTGCACAGTAGTTTTATCTTAACTTATCCAAAAGAGAAACAAGGTAGAGCTAAATTGCATTACCCTGTGTTTGTCACAGGCATAGAGCATCAGGGTGGATGGTACTCACTGTTCACTCATGCCCCATGCTGGAGCTTCAAAGCTGAATGTGCTCCTACTGTGAGCTTAAAACCTGAGCTTTAAATGCTCCCTCTGAGCTATTCCCTTGCCTTTAGTATACCAGGAGCCATCCAAACTGTACAAAGTATAGGCAGTGAAATTATCCTTTCTTCTGTGACCAAACCATAATCCAGAAATTTTACATGACTGCTTTCATTTCATTTTCAGCATGGGTTTGCAGGTCTGGATAGTTCTGATAAACTTTGTGAATAATGATCTCAGTTTCAGGCTATTTCCCCACCAAACTCAAAACTAGCTGGAGATTTGCACTTCCATTTGCCTTCCATTTTCAGCTATTGGTAGGTATTGGACTTTTATTCAAGCATAATATAGTTCAATCTTGTCAAGTTTCAATCAGTATTATTCACACAGATCGCTGTTTGAATGGATTACATTTTTGTCCTCCTGACAGGCTGTTTTCCATCTTCTAAAGGATAAGTCGAGCTGTTGTGTTCTACTGAGTAACTGCTGGAGAGGCAACCAATATGAAAACTGAACTGATCATTGGTCTGTCTGATTGGGACAACTATTCATTCTATTCCTGGAGTTCCCTTTGGATTTTGAAGCTAGAAATGGATGAGATCAGTAATAAGAAGTCTGCTTTGAGTCATGATATAAGGCTCTCCTGCTAGGAAAATTAGAATCTGTTCTAAGAAGGTTTCTTCCTAATATAGAGGCCTCTGCTTAGAGTAACAAATTCTTTTAAGAAGCAGCTTTTCAATTAGAATTATAGATTTTATTTTTATTTTTCCTTATTATTTTCAGATCAGTCTCCTACATTTACAAGTGAGAATTCATCCATGATACTCCTGTTAGCATAATTGTAATTGTTATGAAGGCATTGGATACATTTATCTCCTTTCATGTAAGAACCAACAGCCACATTGTTCAACATGTAATGACAACAGCATGTGCTAGATAAAGCCAAAAGCACAGGTGGTGATATACCCTGAAGTGACAGCACTTTTAAACTGCCAGGTTTGCAATGTCAAGCTAGACATAGAAAAACAACAGCAACAACAACAACCAAAATAAATTCTGGTCTTCTTAAAAAAAATCATTTCTCCATCATAAATGTCCTGCAAGTCTAATAAACCCTCACTTGTCTTTGATGCAACTTTGATGTAGAGCTGCAGAGATGTACACAATTATAATTTTATGTTCTTGTTTATTGACAATGCCTAAGAAAAAGCAGTACTCAGATCATGTACTCTTTGCAATTTCATCTTTCATTGCCCATAGGTAATGCAAATCACAATGAACAGATCTGAAAAGAGGAAAAAGGTGCATTGAATAAGTAAGCAAATTTGGCATAATGACTTCCTAGATGCTACTTGATGTACTAGGGCCTCTGGCTATCTGCAGGTACCGGCTTGCTATAACTTTTTGATTACCTTTAACATAACGCCTTCTGGAACTTGAGGCACTCTCGTTATAGCTTCTCCAGCAAAAGTTAGCCAGGTAGATTATCTTTAGGATAACTGCTGTTTCACTTCATAAACCTGTGCCATGCTTTAGCAGCTGAAAATCTATCACGCTGTTTGCATTTTTCAGTTCATAGTTCTCTTTTGAGGTACAAGAGGAATCTTGCCACCTTGAATTTCAGTTCTCTGTAGGTGGGACATGCACTTACTGTAGCTATAAAAGAAGCTATTATAAACCTGACTCTGTGCTAGTTCTATGCATTACTTTTCATGGTCATATTCCCTTTTTCCTTTGTGCTAGCAAACCAAGGAGCTGGATGTTAAGACTAGTAGCTCTGCTATAGCCCAAGATGTGTGTCTATTTTGGAGAAAGAGCCTCAGAGGTGTATCTTCTGTAATATGGGAAAATGAGTCTTTAAATTCTCTACAGATCATCTAGGGCAATAACAGTACTTAGCTCTCAGTTCTCTCCTACATCTCCTGTTCTAGTAACCATTATCTTAATTGAAATAGAAGAGTTTGATTCTTCCTTCTCTGCTGCACAGCTCCCTTGGCACCACTAGATCCATTCAGCTTTGTGAGCCATGGTGCCCTAAGGGAAGCCTGGTGAAAGGCCTAATCCATACAAACCCTCCAAGCCTCAGGACACACACACCTTCAGAGCCTGCTTACAGAGAACCTGGCCCACAGCAGAGGTAGCCACATGCTGCAGCAGGAGCAAGAGCCTGTCTTCTTCTCTGCCTCCTGAGAAGAAATGGACGTAAGTGGACATAGAGAAGCAGCCCGCTCTGTGCTCTTCCCAAGCTCAAAATTGCAGGCCAGCTTTGCGCAGGAAGGATTATTTTTTCTCAGCACTAGAGATGATAACTGTCCACTTTCAAGTGAAAAGCAACGCGCACTTGTGGCCTTGCCCTCACCAGCAGTGTGCCCTCATGGCCGGGAAGGCCGATGGGCTCCTGGCCTGCATCAGGAGGAGTGTTGCCAGCGGGTTGAGGGAGGGGATCCTGCCCCTCTGCTCAGCTCTGGTGAGGCCGCACCTGGGGATTGGGTGCAGTTCTGGGCTCCCCAGAATAAGACGGATTTGGAGCTTCTAGAGAGGGTCCATTGTAGAGCAACAAAGATAAGAGATTGGAACATCCAGCGTTTGGGGAAAGACTAAGTGAGATGTGCCTGTTTAGCCTAGAGAAGAGAAGACTGAGAGGAGATCCGATCGATATGTATGAGTACCTGAGGGGAGAACGTAGGGAGGATGGGGCCAAACTTTTCTCAGTTGTGGCCAGTGACAGGACAAGCGGTAAAGGTACAAACACAGGAGGTTCCATCCCCATGTGAGGAAGAACTTCTTTGCTGTGCGGGTGCCAGAGCCCTGGCACAGGCTGCCCAGAGAGGCTGTGGAGGCTCCTTCTCTGGAGACCTTCAACCCCGCGGGGTTGGACTGGATGATCTCTAGAGGGCCCTTCCAACCAAAACCACTCTGGGATTCTGTGGTTCTGTGAAAAGGATTCTGCTTTACCCAGGATCAAAGGGGCGACAGACAGGCAACGGTCCTGCCTCCCTGTCCACCAAACACCTGACTAAACACCTACCTGCTTCAGACAGAACGTGGTCAAGGCTTGAGCTCACTATTCAGCTTGAAAACTTGCTTATATCAATCTATTACTCTCATCAATAAAAAGACAAGATTGAGACACTCTAGCAGCAAGTAAGATCCTTATAAATGGCTTTGGAGTCCTGAGATCCAAAAACTGTTTTTAAACATTGACTGCTGTGATGAATGAGGGCAGTTTATACAAAGATCATTATGAAATACATCATTTCCTCCAGGTGTAACTGCTCTCCTGGCATTGCAAAAAATGTCATTTTAAATGCTTGCCTATAATCATCCCATCACGTACAGCTCTGTATTTGGGTTACTTTAATATTTTATGAATGTTTACGAAGTTTCACCTTGCAAAAAATAAGCACGAAATTTAAGGGGGTTAACTGACAGGTGGCATCAAAGTACTGTCAAAAACCAAAATATTTAATAGATTTGCCTAGTCATTTGGGAAAGTTTAGCAAATCCTATAGATGGCCATATGATTTTGTCTGAAAAGGAAAGAAACAAAATAGAACAGCATTTAAACATTGTGAAAGGAAGCTGCAAAACATACAGTAGAGCTGGCATATTCCACTCCTGATCCAGATATAATAGACATAACCTTTCTTTTTTTTAGCGGAAAATTCTGATGTCTCCCGCTAGAAACTAGAGTCCTAATTATACATCTGTTTTTTAGGAAGACAGAGAGTTTAGTCATTGTAGGAACCATGAAGTGAGGAGATAGGAAGGCAGGTTTTAGACTAGAGTTTTAAGAGCATATGGCAAATAACATTGCTCTGAAAATCCTTATGTGATTAGTCTATTTATCCTTTTCTCTATACACTGGGAGATAAAGAAGCTTCTCATTTGAGAAGCTAAAACTACTTATAAAGTCCAAACTTGAAGTCAGTCTTTCAGACCTTGTCTATGGAGGGAGTCATTTATTCCATATGTGAATTATTGTTTTCATCTTATAGAACCTCAGTAAGTTATAAAATCCCTTTCCTTCTCTTGCCGTTCAAAACAATACAGTGATGGTAACTTCTAGAGAGCGCTATAGATGCCATTTGTATGTCAAATTTTAGTAAGATCTCAGCTGAACTACTCCTCAGACAATGGAGACCAAGTTAAAATAGCCAAAGGAGCCTAGGCTGAAAACTAATCTAATGTTAAAGCCTAGACCTAGAAGAGTTTAATGAACAGCCTATTATTCTCCAGTAATAGACCAAAGAGAATAAGTTAGTTAAAGCAATCTCTGCAGTAGGTATCCAAAGTTAGGCAAGACAAATTCCATCTTCTGTGCAGAGGTCCCTAGAGCCATTTAACCGTTAAACATCATAGCACTCCAAACAGTTAGGCTGATAAGAATCATTAGACTTATACTGATTAGTTTTCTAGAGATTATGCAATATATGGTACGTCCATGTGAACTTCCACGGGAACATCCGGGCCCAGAAGATTTTCTCCTGCATCAAATCTGCTACTGATAGAGATAGTTTAGCAAGGCAGATGCTGAGGGGTCTTCCCAGTAGCCTCTCTAAATCGTCTGCTTTCCCAAGCTTCACAGCACATTGTGTGCATACAAGTGTCCCAGCAGCCAAACAAGGAGTCCTTGAAGGCAGCTTTGGATGCATGGTGGCATTTGAGGTGCTTTCCTCCCCCTTCAAACTCCAGCAGTGAGGCAGAGCATGCCACACAACCTCTGATGCCTTGGCCATGGATGGGACCTGCAGGTAAAAGGGAAAATGTGGTAGTTAAGAGATAACAAAGGTTGTTAATCATATGCCAATGAGATCCTGTAATTCAGGGATTCCCTGATAGACTCCCGAGTATCGCTTTGAGAACCATTTGATAATAGTAATTGCATTTTTCTATTTATGTTTTTTCAGAAAGGTACAATTTTTCCAATTTTCCAAGTTGTGTGAAACTTGGGCTTTTTGGTCAAGTCTTTCAAAATTTCTTGGTACAAGCTTTCTACTTCTATGTAGTTTGAAGTGTTTTGTTTTGACATTTGCTTCCACATCTCTCAATCAGTGTATTTTCTCTTCTCTGTGAATGTTTACAGTTTCTTTCTAAGCAAGGCATTCTCTTTTCCTGTGTTCCCACAGATAAGATCAACAGAAGTGCTGAACCTTGCTTTGAAGTGAAGAAAGGAAGCTGCTCCTGGAATACACTTTCCAAGAGCGCTGTATCTTGTATCTTCACTTTCTTTGTTTCCAAGGACCCCAGATCTATTGCCCTTGAGGCTACATGAAAAATATCACTTGGATTAGTGTCTGTAGTGATTCAGAGATTCAGAGTGTGTGTTTGCACTGAAGGGTTGAGTTGGTCTGTGAGATGGAAAAATCTGTAGTTTGCAGATAGCTTTAGTGCCTGAAAATAGCTTCCTAGTGCTGTTTTTTGTCTTAGTTTGGTTGAACTTTTAAGCATCTGACCTGCCTATAGCCAGGAAAAGGAACTCTGTTAATGTGCATGCTGAAATTAGGAATAAATATATAAACAAATTGCCACCTGAGGTGCTCTATTATCACCCCAAATGTAGTGTCTGATATGTCTTATCACTTAAATAAAACATAAAGCACTTATTAACACATACAAGTTTTCTTATTTCACACAAAATCAATTTTTAAAAGTTTTTTTTTAAAAAACCTCTTGTTTACTCCAATTCACATGAAACCAACCTTAAAAAGAATTACAACATAAAAAAATTATCTCTCTCGTTTACCCCCAGTTCTCCTTTTGGCCTGGGTTACACATAGCAATCTCTTCTTCTTTGTCGTTCAGAGGAAGGGCACCTCTTCAGCATACTGCAAAACCCAAGTCAACTTAACAAAATCCCAGATCCACGTAACAAAAAAAGAACACAGTATTAGTTATTACAATTACACTCACACTCCAATATTCCTATGCCCTACATTCACCCACTGCAAATTTTGTCAAAGCATTAGAGACATTAGTGGTTGCTAATACAGATGCAATTAGGAGAGACGTAACAGAGAAGGAATTCACAAACAAGCAGACCAGTTTTGTATTAAAAGAGAATATAAAAGGTGAATCACTTATTCCTTTTTTGTTTAACCTGTGGCAGAAGGATATAAACTGCTCAGCATAAAGTATACTGAAGAGAGATTTGTAAAGTGGAAGTAGAGTGGATTAAAGAGAGAAAATTCTTTCACACTTTGTACTGTTTCTCTTTTTAAAGTGTCTGCCCTTCAAAGCACACAAATATGTTTTCATTTGGATCTTTATAACAATGATGCTGGTATAATTCCATAAATCACTGGAGTCATGAATAATTACTAATAGATATAAGTCAAGGTTTTTTTTTATCTTAGCTCAAAAGACTTTGATGATTTTCAGCCAAAATTTTACTAAAATAATTCAATTTCCTGAAAACCTACTTTTCTTCTATGAACAGCATCTTTGTTCCGTCTTTTGGAGGAATTCCATTTGAGTGTATTTCTGGAGGAACAATGTAAGAATCACACTGGGAAGTTACCATATAATGAATAAATATCAAAGCTGAGCTGAAATGTTGAGTTTACCTTCAAAGAAGTCTCTTCTTCATGCTTTTCAGGGACACTGACACTATTCAGATTTTACATGAGACTCCAGAGGAAACCCAGAATAGAATTAATTTAACAAAAGAGCCTTGTGTGCTACACAGAGACTTCAGGAATTTTATTGAGGTCACTAAGTCGTCATGAACAAGCATTAAAGACAAGCAGTTGTCCAAAAAGCCTATATGAACAAGAACAGAAACTATATTAACACTAATATCTGTGTTTCCCCTGATGAACTTGCAGAGTTCTCTACCTTTTTTGTAGCACCTGGCTAGAGAGAGTGGAAAATGGCTTAAGGCTAAATTCTCCTTTACTTCCCACTGTGAACAGTTCAAGCAATAAGAGCTTGCTTTGCCTGGACACATCTAGCCAGGGAAGCAATGAGTTCATGTGGCCACACAAACACACAGAGTGGTCTGAATCACAGGATAAATTCAGCTAATTTCAGCTCAGAGTTAAATTATTGACATCTACAGCTTGGCAAGTCAATCTAGGCCCCAGCATTACTCTCTGGAGCAGTTTCTTTCCCTGTGAGGAACAGTGGGGAATTGGGAAGATGAATTGCTGTATCCAGAAGAGAACAGCCCATTTTCAATCCATTTTGTTAAACTGAAGTGTTGACAAAGACTCTCTTATCCCTTAAAAGCACCCTTTGTAGCCCCCTATTTTAAGATGTGCAATTTGTATATAAAGTTATGTATGGAGAGAGTCTATTAAAAGGGTGGATAAATTGATAGTGAAATTTAAATGCTGTCTGCTAATTTTGGACCTGTTTTGGTCCCTTCATTCTAAACATATGAGTAGTTCTTTTGGTTCAAAATATGTTGGTCCATTAAGACTCTGTTTTGGTTTAAACATACTGAAATGCTCTCTATCACAGTTTAAGCAATTATTGTGAACTGGTTAATGATTGTAGGAAATTTCAACAGTACATGCAAACCCTTGCAACTCTTGCAAGTAAATGTCAAGCTATAATGGCAAGAAATATTTATTTATCAAACCTCTCAGGGTTTCCTTGAAAATTCCCCCATCCAAGCACCAAGGGCATCATGACATCAAAAGCTTGATTCTAAATATCATTGTGTCAACAAGACTCTCTGGTGATTACCAAAGGACCTTAAGTCTATATCACAATTTTCTGAGTCTCCAATTCAGGCAGAAGTCCTATATGATCTGAACAAGAATTTTAACAATATCAGAAACAAGGGAACTTTTGGATTCTCGACCCTCTGTCTGCAGGGCTGCCTGACAAAAATCTTCTTGAGAACCAAGACTTGAAAAGGAGTTTCCATGGGCTTTAATTCTGTCAGCAATAGGAAGTTGAGGTTCATATTATGCCATGGTTTTCTTCTATAGCAGCTAGGAATAATCATGTATAAATCATGAAGGTGCTAAAGAGTGTTCATATATTTGAACTGCAGTATGGTTCCCAAGCTAATTAAGAAGTATTAATCTGACTTGTTTGGACTCTGGCACATATTCCATATTGGTCATGACAATATTATGCATATCTTTCTCCTGACCTGCACAGTATTGGCAGGCTGATTTGCAGGCATATGTATCGCACTTTATCTATGCAGGAGCCCCTAAATAAAAATGGAGTAAATCTCTAGAGATGTTTTTCTCTATGAATTTTCACCTCTCCCCAGTTTATTTGATCTTCTTCACACTCAGTTCATAATATGTAATTACTCTGCTAGCCTGTGCTCAATTATTGAAAGTCTAGCCCTTTATTATTGAATTTTATATCTTAATATTAATATATTAAAGGTTAACAGACCTAGTAATACAGAAGGATGTTGAGGTCCCCCAGTATTAACAATCAGGCATTAAATAAAGTACGTAGAGCCACAAATCCTAGTAGCAACAGGGTACAAAGCAGGAACAGTTCAACCAATAAATATTTATTATTTTTAGACCAGATGATATATTTGAAAAAGCAGAAAAGTTGATCATGTTTGATGCCTATGGGGATAAGTAGTCTGCTTGTCATGTTTGGAGATAGGAAGCCAAACTAGATTTCCAGCTGCTCTGGTCTTTCAGATAATCACAGAATAAAATTGCAATCCAGCTAGCCCTGGAGCTTTTTTTGGAGCTCAGGATATACTGTCAGGTTACTGAGGAAAGGCTACCACAGACTAGCTGAGCTTTGGTAGTCGTTCACAGTCACTACTGCCCACAGCAAATATAGTATAATAGGAGTTATTTGTAACTTCAGGGAAGAAGACTGAGTTTCATTAAAACACATTTACCTGGTCTTAGAGTGCTCCCAACACACAGTTATTCTTGCTATTCTATTCTCAGCTACTCAGACACAGGAATGCTTTAGAGATGGTAACAGAGCTTAGGCTCAACTAGGTTTGCAACTATCCTTTCCCTGTTTTTTAAGGGTATATTTTTGATGGTTCAAACTAATTCTACAAAAGAAAATATTAATTACAGTAAGTATAAGCCACTTACCACTTCTCCCAACCATAAATGCAGTGTCTCCCATTTAAACAAATAGCAGTTTTAATGTTAATGAAATCAGGATTTAAGTTCATGCCTCTCTTCCTAATAAATACAACTTTAACATAAACAGCCTCTTCAGAGAAATTGTTCCAAAAAATCTCAAATGTTTGGACTTACAGAGAGCTTATCTGAAGACCAGGATTTGGGACGTCAAATCTATTCTATGATTCAAAGTATTCAGGTAGATATTTAAACCCAGAACATTCTTAACCCAGGGTTTCTCAGTGCTTATTGTGTAGGATCCAGTTATCATGCAGGGCAAGAGCTCACACATCAGTATAATAAAAAAAATCATTACACATTGAGGATGATCCCTCTCGTGACAAAACTCAGAAGCTTCTGTGCTTTTAAATCATTATGCCCATTTTAAGCCAAACAGTTCCAGTTGCCATTATTAGCTTTAGTAAATTGCTTGGAATATTTTTCTAATGCCTATATAAAACACAACTTTTCAGCACGCTCTGCCAATCACCTTTTACTTAAGGTCTGCTTTTCAAGGCATGCAAGCTTATAGGGGAAAGGTGAGGCAAACAAAAGATTAATTTTGAATTCATGAAAGAACAGTGAATCAAACTGTATCATTTTAACAAGCTGAGTTCAGTGACACTCAGACTCAGTTGTCTGTTGAGAGGTGAACCTAAGCCTCCCAAGGTATAAAATATGTTTCAAAAGCAAGACCATCTCAATCTGTATGAAAGCCAAGAGCAAAATAAAACAGTTGCTGAGTAGATACAGTGGGATTCAAAACACTTCAGCAGGGTCTCAATGTTGACCCTTCACTGGGTCACATCACAATCAGTGGTTAGCAGCAGTCAAGAGGAGAGGTGCAAAAAGGAAGAATCCATCTGCTAGAAGATACCTTTTGCCACAAGAAAATTCTTGTCCCCACAGAGGCTCTATGTTTTCATTTTGTGCCGTTTTTTGGGGCTGCTTGCAGCCCAGTTTGCAGGAAGTTGAGAAGCGAAGTTCCCTGAATGACTTCTGATGAGACTGCTGTGAGGGAAGCCAAAGCCCTGTTGAGAGACCTGTGTCAACCATGTGAAGAAACTGACCTCTACTGCCCCTCCTTTGTAAAACACTGGAGTTTGTGGGTATGGTCTCAAGCATTCCTTCACAAGAGAATATAAGTAACAAAATAAAAAAACTTTCTTTATAGAGATGTTATGGTCCAGTTCCTCAGCAGGTGCAATACAGCTGTACCTTACTTGGAAAATGCTATCAAGCTTTTCACTGTCAAAAATGCCAATAAAACAACATCTCAACAGCCCATCTTCCACTTGCAGCTTTCCATACTGCTTAGTATTATTAGCTGAGGAGTCCCTCTCCTGACAAATACCAACCTCTGCATGGGAAGAGCTTGTCCAGGAATACAAGTCATTCTTGTTCACAGAAAAGCAACCTATAGACAAATAACCTTTTGATATAGCGATCTTGAAAAGATTGGCAGGAAAAATCCATTCTGGCTTCTTTGAGAGCATTTTGGCCTTGCCCTTTGGCTCTGCTTTGGCTAAATATTTTATGGAACTGGCCTTTGGGTTGTTGGACTGTGCATGGCCAAGCCCTGGGGCTATCCACAGGTTCAAGCTGACCTCCAAATTCTGCAGAAGACTACAACGAGCAGGTTGAAGCCCTTGGAAGAACCAAGGTTCTAGCTCCGTGGATCTTCATGCTAACTTTTGACCTTGAATCCTTATATTTGCTCTGTACCAAAACTGAGATAACTCTACATCCATACAGAGGCATCAAATGCAATTCAAAGAGATAGCGAAATGCAGAGCTTTACTCCAGAATATCTACAACATGGACCTTGCAGGCTGCAGTGAAACATGAGCAAATCTGGTCTTATGACTTTGGCTATACATAGGCCTTCTGCAAACACGTCCTATCCAATGCATGTACAGGCATGTACAGACTGTATATTTTCCCCTTCTATGAGGGAAATGTGGTTCTTTTTGGATAAATGGCATCCAGAATGCCAAATGATTTCCTTGATGGGAAATTATTGCCTTATTTCTAAGGAAATGGGTTTTCCTTTAACAGAGCAAGACAGTTTTATGTAACCACTGACTAATGTCAACAAGATTTCCATAATAATTATCCTCTTTTCAACTCCAATTTCCAAGAACTCTACGAGCAGCAATTCTTTATCAGTTTATATATAATCTCTGCTGGAATTTCCTTTACATCAGCAACACACACCTAATTATTTTTAGTGATCTCATTATGTGAAACACTTGAGTGACCAAGATGTGAAATTAACAAGATTTTGGGAGAGCCAAAAATAAAAGACCGTAGTATCTCATTTGACTTTACTGAACTCAATTTACTTTTATGAGATTTGCTTTTTTAAGCTATCATTTTTACCCATTCTTTTTATTCTTTAATTTTTTGAATTAGGAAATAATTCACATTGTGAAACTGCCACAGTTTTGCTGAGCCAAGTGTTGAGAGTATTGCTGGAGATGTACTTCTGATCATCCCTTTTAATGAGATGATTCCACCACCAGCAAGTTCAAGAGAGGCTTGGAGGGACAGTATCCAGAACTGACAAATTGGAGGAACTTTAACTCAGAAGAGGCAGTCAAGGCATTACCAGACCTTTCCTAATCCTTGCACAGCACAGCACCACATAACATTAACCCTATCATGCTCATGTGCCATGCTACCCTAGGTACAAGCATGATTCAAGGAGGCCATAATTAAACTTGCAGCTCTGTCCATACAATATCACTACTCATTATGGTTGCTGTAGATAAAGTGTAAAAATACTGGGGAGGAGCCACAGAGGTAACCCCCTACTGCAGGTGTTCTTAAATGTGTTCAACAGTGAGGGTTAACAAAACATATCAAAATATTTATTTGTGTCCCCCTAACAAACAAGCCAGGAGAGAGAACATGAAAATATAAAGACTTATTTCTGAAGGAAAAATATGGCTTTTAATGTCTTCCCAAAGACTTGAGAGTCCATAACCAGACGATTTCTGTGGCTGTTTGATGCTTAGCCCTAAGCTTAGAGGAAATGTTAACAGGAGCTACAAGAGCTGACAACTGTGAAGAAAAAAAAAAAATGTTTTTACCTCAGCTAGTCTTCCAGACAAGATATTTGAGGAGGGTACGTGTTCATCACCAATACTTTCGGTGTCACAGGTAGAGGGTATGTTGATGAAAGCATTGGCATCATGTGCTGAAACAGACGAAGGCCAGATCTGTGAAGAGTATATCTATCCCATATCCTAGTGACTTGGAGCAGTGCTATGAGTGGCTAATGGGTCTTACCATCAGGTCTAGAACATGTCCAATTAGTGATGCTTTTAGAAAGCTTGGTTCTCATGCACCAAAGTTAATGAAGCTAAGAGCATTGGAAGAGAGAGAAGAAACTCATTATGCCTGATTTATTTTTACTTCTAGAGCACTGTAAATGACAGTAGAATATTTAAGAAGAAGAAGAGACATTATTTAGGGCTCCTCAGCACACCTAGATAAGAGACACGGGAAAAGAACTAGGGCTCCTCAATGATGAAAGACAGCAATACAAAAAAGCAAATGAGAATACAAATTAACCTAGCCCCATTGCAGTAGAAGGATTGACACATAAACTAGAAATATACAGTGTGTTACCTGTAGGAGCAAAAAGAATAGAAAATTGATATCATGGAGGAAGGGGTAGAAATTGTCCTGAAAGCACAACAGGGTCAAAGTCAACACAGATTTGTAGCATTATGCCTGATCAATAAGATTAACTTGAACATGAGTGATTGGCAAAAGCAGGTAAAAAGGGGTTGAATAGTAACTTGGACCTCATCAGAATTAAAATCCAGCTGCAGAACACTAGCAAAAGTTACTGGGTTCAACTGTGTTATGATATTCTTGGCTTCAAAGAATGATTTTGACCAAAAAGTCTGCCAGAAAAAAAAAGAAAGAAGAAGATTATATCTTCACCTTTAGAATATTCACCATCCTCTTTGCAAGAACAGAAAACAGGACTATAATAATCAAGCTGATATTTAACTGAATTAACAAGGTCAATTACAAGATCTGGGATAAATGATATGAAAGGAAAACAGGAAAATAAAAGACTGGAATAAAAACATTGTAACGAAAGTCCAAATTTTTTCAGAACACAACCTATGCAGAGAGAATATAATCAGAACAAGTGTCCTTGTATAGTTTAAAGAAGATGTCTCCTAGATCTTGAAAAAAAAAACTGACTTCATAAAGGGAAAAAATATTAGTAAGTGCTAGGGATAAGTTGCTTTGTGAACCAAGACCTGTGCTGATGCTTACTGAACTCAAGTCCAGTAGACAAGTAAAGCCTCCTCTGGGATTCTGGGAAACCTTGCTGAAGGAGCACTAAGCATCCTTGCCCTTGGTCCCTAGGGGAAAGCAGAAAATATCTGGCTTCCACTCATTCTGAAGGAGGAAAGAGAAATCTCGCTATGCTTTTTAGTTTTATTAAGGGTGGTAAATTTAAAATATGGATTTTTTTTCTCTCTCTTTTAAGATAACTCAGCAAAGAGCTGCTGAAGGCTACTTTTTCCTCACACATGCCATATACTAAATTTATCCCTAAAAAGCTACAGAACGTAGCAACAGTTCAAAGCTCTAAGAGAAGTTGTGACAGGCTTAAGAAAAAGAAATAAAGATAGGAAAAGCAGTATAAGCATAAGAGGTAGCTTATAAGTGTACAGTCTATATTTAAGTCTGCATCTAATTTAGTCAATGGTTTTTGGAAGACTTACCTCCCCCCTACCTTCCCCCCCCCCAAAAAAAAAGGCACGAAAAATACTTTTGGCACTTGGAATCCAGTCCAATTTTCATTACAGTAGTGCAGAGCCTCTTCATTATCTCAGAGTTGGGTTTTCCAGAGAGATGTAAAGCAGTAAAAAGAAAACCATACTTACCTGTTCATTCACTGTTGTACGGATAGACTTATAACTCAGAAACCCCAGCTTAAATTCACTTCACTAACAGCAACACAAGCATTTCTGTAAATGCTCATCATTTATCAAGGAACAGAGAGCTCAGTACAGTAAGTTGTTCAATATCAAAGTTGCATTTTTATAAGTAAGAGAGAATAAAACAAACAAACAAACAGAAAAACAAACCTGTGACAACAGGATTTACAACTCACATGGATCTAGGCTGTAGTTTAATACAGAAAGAGATACCTAACAGAGGCTCTTCAACTTACTACATATATAGTAAGAAACATATAGAACACCAATACTGGACACTCAACAGTTAAAACCAATGCTTGGTACCCAATAGTTAACCACAATATCTCTTCGTAGGTTCAATGACAAAGGTGTAGAGTGGAAGGAAATGGAAGAACACTCCAAGGCCTCTAGGGACCAGCAAATCCAGACAATGCTGTTTTACTCACAGAGTCATCACAAGTGAGCAGAATGCTCTGGAATAAACTAGACAATAAATCCGAGCCTTTGGGAATAGGCCTTTCTGCTGATATAGCCCAGAAGCAAATCACTGCTCCATGTCCTTTCTCAGGAAGGGTGAGGAGGAGACCTGGCCTGTGAGACCTTGGGCAGCTGCTGTCAATGGGATTCCCCCAGAGCACAAATGCGCCAAGAAGCAAATCACGTTGGGCTGTGTAGTGAAAGAAGCCCTTTACAGCGGTGGAAGGTGCTGAGCTGTTTCCTGAGACCATCACCATTGCTGACTGAGTGTGCCCTCTCCACACACCCTGCTCAGAGGAGTTGCTGAATGACATTTAAAAAAACAAAAAGCAACAGGGAACTCAGTCTGTGGAGACAAATTGAGAGGAGCTGCTTGAGTAAAACACACCAAAGAGATGATGATTCACAAGTTAAATTCTTCAGGAACTCTGACCCGTTACGTTCTGCACACAAGTTGTGCAGTAATTCCCACCCTTCGCCTGCTCCCACCGAGTCTTTGCAGTCTTTTCCTCCAATGTTAAATCAAGCAGTTGCTCTCCAGAGACTCCAAGAAATCAAAAGCAAGCTGTGGAGCAAAGCCATTGCATTTTGCTGAGGTTGCACAACTGCCAACTGATGACCTGAAATCTTCCCAAGAACAGAGGCACAAAACTTGCAGGCACCTTGCAGGTGCGATGTAGCTATTTCATGCACTTTGGTCTTGCTGCTTTCTGGTGCCCAGGTGGATGGAAGCAGATGGCAAGCACAACAGTAAGGGGGGTCATATTGGCTCCCTAGGACCTGGGAATGACTATAGGGCACGAGGCCGTGTCATATTCCATCCTCTGAAGAGCTGATGTAGTCGCTTGCAGCTTGCTGAGCTTTGTGCACAATACAAAGAGCTTCACTTCACCATCAGCTTTTATATTCTCTTGGCACCATTTTGCAGCCTAAGAATTAATTAATTTTAGAAATTAACATTCGGTAAGATTCTTCACAAAGAATATTGGAAATATTGGGACTAAAGCAAATTGGCAGGGGTCTTTGAAGTTGTCCTCAATACGTCCAAGCGGCTGCTAAGCATGAGAAAATGATCCCTTCAGTCGACCACCTGTCTAACACAGGGCTGGAATAAAGCCATTAAGTGGACTGAGATCTGAAGATTACAGAAATTATAGAGGTCTTGTTGGATAAAATGAATTAACGATTTAAATTCCCTTCTAGGAGTCCTTCTCTCGTGTTCCTCGGGCCCACTGGTGCGCTTCTTGTGCCCTCATTACCTACAAGCCAGTGGTGTGAGAAAGTTGTCAACTGTGTGAAAGGGAATGTTGGACCCTAACACAAACCTTCCCTGTAAGGTTGCAGGTTACCTTCTCCACCAGCTTCAGGGAGATCAAGCACATCTGTCAATAGAAAAACACTTCTCTTAATTGCCAAAATTTGGCTTTGTGTTGCATTTAACTAACAAAAAGGAAGAAACAGTTTATGCAAAAGAAAGTGAAATAAAAAGAGGGAAAAGCAGGTTCAATCTAGAGAACATATAGATTTTTTAAATAGAAGTTAATCTTTGAAGCATTAATTTTACTTTATGAAATCAATTGATCCTGCAGTCACCCTGCAGGCCTGCAAAGCATGAAGAGAAGACCAGAAACTCTTTGGGAAAAGACAGTTTCAAGCAGCAAAGCACCTAGGCATGAGACCCCTGAAGAGAAAATACACCAGACACTTCACAGTGCCTCAGTGTGGCCGATGGATGAGGTGAAGCCTCCTGCAAATAAAAGTGGGAAAGCTTCTAGGTGGGTTATGAATATCTTAAAACCTTTTAAAATGTAAATCTCTCTGTTGGCTGAACAGCTTGACCAGATAGGTTCTTTCACTGCTTTTAGGAGGAAGATATAACCAAGATAGAGGTTGCAGATAATGTTTCCTCCTTTGCAATTTAGTCCCCTGTCTCTCCTGGGGATAGAACAGCCAGATTCAAACTGGCTGTTGATCTGCTAGCAAATGAAATACAGGAGTAATTTGCTGCATTCTTTATATTTGCAGTCATTAGCCTTTTAAATTAGAGGAGAGAGCACTTGAAAGGACACATTCCCAAGTACTTTTCCTGTAGTTCATCTTTGTTTTCCTTTTCTCTTCATGGTTCATAATAGCCTCTTAGGAGCTTAAAAATAAATGCTGCTTCATTTTCCTACTAAATGTATCTTTTTCCATTTGTCAAACACTAATTCCCCTCACCCCTTGTGTTACTAATTAAGCTTAAAATTAACATGCAAGTAAACAGCCAGAACCTCATTTGTGCATCTGCATCATCGGAGATGACAGGAAAAGAAATGTTATGTCAAGTCCCTATCCTCACAGCGCATCTCTCAGAACACAGCTCTACTAAAATCAGTGAAGTTTTGGCTCTGCTATTCCATATGGGTAAGTACAGACAATACTAGATCTTCAAGGCAGTGTTCACTGGTTCTCAGACTACAGGAAGGGAGAAAGATGTAGGATTGACTAAGACCTAAAAGATAAGAAAAACTCTCTCTGGAGTTTCCACCTCCTGAAAATTCCCACTCCTTGACGGATGTATAGAGAAACATTTCCTTAAAGCCAATAGGCACAATACATGACTATCAAGCCACCAAGAGAAAGTTAAAAGCTGAAGTATTCTAATACAAGGAGCCCAAAGCAGGAGAATTGAGTCCTGTGTCACAGTTTTTTTTTCTAAATACTTTACTTTCCTGTAAATTTCCTTTTAAGTATATGTCGTATTATATGAAAAGGCATTTACAGCCTGATTAGCTCCAACTGGGCGGTTTCATTGGCATCAAGATCTCCAAGCTTTTAAAACCCTTTTTTTTTTTTGTTTTAATTTTATTATTTGGGGGGGCATTTTTGAGAGCAGAGCAAATTCTTTTTAATCACTAAAGGGTGGATTCCTTCCACCCCACAGGAACCATTAGGAAGTATGAAGCTCAAGAGAGACATCTAAACTCCCTCTACTTAAATGGAATGAAATATATGGAAGAGCTGAACTCCATAGACCAGAAAAACATTTTTAGGTAGGTGAGGCTCATGGGGAAGGTCCCAGGGTTCCTGTCACTGCTGGTGCCTGAAATACTAAACTTTCAAATAGAAACCGTACCTTGGGGTCTTCTTTCCCCTTTTGATAATTATTTTCTCTTGCTAAATGTAAGGAGAGCAGTGGCAATGGCTGCATTTGCATGCATGAAAGAAGCACGCTAATATAATTGCAATGCTAATGGCTCTAGACAACTTCCAAGAAGATATGCCCTGCCAGAGAACACAGAAAAAGCACAGAACAACTTTCGGCAGCCTTGACCTACTCACAGCCCATGAGCTGTTTCAGCCATGCACTAAATGAAGCCAACAGAAAAAGCTCATTTTTGGTTTTAGTGAGAAGCGGCACACAGGCAGCTCTATCCAGCATGGTGAGGAAGTTAAGGTTGTGAGTGATGCAGCTTGGCAAGAGTTACCTTGGCAGTTTCTCCAAGCTGTGCCATTCTCCCAAAGCAAAGGGAAATCCCAGGCCTGGGAAACTGTCAGTCTCATCGTGCTGAGAGACACAACAGGACACAGCCCCACGCAGAAGGAGAGGGGAGCAGAGCTGCACAGTGGGAGTTAACAAGCCATTGCCGTTCAAATGGCTGCTATTTTCGACTTGACTTTCTCAGGTATATCGAGCACCATCTAAAAAACTTAAAATCTCCCTTATTTCAGCAAATATTGCAAATATTAAAGCCTAGAAACTGGCAGAGCTTAAAATCCCTCTGATTAAAGATCTGCTTTTATCCTTAGGTATTTTAAGACAGATTCCATTAATATTCCTGTTCCTATCCTACTCCTGGTTTCAGTGGGACTTTTACACACAGAACAGAGCACTAAAGTTCATACTTTTGGAAGAAGCAGTCATTTACAAGCAAGGTGAGAGATATCTGACCTACAGTAAGTATCTTTTTCCACTTGCAAAACTTTCAGTATAGTTATGGCAGCTTACTGAGGAGGGAGGAGGATGAAGATGTCCCAAGAGTTTGAATGTAATCTTTTTTTCCCATTTTAAATTAAACCCTTGATTGTTTTCCCTAAATTTTGAAATTCACTGGTTCAGCTGCCTTCCAAAGCAAATTTCATATCCAATTCTTCTGCCTCTCCCTGCCTTCTTTGTAGATTGGGGCATCAGAAGAGATCAATTATAACTTTAGCTCTTACCTCCTAAATCACCTGACACAGAATTTCTTGCCTTTACTCCTGCATCAAACTAGTACTAATTAGTGATGTGTAATGCACATCCCTCCAGTATTTCATGTTATTTCTTAAACATAGCCTATTTTAAGAAGCTGCAAGAGCTGTTCTTTATGTTAACAATCTAACAAGCCACTTCTACAGGCTTATATCTCTAGCTGATTTATGTTTATTTTATGACATGGGGCCATTTCCTTCTACTCAGAAGGTGGCTTAATGCTTGTCTGGCCAGCGGTCCCATCTCTAATTAGAAAGTACTATTTCCACTACTGCATGTTCCTGGGAAATGAGCTGTTTATAATACCTCTTCTGTATAGAGCTGATCAGAAAGACAATTTGGCACATTCTGCAGTTTCATGCAACTCACATCAGAGGCTGGGGGTGGAAAATACAGTTATGTTCATAAAACTGAATAGCTGAAGAAACAATTTCCGCTCTCATTCTAGCAGATTCAGGGCAACAAAGACAGGAAAGCTCTGTTATCAGCCAGGCAAACCTGGGATTTGAACCTGTTTCTGCCAAAGTGCAAGCCAGCATCGCCCCACCAGGCTCGAGAGGTAATACATTCCCATGCAATTTGCTGTGTCCTCATTTCTATGCGCAGTGCAGAACCTGTCACAACAAGTGACTGAAATACTACCTCTTTCATTTCTGTTCTTGAAGACCTAAAGCCACATAAGTGCTTAGAATTTCTTTACCAACAAGCGCATTTTCTAAGAGTTACAGTCAAGCTGAACACTGGAAGAAAGAAACAACAAACACACAAACACATATTCCCCCCTAATCATTTCATTATGGACCTCAGTGTCAAACAGTTTCTGCGAGACCATGTTCAGTCAGTACTTAAAAGTCCCAGGGCACCTGGGTCCAACAACAAAGACACTGAGAAGTAACACAGAGAAGATGCTGTTAAAGAATGAACAATGATAATACCTGACAGCAAGCATGGAACACAGTCCAGCTCTGAGCAGGTGACATTTCAGGAGAACAAAGTGCCATGTCAAAGACTAAGAAAGAAAAGGGGCTTTAAATAGATTTCTGAGGAAGGGTCAACCAAAAGCTGCAAGCAAATCAAGGCAGCCAACTCTGAAGTGCCAATCTGAGCTAAGAGCTCAAAGGTATGTTGTACGTATGAGCTAAACAGCAGGCACAAGGCTGTTTGGGAGGAGTTCAGTGGACATAACTAAAATTTGACATTTTAGAGATTCTGATATGGTTTTGGTTTCATTCATAGGCAGTGACCACGTCTGCCTTGCGTCCCGTGGAGAAAAAAACATTTCTGAAGGTAGAACAAAAAAGACATAGAAGGCAGAATGAAGTAATATAATTTCAAACTATAAATAAGGCACAGATTTTGAACAGTGAGTAAAAAATACCCATCAACATAATAAAATGCTGGACTCTCCATCTCAAGAAGGTGGAATGAAGACCAAGTAATTTGCTGAAAGTTTGCCAAAAAGATCAGCCTAAAACAAAGTGCAGGACTTACTGACCAAGACTGAAGTGAACCCAGAAGTAAACTGCCATTCTGTTACATTTTTCTGCTTAATTAATCATTTAGCCTTACAGGTATGCAGAACAATTAAGTATTGATCACAGGATTCATTATGATGCTCTGACACAGACTGGGAAGGTGCCATACCGTAATGGCACAGACAGCTGCTAGTATTTCCTCCTGCTCATAGCACAGAAGATGCCTATCATCTCTGATTCATTCAATCTGAGCTGTTAAGAATTCTCTTCACTTACGAGATTGGATACTTCCTTGCTTCATTTCATAGTGGTCAGTGAATATATTTTTACACTACAGTCATGTTACTGTGTTGTAAGAAGGATGGGCAAATTCAATGGAATTCCAACATCTTGTGTGGTTTGCTGACACTCGCCCCAGGCACCACAGGTTCTATTAGGTAAAATTTACCATTTATGTTGAATTTTATTTATAGGTAGAATGAGAGGCTAATATTTCCTTAATTGTTTTAGTCCAGTGTTAACCATCCTCACAATTCATTTAATAATCCATGACAGTGCTCCCAACCCCACTTCATGTCCATGTTGCTGGTGTTGCTGTCATCTGACCCTGAAATGAAACAGGAACAAGGGAAAAACTGATCATGCTCTTTACATGGTCTATTTTGTGTAAGGTGTGCCTGTGGAGAACACTGGCATTCCTGTGAAATACAAATGCAGGATAAAAACTCTGCTACTTTAATAATCTAAGGTCAGGTCTTGAAACCCAATAATCATGGAAATGTTATTTGGAGTAGAGGAACAACTGGACAATCCCAGGGCCAGACATGTTAACTGCAACATCTCCATAGCTGTGGTTATTGCTCCAGAAAGCTACTCTCTATGCATCTTTCCAGATCCAGCCGTTCCAGCTGCCAAACGCAGCCTTTCCCATCCCATCCCTACTGAGCCATCCACCATGTGGGAACGCATCTCTAATACATAGAAGAAGTTTCTTTGTTCTCTAACTACTTTTCTCCTTGTGGAAATACTGTGATCTTTAATAGAAGTGTTTTAGAAAATGTAATTTTTTCCATTCAAAGGAAATTGCTCTGAAAATTTGCCCTCTATCATGTTCCAGGCTGGGCATTGTAACTGAAAAATGAAAAGCAGCAGAGCTGGAATGCAAGTTGTCTATTCTTGTCTGCAACTTAACTGCGGTTTTCCGTCCTATTTATGACAACAGGACAATGGAGGAGGAAGTTAACATGGAAGAACAAGAACTCCCTAGCAAAGGAAAACTGTTTTCCTTATGATCAGTAAATCACTTCATAGTTAGTATATATATACTAACTATATATACTAACTATATATATATATACTATATATATATATATATAGTATATATATAGTATATATATAGTATATATATAGTATATATATAGTATATATATACTAACTATATATATATAAGGATTTCTGTTCCCATTCATACGGGCCCCCCTTTCTTTTAACAAAAGCAATTTCAAAGCCATTAGCTATCAGAAATGTCAAATGCACCTACCTTTTACACGGCAGCACATCATTTTCCATAGGTAACTGTATCTCACAGAGCCCTAAGTTTCACTAATAGCTGCACTTGGTTCACTAATCCAATCTGGCCAAAAATGGCACTTTCATATTTCAGTGTAAGTTTAATGGCTCATGACGGAACAGCTGGGACATAATTCTGCCTTCATATGCACTGTTAGTCCTCTTTTGGAAAGACCATCAGTCTGCAGGATTTCTTTCCCTTGCTCATCCAATGGAGAGGTTCTTTAAGAGTGTTTGGTTTAACAAAAAAGATAGTAATTATCTGGTTTAGAGATCTTGCCAGCTCTCCTACTGCCTTTTTCATTATTCTTGATTATATCACACTTATGTCAACTGCTCTGTACATTCTCCATGCCCTGGCCTCCCTCTGTCATGCTATAGCAGGTCTCATTTCAAAGTATGGTGGACAAGGGCAGTAGGACTGGCTATAGTGACATACAACAAGTCCCAGCTTGGAACATTGCCCAAAGAGGCAAATAAAACCCCTTTTATTGGTTCTTTAACTGAATATTGATATTCTTTTCTACTGGATCAAATCTAGTTCTCTCATACTTTTCTTCAAATGATCTGCATAATTCTGACTAATAATGATATGTTTCTGCACTCCACCCTACTTGCAACCCTACAGATTTCTCCTTAATGTCTCCTTTGTTTTCTTTATGCTGAGTTTACCAAGATCTCCAACATTTCCGTATCTGAACTGATCTCAGTTCTTGGCAAGAGAATTTGAACACATGAATATGGTTTCACACATCTCAGCTTTGAAGAGGTAACTCACAGCCTGCAACAAACACAATGTAACCTGCTTTTAAGGAGGAGGAACCTAAATCATTCTACCTCACATTCGATTCAGACTAGGAACATGCACTTAGCAGACCTTGAGATGGATTGTCACTATTACCCCTAAGGTAATTGAATGTTTTTCAGATCCCTGTGTTACAATGAAAAGTTTTTAGATCTTAGTAATGATTTTTTAAAAATCACAGGGAAATTTAAAGTCACAACACCGTAAGTTACTTGAGGCAAAGAGGATTGTAAAGCTTTGTTCCCTAATGGCTCTAGAGTATTTTAGCCAGTGGGCAGCTCCACAGAAGGTTTTGAAGTAGATTTGTGTGTGATGCATGCACACAACACAAAAGATGTTGGCAGAAAAAAAAAAAAAAAAAAGTTACAAGGTGCTTTACAAGAAAATTATTTTTTTCCATGCACAATGACTAATTATTCTCATCTTATTATTATGATGATGAATAACCCATATACTTCTTGTATAGTTCTTGTAAACCTCTATCATCTGATGTATTCAGAGTGTGTCACTATTAAGATGGAACATAGGAAGATTTTAGTAGGATTTATAATGATCTGGTGGGCATGGACTGAGCTCTGTCAAGGTGTAACCTGCCTCAGTCTTGTATCTATTCAGGCTTTCTATGTTGGTTCTCAACACAACTCCTAGTGGACCAGCTTTATAATGGAACAGCTCTATAACTAACATTAACATTTAATAACAGCCTCACTAGCTTTACAGAAGAAAGGGCTGCATTGTTTGTATTGCTGGAATTGCTAAAGCAATTTTTGTGTTTGCTTTTTTCGTACAGACAAGGCCTGAGCCAATATCTTCGACACCAGCTGTTGCTACAATACTTATTTCAGCCAGCAGCTGGGTAAGCTGTGATTTGTGACCAACAGCTGTGCTGACAAAAGCTTTGCAGCGAGGTTGCTTTACACATGCAATTTTGTCAGGATGCTGCTCAAGGGAAGGGAATAAGCTGTGATGGCAGAAGCTTCTCCGGGCTAATGTGAGTTGCCTGAGCCTTGTCAATCAAGCACATCTCAATGCAGTTAAGCTGATGGGCATCCCCACTGCCCTTTGCACCTTCTTCTCCTTGAAAGTCAACAAAATGCTGGCCCCCTGTTGCCTAAGTCACCACAAAAATAGGGTTGGTCTCCTTCATCTCTTGTCACATTTGACAGCATTACCCATGCCTTTGTTTCTAAAAATGTCTTGGAGTTTTATTGTTTTATATAGAACATTTATATGGAAAGCCATCCTCATCTGAAACCAGTGCAGCATCTGGACACCTTCCTGCTTACAAGGAGAGAGGCAATGCAGAAAACCTCTCACACAACTACTCTGCCTGGTTATTATTAATCTATTTTAACCCTGTGCCAGTCCTGTATTGTCATTATTTTAAAAAGTATAATTTCCATCTGGAAAAAAAAAAAAAATCTCCCACCCGAAAGAAAAGCTAGACAATGTCTCACTGCTCACATATTACTGTGCTAATTCCCTGAGCTACAACACTGGTATAATCAGATTAAAATGTTCAAACCTGAATTACACTAATTCTAGGAATAATGAAGGATAGATCAAGCTTTAATTGTTATAGAAAAGATAAATAAAAGAAGTGAAAATAGAAAATAAATTGAGTGTGGGAAGTGAAAGCTCTTCCAAAGGATTAGCTGTTAGTAAGGATGCTGGGGAAAGTGCTTGCTTGTGGATGCTAAGCAATGGCTCTGTAAGTATGCTTTTCTTACCGTTTTAAATATTATTTATTTTTACTAGAAAAAAAAATCTAAAGACCAGAAGCCACATTGAAACTCTGTTGTGCCTACTGCTGTTCTTTCAGAGAGACAGGAGATTTTTGTCAAAGTGCACACCATGACACTTAAGCTCAGGAAAGCTGCTCTGTCTTTAAGGGAACTGGATTTAAAACAATGCCACATTTCATAGCTGGGCCCCTGTGTTGGAACTATGGGATGTACAAAAACCAAAAGAACAAGAAAGAAATAAAATATCACTATTCTTTGTTCTTTGCTGCTTCAGGTTACTGGTTGGAATATAAATAGATGAGAATGACATAGAGATATTCAAAAGCTGAAGATGAACACTGCAGAGAGTTTCAGTGAAACGCTGATAAAAGGAGTGGTATTTTTAAGTTCATTGAGATTTCTGGCAGATTTTGAAATGCAGCTTTCCTCCTGCTCTAATCACAGTTACTGCAGAATAAATCTTTGCAAGGAACCAAACAAACATCTCCTAGTCGTTCCAACTCAGAGATGCAATAATAATTCAACACTTGACCACTCGGTGGTAATTTGTATTGATTCAGAGGTGTCTTTAAAACAACATGCTGGTCTTTTCAGATCTGTCACACTTGGACACAGACTGCATATGGACCACCACTGGAAAACATGCTCTAAAAAGAGTTTACCATGGGTGGAGGAGTTAAACAGGATCAAAGCAGAAGCTTCCTGCCATCTCCCATTTAAATCCTCCTGCTACAGATTTCTTGGCAAAGCTGAGCACCGAGCTCAGCTCAGCTCATTTTCAAGTGTTTTGAGCTCTTTAACATCTTCAATAAACCCTATGGCTAAGAGCTCATCATTTTATGTACTGAGAGCTTCATTACCTCAGACGTTAAATGACATTTTGGATTACCCAGTAGCTTGCAGGTGTAGCTTTGCCAGAGGTTTCTTATTTGGAGAACAGATCACCAAGAGGCATTAATTACATTTCTCCTCTTTTTATAGACACAGATTTGCTTTCATTAGCTATTTAAACTGAGATGTAAATCTTGTATTCTTGTACACATAGATTCATTTTTTATATGTGAGAATTCTTAAGAAGATTTAGGTCATGTTTGCCATCTCAGTCCTTCTTTTTCATCCTCTAGATTGCCTACAGTTGGTGAGTATTTTCTTTAAATGTCCTACCAAAACATGTAGATAACACCCTAGCCAGGATCTAGCTACTGCTGACTAAAACGCACATGGAATTACTGAAAGCCTCTTGCAAATAGGCATTCCTATACACATCTCCCAGACCAACATATGGTTTTACAATAGCATCTCAAAGTATGCCAGTGCTCAGAGGCCATGAAGATGTCATAAAGGACAATGATATATAAAATCTGAATTTCCTACCTTTCCTGAAAATTTAATAGCTGGAAAAGCTTTCCCTCTGGGATTTGAAAAAATAATTTTCTTTAAATATTTCACTTTTGACAAAAGCTTACATTATTTTCAAATTTTCTGTCTATAAATTTCCAAAGAGTTCCTTCACTGGCTCAGTCTGGAAACATTAGACAAATGCAGTTTCTTCTCCTTCTTCTTAATAAAAGCCATCTAGAGGTTCCATCCTCTACCAAACTCTATATTCCCCACATAACTTCGTGCGGGACGAGCACTTTGGTACAATTTGAAAAGAGTTAATTTCCCATCAGAAAACACCAGACACACTGCTTGTCTATTCCCATTCCCTCTAACTCTGCCAGAATTATAAAATAGGCCAGTTCCTCTGCTGGGATCAAGGCTGTCTTTTTCATTTAGGGCTATGCTGGAGACTGCTAATGGACAATGTTTTGCTGCCATAATTAGATTAGTCGGAAGCGTGAAATAAAGTTATACTTCTAACTGAACAAATTAAGCTTGGCAATAAAATCAGCCCCATAAATATTTTGTTGTAGTGCTGAAACTCCTCTCTAGGAGATTTGGCAAGTGGGTTCTACTCTTGTATTTCTACATCTCGTTAGTCAGTAGTTTCCAAAGCTTGAAATTCAATCTCCAGCCTTGCTAGTCCCAAAATGGATGCCAAGGGCTCAGACTTCCTAATTTAGCCTTTTAAGTCCCTCATTGATTGTTAAACAGCTCATGGCCGATCACCCACTTTTCTGATGGGACACGAGGCATAAGAAATACAATTAGGTGCAATTTGTGGTGCGGTTTTATAAAGCCGCCTTTGTGATGAGAGAAACTCCGGGATGCAATTTGTGAAGAATATGAAATAAATCTAGAGCAATCAAAAGGATAAGTCAGACCGCAAGAAACTAAGTGGCAATATAATGTATTTGACAAGCAGAAATATCAAAGTTAATAAGGTGCAGCTGTGCGCGGCACAGGAAGCTATGTTTGATTTTGAATCATTTATAAGAAGCTATTCAATTGCCTGTCACCTTATTAGCATATTTAAATAGTTTTAATCTGGTTTCATCACTTTGATTAAAATTGCTGACAAGGATGGAAAGTAATGATGAGGAGAATCGAGCACAGCGAACGGCGTGACTATAAATGGGCTGTGAACGGGCTTATGGTGGCATTAAGAATGACAACACACCTAATACAACAGCAAAACCCAATCACAAAGGCAAGAAGTGGGGAGACAAAAATTACAAGGACAGAGTAATTCTTAAAATATTTTCTACTTTTCTGATTTGAGTTCACTCTTTGAATTAGATCTCAGCCTAAGTGATCTAATGGAGAGGAAGATACACGTGCTATTCGTAAGGCAAAGCTCAAAGATATCACCTCCCCGGCAGTTTTCTTGGAGGCAACAACTCTGGTACATCCTGTATGGTCCGAGATCTGTCAATGGACAGGTAGCTGGAAACATCACTGGTTCTGGAAAAAAAAAAAAAAAAAGACTTGAATAGACTGACAGAAACAGAGACATCAGGAGATTTAAAACTCATGAGACCCCTTTGGCAGTATCTTATATTTTAAGAATTCACTTTTTTAAGGTTTTCCTCCCCCACAATCTTAAATCTTCAAAACTTAGTGAACTTTTTAACTGTCTGCTGATAACAGCAACACAGCTCTAAGGAAAAGCATCAATGGCTTTTGATGAAATTGAAAGAATTGGAAAGATCCCCCTTCTTCCATGCCCTGATCTAATTCAAGCAAAGGCTAATTTCAGCCATTAAGTAGTCTTTTCCATGTTGGAAAATAGCTCCTGTGATGCAGAGAAGCATCCAGTCAGTCTGCTGAATTCCCACCACACTCCCAGTGCAGAGAACTTCCTCGGTATTGCCCCATGCGTGAAAAAGTTTATTTTGAGCTGCCAGGTTTCTGCAAACCCTCCTTGTAAGGGTTTGCAATTAGAACAGCTGCTATTTCTGGACTCCAAGGATAGAAGACACTTGCAATACTGTTTTCCTAAAGTATTTCCCATCCCTGCAGGCCCTGCTGCCTTAGGCAGTGCCCACTGCTGTCTGGTGTTGTGCAAGTAGACAAACTGTAGACATGAAAACAAGTTAAATCTTGGTAAAAAAAAACAAGAGAAAACAACTATAATCATTGTCAGAAGAAACACATATATGGAGGAAAGAGAGATTCCCCCATATTCTTGCTGCTCTATACCTTTTTGTATCCTTTTTACTGAAGTTTTAGCCTTCAAAATGACAGAAAGCTCTATGTCACTGAGAACAGAGAAGACAATTGAAAACAGTAGGTGCTTTCCCTAGAAACTGCCAATACAAAATCTGATGTCTTTCTCCCATGGAGGCCTTTGGGGGAAAAAATAAATGATGCCTTTGAGGTTTATTGAAAAGCTGGAATATTGCAGTAAAATATAACGCAGTATAAGGCTATATAAAATTGATGGGGCACTTTTTATGAGAACATCCCAAGGGGCTTCATATAATAGCTATAAAACAGTAAAATATACCATGGCACAGATTTAATTTTAAAATGGCAGAATATATTTTAGTGATTTACCATCATTGTTCTTCATTGGAAGCTTAAGAACACTAATAAAATGGTTCTATCCAAAGTTATTTCAGGTGAAAGACATTTGATCTCTGAATATGACTCATATCTTAATGAGTTTAATTGGCTAATCAAAAGAATAGCAACAGAAAAACAAATATAAGTGTTTTAGCCAGGAGGGTTTCTGAATGACTAGCTGGTGTGATTTCTTCACCACTCACCCATCCCTCCCAAACTTACAAAATTTGGACAAATGAGCATCCAGCACCTAGGCAGAACAAATGCTTTGTCCGTACTGAAACACGCAAGCTTGTGTGACCTGACCTGTCCGAAATGTGGACAAAAAAAGAGAGAGATGGCAAGGAAATGCAAGTAAGAAAAGCGAATGAAAGATATATAGTTCATGATGAACAGTGTCAGCAATTTCCTTTCTCCCTTTGAAAACAACGTGGAGACTACCCTACCAGCTAAAAATGAAGCTGAAACAATGTATTTATGTGAATGTAAAAGTTATCTGTGTTTAATATATAAATATATATGCATAGATACAGATATATATGCATGAACATAAATATATACTTATATATGTAAAAGAATACACACAAACACATAAAGGACTGAGTTCACCTAGGAACTGTTTAGGTACTAACTGCAGCAGAACCAACAGAAATCAAATAGATCAAGGAAGTCTTTGAGGGACAAGAGTCCCAGTTTCTGCTCATCACCACAAAAAAATAAAAATAAATATATATTATA
>VZSV01000002.1:13380319-13447427 GCA_013398735.1 Nothocercus julius
ACAGGCTGCCCAGGGAGGTTGTGGAGTCTCCTTCTCTGGAGATCTTCCAAACCCGCTCGGACACAGTCCTGAGCCACATGCTGTAGGTGACCCTGTGTGTGCAGGGGGGGTTGGACTAGATGATCTCTAGAGGCCCCTTCCAACTTTAATGATTCTGCGATTCTATGATCTCGAGAGGTCCCTTCCAAACTCAGCCATTCTGTGATTCTGTGAAACTCTTGCTCTTCAGATCAGAGTGACTTCAAGGGAAAGTGCTGGCTGGAAGTTTCTCCTCTGGCATTTCCATAAATTATTCCTCCTACACTTCCCCCACACTATATGAACCACCTCTAGACCCCTGCAATAATAAAGCTAACTATAGCAGTGCAGTCCAGAGCTTTCCCTGCATTCCCATGGGTTATCATCAACTACAGACACTATTTTTTGCTGAATCTCTATTTAAGGCCTTTTAAATGAGAACCAGCACCAGGACACTAGCAACAAGATGGAGCTGCAGCTTCTTCAATGAGTTGTTTGAAAGAAGATGAGCCAAGCACGATGTAATACACAATTAATAGGCTGAATAAGTTATGAACAGACTTCAGGGAATAAAAAGAAAAAGCATGGTGTCTATTCTTCAGCCCTTTGATATAAAAAAAACAGGTCAAAGCCTGGAAAAAAAAAATCAAAGTCAAAGACCAAAGTGGGAACATCAAGTCAGATGGGACAGTAACAATTAAATGCATTAGTGATTGTGAAAACTCAGCACTTCTCTTTATCTGCTTCCATACACTTAATTTTAACACTAAAGTCACCAGCAGCCCACATAATTAAAAGAATATCCCAACGAATCTGCGGGTATATAGGGGTATAGGGTCCATCAAAAAGCAGTCTGGGCAGACTTTTGAGCTACCTCTGTTTGCAATCTGTAGGAGGTTAAGTAGAAGAAATACGGGTTGTGTTTTGTATTCCTGCCTTGAGGCAGCCGCCAGCATATCACTATCCAGGGACAAGGGGAGTCATTTGCCACAAAGTTCTTGTCACATGTATTCATTGTGGGCTGCCGCTAGTGACTTTGATGATCAACAGAAACCCATATCTCGAATTTGTCCCAATATTTGAGAGAGTGTCTGGAAAGACCAAAGTGCAAACCTGTTTGCAGCAGAGTATCTGCTGAAACCGCAGAGGTTTAGCTGGGAGGGGATGTGACAGTGGCAGTGTTCCCCCCAGCACATCCACAGTGCACAGACAGCTGTGGATCAGATCACATGTAGCACAGCAGCCGGGTTGCTCATCGTACTTGAGAGGACATTTCACAGCCATAAGTGCTGGGTACATAGGAGGCAGGATCATGTGCAGAAGATCATTGTGAATTATCTGGAAATAGGAAAAACATCCCCACTTCAACATAATTCAAAATGATCTTCTGATCCTATTCATGCTCTTCTGGCTGTCTGAAGAGGACAGACAGACATATGATCATACCCTCTGCCTCCAGGCTCCATATAACAAAAATGCACTTGTTTTCTTGACTAGAAATGGTCATAAGAGTGAAAAGAACATGTGGATTCCTCCCCTCTCCCTGTGTAATGTGCTTTTAAAAGAAAGTTCCAAATGAGGAAAGTCTTGTGCAAATTCAGTTGTGAAATATTTCCACAATATAGTTGTTGGTAAATCCAACTCGGCATCGTCCAAAACTTCTTAGTATCTCTCCATGACTTTGGATGAGGTTTGAAAACATCAAGACCTTCATATTCGATAAAAGAAAATGTTTCAGGTCCCAATATTTTATGTGTACTTGCTAGTAAGAAGGTGAGCTCAATCTCCACTGTCACTGCAGTCCATCATTATCCCTTTAGGGGCCACAAGGGCCGAGTGCTCTATATCAAAAAGGTTCATACGTTGGTCAAAACAACAGGAATAAATGTAAACTGTAATAGAACTTGTCAACCAGGATATCATCTAGCAGGCTTAATAGCTCTGGCTGATCTAAAGAGCTGTGAATGAACAAAATCTGTATGTTTTGCAAAAATGTCTAAGTAATCAGAGCCCTGCAGTACTGAAATGATAAGCTCAGAGATACAGCACAGGAGAAAGCTCCTTATTGCTTAATCCTCAGCTCTCGAGAAAACCAAGCATAAAATCTTTTAATCAAATCTAATAACCTGGGATAATCTTCAAAATAATTACTGTAAGGAATAACCAATTCCTGTAGTCATTAAACCACAAGATTTTTCAAAAATGGCTTTTTTTAACAGCAGTGTTAAAAGTATTTTCTCATGTTGCATTATGCATAACTTTCCACAAATAATAAAAAATATTAAAATACAAAAACATTTGATTACACATTCTGACTGCACTCAAACCAGCTTCCTCAATGGAATACAGTTATTTTCCACATACAGGAACAAATGACATGTATGAGTAACAATGTCAAGCACTGAAACTTGATGACCTTTGTCCTGAGAATATAACTCCATATATTAGCAGCATTCACTGCTCATGAGACCAGATTTATTAGGAACTGACAGCCTCTTTCTTGTCCTTGTTTTCTCAGAAGCTTTAGTTGCCAGTAGTGTTTGAAGAGGTTTTGGGTTCATATGTATTAATAACATACAGTGACATTTATTTCTAGGGAATTTTCTGGAGATATTTTGGAGAAGCATGAATATACAAGGCTGAACTGTACTGCCTCCCAGACAGTCCTTGTGCTACTGAACACACCAAAGAGTCTTAACATAAGCCGTCTCAAAGTCTAACATGAGTCATCTATGCTCCTCTATAATTAAAGAAGAAAAAAACACTTTTGAAGGGCAATTCCCTTACACTATCTTCAAACTGGTGAATCATCTTTTACCTCCTGCTAGTGCTTCACTGGGTGCCTCTCAGCTTCAGGGTTTCACACAACTGCTGCCTTCTCCCATAGCTTTCCAGAAAGAGTAATAGCAATACAAAGGTACCACCATGACTTGGATTTTCATGAGAGTCTTTCTTGCAGTTTCAAGAGGGCAGTGGCTACTCCAAGGACCATAAGAGGAAGATGTGATAAATCCATGGGAAACATCCTCCCTTGAGCACAGGCGCAGAATCTTTCAGAGGGTGTACAGAATTAAACTAGCTTGGGACAATCCGATTTCATTTGAAAATTATGCGTGGTAGATGAGTTAGTCCTAATTCCCTGGCCAATTTCCATCTTTAGCAATTATATTTTGCCTGCTTAAACTGTTCTTTCAAATTTATTCAATACTGGAACATGAGAAACATTAAAAAAATATCCGTTTTCCCAGAAAGCTGATAAAACTAATTTTATTTTATGTTATGGGCAGATCTGCTCATTATAAAGAAATAATCACAAAAAAAATTTTATTTTTCTACCCACTAGGCAAACGTGAATGGACCATTGAGGAGAATATGGTATTTAGCCATAAATACTCTTAAGAGTTAATTTTCAGTCAGAAGTTTATCTAAGCATTTCACTAGTTATCTGCACAACTTGAGCAGTCAGCTATGCCATATGATATTATTCCTTTTTTTTTCTGTGACTTAGTATCTGCAATTAGAGATGGGACAATAACAAATGATTACTGTGAGCCATATTCCTGCTCATTTTCATATACACTTGCTCACAAGTCCGTATGGTGCTAGTATGAAGAAGGGTCACTGCCTTCAAATATTCATGCGAGTAAAAATGTCATTCACTCACATCACAGAAAATTAGGCTCGAAGAAACGAGCATTAACTGGTCCATCCATGTCCCTGCCTAAGACAGGATCAACTATCCCTACTAGTATTACTGATAAATATTTGCCAAGCCCACTATTAAACACTTCAACAAGTGAGTCTCCACAAAGCAACTTGATTTTTTCTTGCTGCAAATCAAGCCCTCTCAATTTTTTTTTTCATGTATTCAGTTCATGTGGGGTATGAAAGGAGTAGGGGGAGTTTCTTTTGAGAGCGTTTGAAGAAGAGCAAAATGGAGCATCCTACTGGATGGAGAGAAGGGGAGATTTTGGAAACTAGGGAAGTGTGGTCTAGAGGAAATGACTGTGGACTGACAAGTATTCTGAGGACAACTTCGCACAAAAAGGTTTTATGCTGAAATTGAAGGTTACTGTTCTGAATATTCCCTCTGCCCTGCTCTTCTCCAGCTCTACGCCGGCATCTCTCTCCTTTGAGCGCTGGTATTAACAGCGCTGTCCACATGATTGCAAGTGAAGACCAGTACAGAATAAACTGTTCATCACTTTAGATTTATTAGATTCTTCTAATAAGTATGAAACTGACGTTTGGATTTCTTATAGCTAATGCACCTTGCTATTTTGTGTTACTTTGTGTCTTGACCTTTTGATTTGGTCACTGTGAGCTCTTGCGATATTTTTATTCTCCTTCTTAGTAGCCTGACCTAGTTTCTACTTTCTATATCCTTTCTTCATATGTTTGAAGTCAATGAAAAGCTCATAATTTAGCCAAGCTGATCTCTTACTGAATTTCTTATCTCTGCTCCACAATGACAGAGCTTTATTAATATTTGCCTGTAAGGAACTGCCAACTTTCTCAAATTTTCTATTCCATTAGGCTTGCCTTCTAGGCAACACCTACCAATTTTGTGAGTTTATTGAAGTCTTCCTATTTGAAATCCATTGTGACTCTCTTGCTGCTTAGCCTCCTTCAAGGCTTATTAATCATGAATCTGGCATTTCATGATTAATCTCATGTAAATTGTCCTTTACCCTGACATTACTAAACAACTTGTTTCTTCTTACTGGTCACTATCAATCAAAGTTCATCCTGTTCTAGTTAACGTAATCATCTTTACAAAAATGTATCCACGTTTGAAGAACTTGCTAAATAGATTACATCTTAAATATATGTTATTTTCAATAGATGTGTGGGCAACTAAAAGTCCCTCAGTTTCTTCCCTTTACTGTTCATCGTACTTTCATTACAGTGACGGTTACCTGGTCCCTCCTACAACTTTATGAACAACCACCTTTCCTGTGTTTTAACTCCATCTAGGTCATCATTGTTTATATTTCTTGTAGGACTACTACACCTGATTAATTTGAAGTGAAAGATCTTCACTGGACTTCGTTATTCCTCAGTACTTTGTATAACATGACCCTTGGGTCAAGGAAAACAAAACCTCCTGGTAAATAGCTGCATTTGTTTCCAAGACACAGAGTGGCACTTCCTGAACATTGACCCTTCACTGAGTGGAGAGACAAGAAGGCCAACCGTGCCTGTGATTCTTTCATCCTTGGCTCTTCCCAGAAACCTTATGAACACTTTGACCTGCAGTATTGAAAAGTACACTGAAAAGAATAAAAGTCCCACAAAACAGGAAAAACAAGCAGGTCACTGAAATTGAAAGCTGTGTCTCTATGTGTATGTAGTTGGCTACAGAAGATCAATTGAGTGCAACAGATCAGTGAAAATGTTTGGCTGCTGAAGAGAGAAAGGTTTTATCCTGCAACTGGAACATGAAGGGATAGAGGATAGGAGGATGGAAGAAGGACAAACATAGTCACAGTGAGAGTGTTTCTCAGAGAATCTCCATTCTTGGAGATTTTCAACCTGCACTGCAAAGGGCCCTGAGTAATAAGATCCAACCTTGGAGTTCCCTCCAACCTCAGCCATCTATGACTACATGATAATTCCTTGCTCTACAGCAGCTCCCTTTATGACAAGAGGCAGTTACTTGAAAGACTTTTGAAGACGTATTGACCTCAAATACTTTGGATGACTTGGACTTCATTTTGTTCACAGCTCACCCAGCATTGTGAAAACCATTTCCCTATAGTATCGAAAAGCTAAAGGCAAGCACACAAGGTCTCTACTGGGCTTGTGGTAAGGGCCTTCACAAACAAAAGCAGACCTTTGCTCACTATTTTCATCACAGTGGAGCAAGTGTTTTCCTTACAAGACCAAAATTACATAAAATTCACCAAGAAGTTTTTTTGCATGTAGGTTTTTCAGATCTGGACAAAGCATCCATCTGAGTGAATTGCTCAAACACAGGTACCCTCAAAGGGACAAATCAATTCCAAATGTTCCCCATTCTCTAAGTATTTAAGCAGATGTTTTGCATAAAATAAGTTTGGCTTGGGGGAGTAGAGCTATCTAGGGAGTGCAGAGATTTCCTGAAAGCAAAAGAGGAGCTTATGCTTCAGGGAGCAACAGCAAAAACCAGCAAGTTTGTATCTTTATAAAAAAAGTTAATCTTCTAACCACTGTTCCCCAGAATATAGACATTACACAAAGTGGACATGGATGTTTCAGAAGACTCCAGAAACAGGCAGCATTAAAGTGAATCTTGGGTAGACCATATCCATTTTTAGCTCTGAAACTAAGAAAACCAGGAAGTAGCTGTCCACAGCTTGAGATCTATGCCAAAACCAACTGATCAAGAACCTGGAGGATGAGGTTCAACTCTGACAGAGGGAGATGTCCTTCTATTACATTTCCCCTGCCTAATAATTCCTCCTTTTGTGGCATGCACCATTTTTTTTTTTCTCCTTAGGAGGATGCTGACCAATTACCTTGGACTGCACAATTACCGCTTCAGACAGAACTGGTCAAAATGAAGAAGGAGCACATAGGATTCGTAAGTAGAAGAACTGAAAATTCTCCAAGGTCTTGGGATGCTGCAAAGAATTCAAAATGACATTTTTCCAGCTACTATGGCATGAGAGGGAGGAAACTGGGAAAGAAGGACATTAAGGCTGTGAAGGGAGCTATAAACCCCATATTCATTCCCATCTCCCTGCTGCAAAGTAGGACTTAAGGATTTCGTAGGAATACACTTGGCTTGAAAGAAATTTCAGTGAACAACAAGCCAGGTGTTATACATTTGAGAAATGTGGAAGGATGTGCTGATAGCACAGGGATGTGAGCTGTAGCAAACATTAGGAATGACTGAAGCAACAAGAGCCCAACAAAATTAAGAACGTTTTAGTATCAGCAGCAGACATTAACTTTTGGTCTTTTGAAAGACCATAACTCTCTTCCCAGAAGCAGCAGGGGGAAGGTTGGGAACAGTACTACTAAATGATTGTAGAGGAGACTGTTTCCTAACCTCTCACACACTCACAGTTTTGAGAGCTACTTGAAGATGTGTTCACAAACTGATTTAGGTGGCATGTTTGCTACGTTGACCTGGGCAAGGATCTATGAATAAAATTAACCAGTTTCCTCTGGAGCTGCATCTTCAAAGCAGAAACTAATCAATGCCCACTGGCTACAACACCCAAAACCCCAACAGATACTGCCCAAAAGAATTTCCTCAGAACTAAGGCTCAGGCTGGGTGCCACGCATACTGGCACAAATATGCTCAAGAACAGCAAGTGGTCTGAAACAAGTGGTAAACGTGCACGCAAACATGATAAAAAGCTTTACATTGAATCTCCAGGTGTGCAAGATGAACCAGAAACAAATCACTCAAGAGGAAATTTTGCAAGTAAAAGAGAATCAAACAGCCTGTGTTTCTCCTTCTCTATAGAGAAGGAGCTATCTCTAGATAGCTCCTTCTATCAAAATACTTACACTGCTGTCCAGGATGTTTTTCAAGGATAAACAAACCAGATCCTACAGGGATAGAAGAAAAATATCAGAATTTACACCAAAATTAGAGGGGTTAAAGAGAAGTGTTCTCACTAGGCCACAAATAAATAGGGCTATTGAAGAAATGCTAAACAAGTATGGAATATATCAAAACAATAGAGATATTGAACACAAAGCAGACAAAGAATTTCATAATAAAAAAAGAAAGATGTTTCCATGGTTTAAAACCAAAACTAAAAAAGAAAAAAACTACAAAAAAAAAAAAAAAAAAAGAAAAAGAAAACAAAATAAAGAAAGAGGCAATAATTTGTCAAAAGGGACTGTGATAAATCAAACTATCATGTTCCAGAATGAATCACCTCAGGAATTACCTTTCAAGATTCCTCAA
Source organism: Nothocercus julius (assembly GCA_013398735.1). Lineage (NCBI taxonomy): Eukaryota > Metazoa > Chordata > Aves > Tinamiformes > Tinamidae > Nothocercus > Nothocercus julius. The sequence goes on from VZSV01000002.1 coordinate 13,388,248, forward strand.
AATTTGGCAGGAGTAAGGGTTAGGTGCAGGCACATACATGAAAAATAATGCTCAAGATTATCCCTGCACTGACAGCGTCACTCAGCAGTCTGTCACCCAAGAAGACTGCAAAACAGCAGCATAGCAAGATTGTCCCTCTCCTAAGAGACTTAGAGATGTTACAGCCGCATGAAAGCAAACTATGAGATTTCTATTTCCTAAGAGCTCTTTCCATTACTGAACTCATTAGAGCCTATGGTTTTCATTTGAGAACCTCTTACCTATAAAGCATAGAAAGGGAAAAAAAGATATGGAAAAAAAAATCAGCAAAGAGATTTCTCCATGAACAGAATAAAGGCCCTTTTCCATTTTTTTCTATATTTATATGTTGTGTTTTCTGCAAAACTCTATATTCAAATAAAGCAAAGTAGCACTGGACATGTTGCCTGGTTGTTTCATGACCTTGTTTTCATACAAAATGCCCTTCATTTAAGTAAAGTTATTTTTGACAGTCAAAAACTACAGTCAAAAACTGCTTGCTTCCACTTTGAGGATTGCACAAGCACCAAGCTTCCTAAATAGAGTTCAAAAATTACAAATAAAAGTGCTTAAGAGCTATTTCATAGCAAAATTCTGCACTGGCTGCACAATGATCCTGCAGTGTAAGATACCCTCTTTAGCACTCTGTAACAAGAATGAGTTAAGTTTACATCACTTCTTATTACTGCTGCAATCATGGTCTTGAGACAAGATTCATATTAGCCGTTTTCTGCTCTTGTTGCATCATTCGTCAAGAAAATGAGGAATAAGAATTTCAGTGCCTAATATGTTCTGTGAATTATAGGACTGTGCCAGGATTATACTTCAACTTTTCTGATAGATTTTAGCTCTCTGTCATACTTTTCTCTGCATACATCTGCTTGAGTGCTGACTTATTGCCAGCCTTCACTTGCCAGTGAAGACCCTTCACTTGCTAGGGAGACCCTTCACTTCTGGATCCACTAGTAAAACACAAGTCCAACTGTAAATCTGCTACCAGCTTGGTCCATTTTTGGGGTATTTTTTCACCACTCCAGTGAGCAGCAGGAGGACGTCAGGGTACAAGGCCTTGTACATGTGTGTGCCCTTTGGTCCTTGTGTCTGCACGAGGAGGCTGAGGAGGTGTAAGGTCATGAGCATAATTCACACATAATTCACTGAATTTTGTGTATGGGCATTGATCCTTTGCACAGAAAAGGCCGAGGTACTTGATGCTTTCAATGACTTAGTCATCACTGGCAAGGTCTGCAATCAGGCTACCCAGGTCCCTGTGGACATGAAGTGCCTGTAGAGGGTGAAGAAGCTGGGCTGGTTTAGCCTGGATTAGAGGGAGGATCAATGTTGTAACAACACACACAGAGGGTAAAAACAGAGGGTAAAACAGAGGGTATAATAACACACACAGAGGGTAAACAAGGGGTAGAAGATGCTAGTTGATGCAAGGGAAAATCCTGTTAGAGATAAGGAAAAATCTTACCAAGAGGATGGCCAAACCTTGTAAGAGATGCCCCAGGGTGCTGGGGAAGCTCCGTCTGTGGAGACACTCAAAACTCAATAGGACAAGGCCCTGAGCGACTTGATCTGACATTGATGTAAGGCATGCTTTAAGATCAGAGACCTCCAGAAGGTCTCTGGACCTCTGGTCTATATAAACTCTTTCTATGACTTTAGAATATAAAAGAGAGCGTGTTCAACATAATGCCTTTTCTCCTTCATATTTTTCTTCACCCTTACAAGGTTATTTGTGTTGTTGTCTCAAACACTTTCAAACGTACCCTCCTCAGGGAGCCTTTCTACTTCTTCAAACTTTTTGAAGTATTCTAATGCTACCAATAATTGCATTCTGCCTTTATAGTAAGTATTGAAAGTGGTACATTGTTGAAGATGAAAAATAAAGTCAGTTGCAATGTACATTCTAGCAACAGGGAAGCTTAAAGTGGAATTAATGACTGATGAAACTACAATGAGTTGAGAAAAGAGTAATGAGCTCCCTGTAGCCTTCATTGTATCTACCCACGTTCCATTATCTGCTAAAATCACTTTCTTCAAAAAATCTAGATTAAAATAATATCTGAACTGAAACTAATGAAAACATCATCTTAATTAACATGACAGTGCAAAGCAATTTGAAAATATCTCTGAATGGCAATGAACAGCCCTAGATGCAAACAGACATATTGATAGCTGCTACAAAGTATTTTCTTTAATTAATTTCTTGCATGGGGGCTTGATTCCTGGAACGTATTTATGCCTTTTTCTTATTCCAGACATTTTAATATTTCAAATTAGATCTTCCAAAGTATCCATATCAAAAAGATAATAAGCAGGCAAAGTTTGCCATCTTCATTGTAAACTCTGAGGCCAGATTTCAATGGAAACTGCACATAGTTGTTAAACATATTTGTACAACCTCATGGCTTTCAGTCAAATTCTCAAGTTCCTGCAGGCCTTCCAACAGATGCCTCCCACATAGGCAGTATCATAGAGGAGGATGAAAAATGGGAAAGGCAGTGCTCTGCTCCAAGACACTTCTTGCATACTAAATTCACTTCCAAATAGTATCAGAGGGAATTCTTATAATAAGACATATTGCCATCCTGTTTCACAGTCACCGCTTTAGAACAGCAGGATGTGTCTCAAGCTCTGCAGGACAAAACAGTTGGATTTAAAACATTGCCTGTGTTCTCTGGGGACAGATATTTACAGAAGAAAGGAGAAGGTTACATGGTATCTTGGAGTGTCTGCTCAGAAAAGCATTTTTGTTCTCACTGCATATTGTACTTCTGTGTGCTGAGTTGACCAAATTATTGCCCACTTAGGTAGGTTAATTTGTATACTAATATCAATTTTTCTCTCTGGGCACAATTTTAAGGATTTTTTTTCAAAGTTTTGGGTTTTTTGTTTTGTTTTTGTTTTTTTCTCCAGGTAAGTAATTCCAGGGAAACAGTTTGCCCTGGATGGATGGAAGCAGGAGGAGACAGAATCTGTTGCTCTGTTAGCTGCGCCACTGTGCTGTGTTTGCAAGACTTCTGGATGGCAAATATCTCCGAGCACCAGCAGGACAAACTACAGTTTGTTGGCTCCCCTCGCTAGAAGTGTGTCTTTATGGGAAATGCGGGAGCTGGGAAGTGTCCCAGCTCACAGTCCAGGCAGGGACAGAGTCATGCTGGGAAAGAAGGGCAAGGGACAAGGGAGAACTGCACAGCACTCGCCACCTAACAGCAGATTTGCCACCCTGACCATTCCCTTTAAAGACTCCTCCAAAAGCTGCTGTCCAAGATCTGGACAGCTTTGGACATCTGGACATTTGGACGTTTAAGGACACTGCTGTTGCTGACAGCAGTAGTGCAACGCGCACTGCATTGCACCCTTGCCTCAGTGCAAGGTCAGCCTGCGTATCCTTTCCCTTGTTTGGGAGCACTAAGCTGCCTCTGAGCTTGTTCAATGGGTAACTACTGTGAGATGGATTATGAGGGGCAGCTAAATGAAGGGGCACAAGTGATGAGGTAATTGAAAAAAAAAAAGAAAAAAAAAAAGACTGGCAGGCCTACCTTGTATTCCCCCTACTTTTCTGCTACGACGAATTTCAAGTTTTCAATAGATTGCAATAATCACAAGAGGCCAAAAATTGCTGCTCTGGCCCAACTCTTTTTTTTTCCTGTTTTGCTAGTCCAGGCTCTATGGGAACAGATGTATGTAGCCTTCTGAAGCTGGAGCAAAATGAGAGGAAGAAAAATATGCAGAGGTAAATACCGGCACACTGCCTGCACAATAGCGGTGTGCTGTCTCCCTGCCAGCTGGTTAGTCCTCAGGGCTATGCAATCTGCATTGAGCATCTTCCTTCCTCTGCTCAGAGACCTGCTTTAAACAGCTGAGATCCAGTAAACAGTGCAAACACAAAGCTCTGCAGGGCAAATTCAGCCAGAAGGAACACGTTCAGGAATTTTTCCCATTTTCCACACTACCTAGCTGTGGACCTGCACGGTTCAGGGAGAACTCCAGGGTCACATTGACTCATCCCCTCTCTCATCTTGCTGCATTAGCACATGTAAATCATGCAGGGTCCTTGTGCAGGAACAGAGGTGGCAATAGGCAGGACAGAGCCACAGGGGCACACTGCTGGCAGATATGTCCTTGTTCCTCTCCTGCTGCAAACTCAAAGCCAAGTATCTACGGGTACCTGGTGCTCAGTTCGAAATCACCAGCCTAGTTTAAAGGCAGGATATGTTCACCTAAACTCTGAACAGCAGTCGTAGGAACACTGCTTTCTCTTAATGAACATAAGAGCAAAGCAAGCCTATCTATATCCAACTGCAAACAATTTTATATATTTGCTTTCTGCCTCCTTTCACAAAGATGACTTCTCTGTATCATATTTTATCCAGCTCCCTACAACGGATATTTAGGGTCCCAGCTCTCCTGACATATTGACTACAAAGAGCCTGGGATGACTGGGTTCACCTGCAGATGACTAGCTTATACTTCTAGAGCTGAACAGGATGAGGTCGCCCTTAATAACTATCCAGTAGACTGAACCCAGGAAGAATGATATCAATCCTGCATTAAGTTGTTCTGACACTGAACAGATGGAGCAGACCCTCCGCTGGGGTTATCTGAAGTAATTCTGCTGACTTCTGCAAAGCTGCTGTGGGGAGCATCATTACTTTCATGAATTAAAGACCTGACTCTTTGACGTGGTTTCTTTGCGCACAGCCTTTCTGGAATCCACTTTGGAGTCTGATGAGTGCACCAAAGAACTCAATTAAAGCAGAAATAGATTACATTCCACTTTTTGTTGCTACTGTTTTTTGTTTCCTTGAAGAAACACTTGCAGATTTATAGTGAATAAGATAACACAGTGTAGCATTAGTTCTAGGTGGTAGGTCTCTCCATCGACAGAAGTAGGCATTCTCAAAAACTGGCGTTTGTCACTACAGTAACTGCTGTATGCATCAGCACATGAAATATGACCCAAACTCCATCTCCAAAGCTATCACAAGAAATGTTGCTTGTACTCAGGGAAAAAAAAATCTTACACTGATTTCCTCTCAATTTGATAAGTTAGTCTTAGCACCTAACTTACAGATACTTTTTCCAGACGTACATAGTCACTATACAGCCACAGTCTCCTACAGCAAAGAAATAATGTATTATGATTCATTACAGTAGAATGGAGTTTAGAGTAGACTTTCATATTCCTATTTCCCAGCTGTATTGCAGCAATCTACCTGCCTTCATGAAACATCAGCAAATCCCTTATCACCCATATTATTTGCTGGTCTTTTCTTCCTGGTTTCAGATTAATGTGGCAGCAAAAAATATCTGTAACAAGAAAGTACATCTGCTTATTTTCCAGAGAGAAGAAGAAACTTAGTAAGTTCCTGAATTCTTTTCCTGTTATTAAAATCTTTTCTTGGAGTGTTTTATGCTGGGATGCTTCTAAAGTCGGCAAGACCGATAGGACTGAACCCAGGTTACTTCCCAGAGAAGTTAGTTGCAGGATGAATAGTGTATCTAGAGGATACACTGCAGCAACAGACACCTGCTTGCTGCAGAGCAGAGGTCACCAAGCCTTGCTGAGACACAAGTCACACTGAGAAAGGGACGTGGTATGCTCAATACGCACTCCATTCTTCTCACTGAATTTCATTTTAAATCCTTTCATTCTTGTAGGTGTGAAACTCAAAATACCTTTTCTGAGGGATACATGAGTCTCTTGCTAACAGTAGTAATACAAGCTGACAGTGCCAGAAATCATGTGCTGTATAAATGTCTCTTCAAGATACTGATGCCCACTGAGCTGGCTTGGACAAGTCTACATAACACTCCTTCACCAGAAACCAAGGTATAAAATAGAATAAAAAAGAAAAAGAATAAGACTACTAAAGCTTCAACCCCCATGCCAAAGCAAGACTAATTTTAGTGTTGGATCTGTTTGCTCAGGGCTTAATCCGGTAGAGGTCTGAATATCTTTAGGGATGGAGATTTCAGTGTTCCAGGGTCCCTTCATACCGTTTTGATGTAGTTGAAATTTCCTTGCTGGAACCTGTGTTCACTGCCTGTTGTTCTTCTGTTGTGCACCTCTAATAGAGCCTGATTTTTACTTCTCCCTGACCACCTCCACTGAATAGTTGAAGACAGGAGTTAGATCCCCCTCCTTGATCTTCTCATCTCCACGGTGAATCACCCAGCTCTTTCTGCCTCTCCTACACCACATGTTCCAGTTCCCTAATCAAATCTGATCCCAGCTCTGTAGAGTTTCTCAAATCAGTGTCCATTATGGAGAGTTCTCAAAAAGATATCTGGGGATCAAACTGTCTTTACTACGCAAGACATTCACTAGCCTGTAGCCACATTTGGAATATGTTTCAAATGTCCAGTTGCCTAGACCAACTATCTGCATCCCAGACAGTTTGGGGATTCCCGTGTAATCACGCGGGAAAAGGGGATGTTGCAATGTGCACACAGCCACAAAAATAGGTCATGAATATCTAGCATCTCATCTCAGAGGACTCTAGATTTTGCCCCCATCCTTTATCAAGTTACTTGCTACATCTTGCTATGCAGCCCATTTTGCAGAGTGAGGTACACTGCCCTGGAAACAAGTCACAGATTGGTGACTTGCTTCACTCCGTGTTAACACTATGTTTAAAATCTCTTAATCAAAGACCTTACCATAAGCAAAGGTAAAAAGATATATAGAGGTCTAACTAAGTTTGAAAAATCTGGGTCAGCTGTATTCACTTAGTAAATTTGTCAATTCTGCCAGCAACTCCCTATGTACCTCTGCCCACTTTTCCCTGTGGACTTTCACTCCAAGTGAGCTGGGACAGAGACATCCTCACTTGCCAGCTAGTCCACAGATACCTGGGCGCAGGGCCATGGCAATAGCAACAACTTGTTGCAGCCAGATGTTTTGACTCTTTAAGGCAACCAGATGGCTTGCCACATAGAGGGGACGTTCCAGACCTGCAAGTCCCAAATGTGTTTAATAAAGCTAAAGCTGCAGCAGACACACCACTAATTTCAGTGAAATAGCAGCAAAATCCCAATAGCTCTTCTGCCTAACTGCTTGCCATAAGAACAGCTGTCCTGGGGTAGGGTGGTGCAGCTGCAAAGCCTATACCCAATAATGATAGAGAGCAAATATGTAGGGAAAAAGTGAATGAGGGAGGACATTACAGGATAATCATCAATCCACCTTATACTCCTAGCAAGAAGATGGCTAGGAATTTTCTGAATTGAGAGTCGCAGCTGGATCACTGTGTTTAACAGACTAAAGTGGAAGGATTCTGAGTGAATGTGTCTCACCTCACTTGGCTTTCACATTTTTTTCTGTTGCAGCAAGATCCATGGCTTCATTATACATTTGATGGAGTATAAATTATTTTGTTATAAGACTGCTAATAATATATACATATGCATATATATATTCTCTATAATTGTGATTAAAGTAGAAAAGAGGCACATGTTGAAGTCACGAGGACTTCATGCCTCCACGAGCTCTCCCTGAATCATCTGTGATTATGCTTTTCTGTTGGCTCTACTCTTTCAGGATTTGGCTAGAATTCAGTGAAGAGTGGAAAGCAAGACTCTGAAAGCAACGTTTTTGATCTTATTTCTTCTTTCTTCAAATAAAAAGCTGTGCAATATTCAGGTAGACAGGCAAGTTGAAGAGCAGGTGACAGAAGAAATATAATTTTTACATTAAAGTACTAGTAAAGCTTAAAAAAAAAAACAATCAAACTTTTAGGGCAAAAAGAATAATCTTCTCTCTGTAACCTGTGACCCACTCTTCCCAGGTGAGGCTTTAAGAGCACCATGTCTGGTGTGGAACTACTAAATCTATAAATGAAAATATCCCACGGGAATATAAGATCACCTGGACGCAGCACTATGGCAACACCATGACTGGAGAACAGCTCATTACATTTTTATTATCATCATTCTCATAGCATGGATGTCAGGAATGGGTTCACAAAGGATAAAGAAAAATAATTCATGATCTGTAAAGTCAGCTCTGCACCAAGAGATTTTTAAAAGCTCAATTTGACTTAAGTGATGAATTAGTCTATAAATACCTACCCAAAGAAAGAGCTCTTACTGATTTAACAGGCTCTTTAGTTTAGCAAACAAAGGCATAACATGGTCTAGTGTCTGAAGTCTGAAGTGAAACAAATTAAAGTAAGAAGTAAAATCAAATTTTTAGCAGAGAATAATTAATCATTACAGCATGCTTACAAATGACCGCAAGAGACTGGCCAGCCTCTGCAATTAAATAACTTCTTAGAACATATATTTTGGCTTAATCAGTAGTTATAGCAAGCCCATAATACTTATTGAAGGAGACTTCATGCAACACAGGCAGTTTAACTAAATTCCAATGTACTTTTACAGGCACTCCCTTCCCTTGTGCTTCTGCAGAGTAATGCTGTGTGCACAAAGTATGGCAGAAGTAGGATCCTCACAACAGCAGACTTGTCGCCTATGTGTTTTTTTCCCTTGACATTTCTACAGGGCATTAGGTGTTGGCCACTAGATGGGATTTCAGTGCACAAAGATGAGGCCCCCTTCAAAAAGGCTGGAGTCCAACACACAGCAAGGCAACGTAACGAATGGGGGCCAGTTTATCTCTGGGCCACATCATGGGTCCATCTGCTGGAGCTTCAGGATTTAGGTAGGATTAGTGCATCTATACATCAGAGAAGGAAATTATGGAATGGAGGAACAAGTCTCCTTTCTGTTTTCACGGGCAGCTCCACACATGCCCCCTTAATGCCAGCCCATACCCATAAAAGACAAGTGCATATGTTACATATATAAGCAGAATCTCTCTTAAAAGACAAGCACAAAACTATTCTCTGGATTTATCTCTCTAAGCATGTCCAAAGAGCAAACTACTGTCTTGCTATTTACATTGTGTACTGACTAAATCATCCGTACTTCCTAATTCAACAGGAATGCGCTTCTGAATAAGGTTTCTATTAAAAAGGCAGATATTTTTATATTGCTGCAAAGTTCTATTTCCCATAGTTGGGCTAAATGAAACTGTCACAACAAATGATACATAAAACAAGAATAAACCTTTTTCTATATGACTTCTGACAGATTAAAATGGTTTTAAATACATACCCACAGAAATTGGATACTGACAAAATTTTTGAATTTCAGAGAGTATCTATTGAGTTTTATTGACATCTTACATTAAAAAACGAACAAGGAGTTATGCAAACAGTCCCTCACCCACACTCATAACTAGGAATCTGCCTATGACTTTCAGAAGTCTCAGATAACGAGTCCTGCTCCTACCATTTTTCCGAGGGTGGTTTGAGACAAAAAGGGCCTGGGTGATCACATCCTCTTACATGTGAACTGCTTAGGAACTTTCAGTAAAAAGACAGAGAAGAACTTAAGTGAATGCATTTATTCTGAACAGGTTTTGTGAAAAGTGCTGCCAGAGCAGAGGAGAGAAGTTCAAATTAGTTCAGCTTGAGTATAATTATGAAATCAGACATCAGAGAATCTCCATGAGCGTAGACAGTTACAAATGCTGGTACAAGTTTAGGAAAAGCTTCAGTTAGAGTTTACAACTTGGCAGAGGGTAATCCAGGCACAAAATATAAAGTCATAGGAAAAAAGGCTTTAATTTTCCCCAGTCACAGTGTTTCCTGCCATTTTTTTAAAATCTGCCTGGATCTCACTCCTACTGCTCTTCTCAAGGCCCTCAGTCTCAGCATTAGCCTGTTAACTCCCATTCACCCCTCGTAAGCCAAATATAAAAGTATTTAGGGTTTACAGGTTAGAACCAAAGAAAGTTATCCATCAGCAAGGTCTTGTTATTTAATAAGTTAAGATATTAAAGAAAAGAGTTCAGAAGTATCTAGAGGCTGCTGATGCCAATGAATGAAGCACCAGCCAGTTTCAAAAGGTTTTGCTGGAGCCTAGGGGCTTTTTATTAGAGCCTTAGAAAATAAATGAGATTTAAAGAAGGATAAGGATCACAATTAGCACACAAGATAACAATTCAGAAAGTGTAGAGTGTGGCATGAAAGGAAGAAGGATGCCAGAAGCAAGCGAAAGATAAAAAGAGAAAGTTGTGTGGTAGGAAGAGACTTTGGCAGGCTCAGAAAAAATGCCGACTCTCTGAATAGCCAGCAGAAAATGAAGAACTGCTAAAAATCATCAGATTGAGAAAAGGAGGTAGACTAGCAAGCAAAGATAGTGAGCTGAGCAATAGCACATTACATATTAGAAGTAACACATTATCTATCAGAAAAATCCTGCTGGATCTGGTAAAAATGCAAGAATTGGCAGTACTCAAGGAAAAATGTAGCAAATCAAGTAAAATTATTTTGTTCAAGGCCATTTTCACCCCCACATTATGTATATCTTGAAGTGCTTTTTCACACCTCAAGATTCATTTTTCATGTCATCCAAGACATCAATTGTCTATTGATTTCTTCAGTTCAGAATACGTTGGCCTCAATTTGAGTACAAAGGGAATTAAGGAGGCCATTGATTTAGCACAGTGTATTAAAGTCAGTGTTGACACACTCAGAGCTACTCAGCTAGGAAATGGGACCACAATATTATGCACTGAAATGACATGAGAGCAAATACACGAAGCACAATATGAACTGCCCGCTAGCTGCATTATAAGAGTCGGTCAAACTGTTCCTTCCAGTGGAAAATTATTGTTTCCATGGAATCAAATTCTTCAGCCAGAACACATCCATTTTCCCCAAAAAAAAGCATTTGATTTCCTCTCCTACCTCTACCATATATAAACGGAAATAGATTAAGCAAAGATTAACAATATTAAGCCGTCCTCAGGTATTGGTGCATAGCTAGCTTTTCAGTCTAATTCTTTTTTTCATTTACTCAAGCAAGGTCCCAATGATATTTTACTCCTGTCCTGTAGAGACCTCCATTAGGTGAGGCACTCTTCTGCTAAATTTGGGATCATTTCAACAAAGTTAACCCATAGATTAATTTTTTCAAGAGTGGCTATTTCGAATACACACATGTTTAACTGGAATTGTGACTATGTCTGATGACCATTAACAGGAGATGTTACATATTCCTTTAGAGTCCTTGTGCTCTAAATATTTTGTTAGAAACTCATTTGCTCATATGATTACTCCTTGCTGCATCACAAGAGCAGAGTTTAATACAACCATTAATCAAAATGTGACAAGAGTTTAAGATCAGGCTAGTCATATTTAATATGCAATGGAAGCAAAGGTCTAAGCATATTAACTTACTCAGCAAAGCTCAGGCAGTAAATGTGACACTGGTTATTTGCTTAATGTGATGTAACAGCAGAACAGCAGAGGATTCACAAGCTCAGGGCGGCAGTCTTGTATGTGCCCATGATAAGCAAGGTTTCCCATACGTTGTTTCTAGTCGACTAAATAATCTGTTATGATACAACGATCACAGACAAAACCCTTCATACCTGAGGGGTTTAACTGGACTGACAAGAGCATGGTTTCATCCTTCTCCTTCACCAAATGATGAGTGGCTTATCACTGGGGTAAATAACACAGACATAACACAGCCTTCAGGGTCAGGCTTGGATTGCCCAACCTTCCTGGTGGTGCTGCATCCAAAAACCCCAAAGCAAAACTAAGGCAAGCTAAGAATCCAAACACATGTCAAACCGTCCTTGTTTTCTTGTTCTTTTGAGACATCAGTTCTATTATATATCATTTATAGCATTACATTATTGAAAACAACTTAGTAATTGTGAATACTATCTAAAACATGCAATTCTACTCTACTCAATACACCTGAGTAGGGGGAAAAAACAGACCAATGTCCTACAAGGTGTTAAAGCATGACTGCTCAGTACCCTCAACTTCAGTTTCTCCCAAGTTAAGGAAATTCCTGCTGTGGCTGAACAGTCTTCCCAGACTGTGCTCAGCACAATGTGACTTCTGATCCATGTTACTTATCTTGACTTCAGAGTTTAGCATCTTCAGCTCGAGTGCATTTTTGTGCAGCAGAGTCAACCCTGGAAGAACGGGAGGAGAAACCTCAGGGAGGAGAGATCACCACACAAGCCAGTCACGTTCATTTTCTTTGTAGAGCTGGGTCCCAGTAAGGTTCTTCTTCTCGTCCAGTCTGTCTTTGAAGTCAGCCTGACTTTGAAGTTTGCAAGCAGCAGAGAACTGTAACATTCAGAAAAATTTTAATAGGATCAGACCCGAGTAAGTAACAAATGCCTTTTCATTCTCATGCCTCATTCATTCTCATTCTCAAGACACAGTTCATATCAACAGAATATGTATGACCAACTAAGTGTGGTATATACATCTGTGAGTTAAAAGACATGAGAAATAACTCATAAGAGGAGTTTTATCCCTAGATGAAGTTTTACTCCCATGGCTGCAAAGCCAATTCTGCTCCTTGAACACTCCATGTCTATTAGGTAGTGACACTACCTTGCTCTCACCAAGATAGTTTGCCATCTCATGCAATTGGAAGAGAAAAACCTAACATAGCCCAAAAAACACCACCGCAAAGAAAAGCAACACCCAGTAATTCACACCACCTAAGAATTTGGTCCAGGAGGATTTTAAGAGGCACAGGTTAAAGGATAATATAATATTGTTAGCTGGCATGTGAAATTATCTTATCACAAAGCCTCTTGAAGAGCAGTTCTAGCCACACAGTTCCTGGGCCAGGGCTGTAACCCTGGGATGAGCTATTTGGGCTGTCCTTGGCTTCCTTCTCACAATTCTCCAATTCAAGCCTTGGTAAACCAGTGTTTACTTAAAGCCTCAGAAGGATGACTTCTGAAATTTCGTAATTTCATGGTTTCCAGATAAAAATAGCCATTTCAAAGACAGGTCCAGCCACCACAGCTCTGACGAGAATCACTTTCCTCTCAGTGCACCTCTTGCAGGGATGGTCCTGTCTAGGTTATAGCCTTACGGATCTTCTCAACCTCACAGCTCCCAGAGAGTGACTGATTTCCCTTCCTCAGTGTTTCTCTCTTTTTGAGGGCTTTGTACACTTGGCTGCAGCTTCCCCCAGGAGCTGTTCCAGTGAATCGGGCGGCATTAACAGAGCTCCCACCGCTCTCTGATTCCTTCTAGATCCCTAGTCAACCCAGTGCAATCAAGACATCAAGACACCCAACATACATACACTCGAATTTGCATAAGCATTTCCATTTTGAAAGTAATACCTCCAGCTCTTTTGTGCATAAAAATAAGGAGGGGAAAGGGGGCAGAAAATGAAGATTTTGTGGCATTGTTTTCCCATTTAAAGATATCATGCATTAAAGCCTAATTATGCTGTCTATTTTTCATTACTGTGACTCACTTAAATTATATCTTGCTCTGCTGTTCATTTAGCAAGCCTAAATGCCTATTGATTTCAGTACCTTTTCACACACGAAAAAAAGAGAGACCAAGTAAAGTAAGAGTAATAATAAAGCTCATATAGTGATCTGCATTTGTCATTTTCTTTTCCCTAAGGGTGGATCCAACCCTCTTAAAATATCATGTTAATATATAAACACATTAAATAGTATTATAAATTTAAAGCTAAAGCATTCTACAGTCAAACAGAAAACATTCCAAAGAAAATTACTGTCTAATATTACCTACATTAGTATTTATTGCTCCATTAGAGGATAATGGGATATTTGATATAAAAATCATCTAATTGATCTGAATTTCACATTTAATTTAAACTTGACTCAGAATAAAATAAAAAGCAGATGTTTGCATTTAATTCATTATCTATTACGTCATAATATTCTATTATATTACCTATGGCTGTTCTTTCCTAGTTCTTTTCAGAGCCATGGAAATTTTCCTCTGCAATATGATTTAAGGTAAAAAAGAAAAAATCTGTCTTGTTTCCTAAACTTTCTGCTCTCCAGTAAAATACAAAGGACCAACATCCTCTCAGTGATAAGAAAAGGAATATTTTAGTTAGCAGTACTCCTAAGGAAGAAAGTGGAATAATACCCCAATAGCAACTCATCCTAAAACAATAAAAATAGAATTGCAGCTATTTATTCCTTTCAAATGTAAAGAAACTATGCCTCTACCAAGAACATGTTTAGGAAAATCTCTCATGGGAAAAGTGCGTAGGGATAAGATGGTTTTGGAGAAGAGAGGATTTGTTATATGTGCTAGCAACATATCAATGACACAAGCTAAAAAGAGATCTGATCCTGTAGTAGCCACGGAATACATTGGCAGAAGCGAAATATATTACAAATGGGCTCCCTCTCTGCAGAACCTTTGATTACTTGCTTTATCCCCATTGAGCTCCATGGGATTTAAGCAGATGTGAAGTTTATAGAGTGCAACCCGTTCTCCTCCATGAGCATGGCCTTTTAAAGTACGCCCCGAGTCCTCAATCTCAGATAAGGATTTCTCATTAGGCAGCAGAGGTGGTCATTTTGGGCCTAAAACCAAGGTCAATGTCTTAATTGATGCCGTCAACTCACCTCCTCAGCGCTCATCCACATATTTCTTTGTCAGGACTGTGAAAAATAGAGCAACAAAAACTGAGCCTACATGGTGCAAGGTTCAGTCACACCTCTGTGGGAAGCAACAACAAAACACCCACTAACTTCAGTGAGACAGAAATAGACCTGCAAAAGTCTGGGAGTTTGCCCTTACATCCAGCAATACTAAAAAGATCAGATAAATTTCTTCATGGTATTCCAAAGACACATTTACCATCTATCTTGTCTAAATGGTCCTAGGAGCCTTTTGAAAACAGAAGTCAGGTTAGGCCTGAGGCCACTGAACAATTCACATATATCCAATAAGCCTGTTAAGATGTTTTTCACTTACTTACATCAACACAGTTGGTGATCAGCTCCTTAGAGAGACTTGTCTATGCGGCGCATGGGCAGCATGACAAACCCTGTGTTTTCTACCCAGGTCAGATAGAGGAACCTAGGAAAGGGCACTATGTACCCCATACACCAATAGAAAGTGAAAGGTAGAAAATGGGGAAAAAAAGGATATTTTTGGTATTGTTCTATCACACTGAATTGACAACCTAAAATCCTAGTTTACTTCCAGGACTTTCTTCCGCATTGGCTAAGCAAATGCCAGGCAAAGGAAAAGAAATCTCTGGCAATCAGGAAAGAAGCAAGCTCAAAAATGTAGTTGTTGCCAACACTTTATGCTTCACAGTAAACATGACTAATGCTTTTTGGAGATATCTATGCCCATGAACTTGATTTAGTTATGGTATTCTTGCCTGGATGAAAGCTCAGTAGCAGTGCTGTATTTTGAATAGTGACAAACTCTGTTCTTGAAATAAGTTTAGTTTTACACTTAAATCTTGCTCCTTATTAATCAAAAAAAAAAGATTTTTAATACATGCAAAGAACTAAAAATATATAATATATTCCTCTTTAATAGTGAAAAAATAACCCGATATTTTATTCTGATAAAAGAACCTATGCATATGGTAAGGCACTTGTAAGACACTTGATACATACTTCAAACACTATGGTAATTCTCTTCCTCCTTCTTATCTTCATTGAAATGATCTAACACTCCTCTTCAGCATCAGCCTTTTGATTGGTAATACTCGTGTATCACTGCATGCTCGAGTATATTGCTAATGCCCCTTTATTTAGTGATTTGTCAAAAACGGAGACAGCTGCACGTCATAGTCTCCTAGGCAGCTCTGTGTCGTGGCTCTATTAGCTACCCAAGCTTCATTGGCAAGGGAAGCGCAGCCATGACTTGTCACGTCTAGCTCTACCTGTCCCCACTGCACAGTGTCTCCTGGCTGCTCATGAACAGTCTGCACAACACACATGAGGGAATATCACAACGAGGGCCAGGTTCATTCCTTTGGGCACAGAAGAGCTGATAATGGCATTCAGCAATACTGACTTTGCACAAATTTTTGGTTTCCCAACTTCCTCTTAACAGCAAAGTCTATATATTTACTGAAGTTTTCTGCAAAATCGGGCAGGAGAATAAGTATTTTCCACACAATAGTCTCAAGGGAGAATGTATTCAAAAAGCCACGTCCAAATCTCTTCTAACCTTTTATACACCAGGCAAAGGTTACCATTAGTGAACAGAAGGCAGAGAGCCCAAGACTGTCTCTGCCTTTAGCTCTGATTAAGACTGTTTTGTATCCATTTCTTAATGTAGACGGTGCATCCAGAAAGCCACTGGAGCAAGACTCTTTGGAAGATGAACACACAATTTCTCCTCCCTTCCAGTGCCTTAAATTAATGGGAATCAGGACTCATGATTGCTATAAAACTTCCTTACGTTCTACATCTTTACAACTTTTTTTCAACCTTTTTCTTTTTTACCTGGAATGTGGCAAGACTTGCATGTTGATGGGACTACACCATAGATTTTGCCATCTGCAGCTGTGTTATTGAAATAAATGTTTGTGTTGACTCCACTGTTTCATTTCTCAGCATCTTTAATTGATATCATCTTGTAAACACTGAACACTACATTAATTCTATGGCTTTCTGCATCTTCAAAGAGCTCTAATGATCAGAAACATCCCATTGGGCAAATGTCTTGTTAACAACACTGATTGCCTCAACCAGACTTATTCTATTACTACCATAGACCCATGGCCAGAGAATGGGATTATTTGGGAGTGTATGTGAACATACAGATTCTTTTTCTTGCTAGCTTTTTTTCCTTTTTTTTGCAATCTCCTGTCTGTCAGACACAGTGTAGTGATGTTGATTTTTCTCTGCTTATTTCTTCTGACATTAACACCTTTTTTTTTTCTGGGTTTCAAGTTAATGAATTAAATGTAAATAACTATCACATAATGCTCAGCAGGATATCCAAGAACATCTCAAATGATGGTCTGTGCCTCTGCGTGGGCTGCTAACTGAGCCCTTACTCACTTTGCAGGCAGTACTCAGCTCAAAAAGCCAGCACCGAAGTTAAGGCGACTTTGTGAATCTGAGCTCTGTTTATAACCCCTGGTGACATAATCAAAACAAACAAAAAAAACCCTCAATGAGGGCTAGAGAGATCTCCAGCTCCGTCTAAAGCAGATACCTACAATAGCCCTAGGCCACCTCTCTAGTCTCTGTGCATTGCTCCAAAGTGAGGAATCAACCACTCACATTTTGTAACCAAAACATGTAAACATTTCATGTTCTGAAGTTAATCCTCATTCCCAACGGTCAAGTCCTGCAGCACAGTAAAAGTAATTTATTCATTTACTAAAATAATGATGGTATTCTTATCTTTAGTATTCAGAATATGCCTATGGAGCTAATGGTAGAAAAGTGTGCTGCAGCAGATGCTTTTCTCCTGTAATTATACAAATCATCAGTGAAATAATATATTAGTACCTCTTTTTTGGTTGATGAACTACTTTCATTCATCTCTTGATAATAGCAGAAAACAAAAGAAAAGACATGACTGACTGCAAAACTTCAGAGCAAGGAGGCCACCTTTTGTACTTTGATCTCCTCTCTGAAACTTCAGCTCATCCTGTTGTAAGCTTCAGGAGACAGCAAAACATAACCAAAAAATCACTTCTGACAAATGTCATGAGTTTGGGATACATGACCTTTTCTATTTCAGAATATATACCGTTAGTGTTACAGTACGTTCATTTTTGTTCTTGATTTTATGTGCAGAAGATAAGTACTGGGACACAGTAATTATTTGCAGCATTTATATGGGCAATGATAGAAATCCCCTCATCCTTCTTCTTAGCTGAATTATTTTCCACTTGTCCATCTAATGTATTTCACTTAACCAGTTCTTCATTAGTGTTTTGTCTTTCTAAATATTCATTTTATTTCTGAAAGGAAGATATATTACAACTTATATTGATGAATTTCCGGTGATTTCCTTGAAGTTTCTGTCTTGTGAGAGTCTTTAAATCTAGTTCTTTTGATTACAAAGTGTTTTCATCATAAAATCACTTCAACATTTTAGAGGATTTTGAATATGCAGTACTTCATTTTTAACAAAACTTTGGTGTCATCTGGAGATGGAAATGACTGTGGACCTGTGAAACTCTTGGAAGAACGTCCCATTAATTGACAACCAGCACTGACGCTAAATTAGCAGTTGGCACTTTTGAAGTTGTGGCAATTCTCCCTTGTTTGGCAAGGAGCATAGTAGCTCTTTTAGTGTTTACTTCTTGAGATGACACATGCATGTAATCCAAAATTATTAATTACCTTGTAGGTAGCACAGTTTTACTGTCATCTTTTTAATCAAAAAAAAAAAAAAAATCTGATGAAACCCCCCTCAAAAGGATACACAATTTTCTCTGAGGTGACCATCCTGAAAAAGCTATTTATCTGGCAAGGTTATCACATATAAAAGGAGGGACTTCACAGAAGGCTGATGTATTCCCCTGAAACATCTTATTGACTGATATCATGTCCAGTGTTTTTACCCAAAACAAAAGTCTACTTTTATGCAACCCATTTAACAAGGGATCCTAAGCTTCACTAGAAATTTTACACTGACACAATTTCAGCTGCTATTGACATACCGAAGGATAAAATTTGAAATTATTACTGAGAATAGACTTACCCTATCCGGAAAACAATTATCGTATAACAATTACTATGTAAAGATTACCAAACACCCACACTCTTTTGCTTTGCAAAGACAAATTCTGCCCTGGACTGATTGCCCGCAATAAACACTGATCACACTTAGACACAGGGTCTGAGAAGCTGTGAGCCAGCACGAAGGGAGTGCAAAATCAACTAAGTGAACATGAGCTAACCTCAGATCTGTGGGTTATTTATGTATTTCCAGTTGGCTGCATTGCAGTCTTACAAGGCTCATGACCATGACAGTGATGCAAATGGTACATCCCATCAGCAAAGCAAGGTATAAACCCTGGAAGAGGAAAAGACCCTGCATTTTGTAAAAGGAGTAAAGATACGATTTTGCATGGCTCAAGAAAGCAGAAATTGCCCAAAGGCTTATTGTGGTTTACGAAGGCAGAGCTTCTCTGTTGTGCATGGTGAACTATCAGAAATAAGGCAGCATGCAAACGGAGCAGATCATGCAAGTAATTTGCTATAGGTTTTAAGAACAAAATTTTCAAAAACATATTGTTGCCAAAAAAACAGAGGAGACAAAAAATGACCAGGCTATTACTACAGAAGGTACAAAAGTGTCCTATAGTATTACTTATCTAAACATTGAGAGCACTAGTAAACATCAGGCTAATCTTGGAAAACAAAACTTAGAGATAACATGAGACATCTCAGTAGCTTTGTGCTTGGCCACAGATATATCTGCTCTTTTTCCAACTAGA
This sequence comes from Nothocercus julius, assembly GCA_013398735.1. NCBI lineage: Eukaryota > Metazoa > Chordata > Aves > Tinamiformes > Tinamidae > Nothocercus > Nothocercus julius. Next base: position 13,407,547 of record VZSV01000002.1, read on the forward strand.
AGCAAAAAAAAAAGAAAAAAGACACGACTTTAAAGAGCTTATTCTTCCCTTATAGCCATTAATACTACAAATCATGGGGCTACCAAAATGCCTTCAATAGCTTTTTGTTACTTTGTGCTTAAAAGTAGAACAACCAATTTTTTGATTATTTTCAAAACAGCTGTAAAATTTAAATCAGAGTATCTGCAGATACGAAAAGGCTCCTGCAACCAAACTGTTGGGACTTTGAAAATACAACCTCACTTCAAGCTGCTAATCCCTATTTTAACATGTCTACAATTCAAAGGAAAAGAAGAATACATATTTGCTTCCAGCAAGGTGCTTCACTCCTATACTGTGTCGCACAGCAGAGAGCATGATCAGAAAGTCATCCTTTCATCTTGAAACTTAGGTAACATAAGTTTCAGTCCCTTGTCTTCTGCCAAGGGAGTTGGAAAATTATAGGAAATTTATTTGCCAGCCTTCAGTGAAGCAAAATGTTGAGGCACACCCACACAAATAATTACACGTATATTCAAAGGATCTTAAATGTTTTCCAACAATTATCACTTCCTTTAGAGACAAGGTGAGAGTTCATAAATGGCAAAGGCAGGGTTTGTGGAAAGATATTTTGGTGACTGAATACTAATTATGAACCGAAACTGCGTGCTAAAAATTTCAAGGTTCTGTCTTAGAAGTGGAACAGTCTTATCTGAGATGCACTGAAGTTTATGACATAATGGATTCATGGAAAAGTTATAACAAAAGAAAAACAAGAGCAAATTCCCTAGTCATAAATGCAACTTATCTAAAAACACCACAGCAAAGAAGAAGGTGCAGGAAAGAATTTCATTCAGTGATATACATCAGCTCTTAGATACCCAAATTCACATTTGATTCCAGTCAATAAGATAATCTTACCCTGAATCAGCCATTTGCTCTGAAGAAAAACCTTGACTTTTAAGGATATCCAAGCACTACTGTTAGATCAAATCTTAATAAAAACCTGAATATGAACTATTTATATTAGGAGTACTGTGTACCTAGAAATTCCGTGCAGTGAGCACATACAGACTTCCAGAATCTTCTGTGCTAGTTTGCTCAATTTCTTTAAACTTGTGGAATTTATTATATCCTTTCCTATCTCTAATGTGGCAATGTCAAGAATATTTTTCTCTGTAAATGGATTTGGACAGAGTGCAGCAGCTTGCTGAATATGGATTCTGCTAAGGCTGAACTTCTATTAAAATTGTCGGTGACTCAGGTATGGATTTTTATAAGTAGGTTCAAGAAAACAAAAATGCACTGAAATATATGAAGAATGATAACAAGTATCACTTTAACCAATAAATTGAAGCTTGAGATGACAGAGAGTGTATCTGAAGGCAGTAGAAATATGCATTTGAGATAAAAGTGCATGATATTCCTATGGAAATGCTATTTTCCTCAAAGGTCTTCCAAAACAAGGCATTCATATGAGACCTTCCCGTATTTCTGTCGCATCCCTGGCCCTTTCCCCATGGTTGCAATGTGCTGGCAAAAAGCCAGTTTACCCCCAAAGGCTCTAGGCTGCATTTCAGAGCACAAACAGCAGCCTCCTGTGGCTATTCTCTGTGTTTGGAATCAGACATTCCTCTGCTTTGCAAGAGTAACATTTATCCTGTTTACTAGATCCACAAATTAGCAATCCGTGTAACATTCATTGTATTATTTTTCCTAAAGTACTGTTGAAAATAAGTAAAATCTTCTACAGTTTAGAAACAGTGCACCCAGCTAAGGCATCTGTAGAAAGCTCTGCTTAGAGATAATGAAAGAGCTCTTGAATTATCTGATAGTCTCAGCTTTGCGGATTTAAGTTAATTTTCTTGCCAAAGCCAAAAGTAATCTGTGTGCAGAGAGTGCACTCGAAAGCAGCAGCAGTTGCTGTGTTAACAACACTTTCAAACAAATCACATTTGTGTTGTTTCTGTCCCGTGAGAATTAGGAATTGCAGGAATAGCCCCAATTATTAATTTTGTGTACTGTTAAAGCTAAGAAGACTCTTCTATAAGAAAGGTTTAAGAATAAGGGAGACTCAGATGGAACTGAATCTGCAGTGACAGGGAAGCATCAGCAGAAGATCCTTGTAATGATCTGTTTCAGTTGTATTCAAAAGAAGTTGGTGAATAATTCTCTTAGAACTTCCAGGGCTTTGTATGCTTTTAGAAAGATTAAAGATTCCCAAAAGCAGAATATGTGTGGCATGAATATCTCAATATCAACTCTGGATGCTGGCTTATAAGCTTAGTGTTTATCCTACTCTTAATTATAAATAAGCCTCTTTTTTTTGTAAAGCTCATCTTTTGTATATTCTCATTCACATTACTAGATGTTATTTTGTCTCATAGGGGTCTTACACTGAAAGATATACAGCGTTTTTAGCTGCTATTAAATTGTCCTGAAAGTTTTCATCACTGCCTGCCAGAACGAGACATAAAGCGCAGTAGAAATAGAATTTCAGTCCAATAACGAAATTCCAATTTTATAGTATGATGGGATTAAGAAAGCTAGGTAACTTTACATGCTAAATTATGGGTAGGTAAAACTACAGCATGCAAAACATTAGCCTACTATTTTATTACTCAATTATGTATTAATATAGAATTAAAAGACATTACAGTGTGGTTTTATTGCTAACTACATCTGCTTGCATTTTTTATAACCAATCACAGGGTCTTCTTATAAGAAATGTGCTTTTTAAAGTCTGTATTACATGCCAAGAGGAAATCTTTAGGAATTCAACAATCAACAGGGCTGCTCAAAAATGTTTAATACTTAATAATTGTTTTAATAAAAAATGTTTAATTCCTTATACTGGAAAATTGTGCTCAGACTGAGCACAATTCTCTTAGGATAATTTCAAACTCTAAGTGAAAAGCCCAGATCCACTCAAATTAAAAGAGTGGGAGTAGCTATTTGGGGGCTGTTTGCAGGATGGACTGCCCATCTTTTGATAGGCTGCAGCTGATGAAACTTGAGTGGCTTCACGTGCCCCAGCTCAAGACCGCAGCTCTCGCAGCTCAGCTGAAGAGCCCAAAAGAAGGGAAAGGGTATAGAGCTCCTTTCTTGGAAAATTCCCATGTGCCATCACAGCAGCATTTTGGGATTGATTTTCTTTTACTTATATTACTTATATGTATGTATATATATATATTTTGGATGGAGAAGGGGTCAAAGCAGGAATAAGATTTGAAGCAAATTCCCCCAGTCGTCCCCATTCACCACCATGCATGTGTTTGGTCTGCAGAGCAGGGTTGGTTCATGCCAGCTAGATTTCTCCTGGAGGAGACCACACCAGAAGTTCTTCCCTAGGAAAGCACCATATGGGCTCCAGCTCCCACGCCCAAATGGGATCCAAACCAACCACTGTCCTCTGGATGGCTTCAAACCACATGTCGGGTAGGAATGCTCATTCCGGAGTACCAGGCTAAATGCAATCTGCAGCAAAATCCTCCGCACCATGTAGCTATAGGGTTGACAGTATCAGCTCCTCTGATCTGGCTTTACTAATGCAGCCATAGCCAATTATTCTCAAATTATCTCTTCCAGGCCCACAATCAACAGGCACAAAAGTAGTTACGTGGAGGGATGAAGCAAAAGCCATTCACACTGTTCAATGATGCTTGTAAAAATCCAAGTACCTCCATTTAATGTTTTTATATGGTGTTAAAATTGGTACATACAAGCTGGTGCAAATGTTTCCCAAAACGCTGCAGGAATCAGCCTGTTCTCTCTTTGTCAGGGAACAGGATCAGCCTTGATGTGACAGAAAAATGCAAGCAGCAGAGGTGCAGGGCCAAAAGCAAAGCAATCTGGTTCCTGATCTTAAGGGGAAAAATGGCATCATTCCAGCCTAGTGTATTTATTTAAATATATTTTTCCCCCTGGAAGAATCCTGTGAGACAAATATCTAATTTCTTAGAGTTCCCAGAGGGGCAGCAGTCACACCATTCTTGTTTCAGCATCCTGTGCACAACACAGACGATGTCAGGCAGAACAGATGTTACCATGCTCGCGCATAGAAACGAGGATTCAAACAAGTGGCCTCTGATTTCTCTGCGACTGCCACCCAAAGGAGCAAGAGAGCTGGAGAGAGGCAGACATGATTTGCAAACAAAATTAAATTTGCAGCTTCTAGAGAGCTGTTAGCAATACACACCAAAACAAAACCAAGTCCACACCTTAATGCTACATCATCTTCATAGCAGCATTTCTGCCCATTAGAAAACATGGACTGAAACAGCAGGGGTACAGCCTCATCCCAGATCGTACGTTTACACCAGGTTTTGGCTTTCGTGCATTTTGGGCACCAGGAGGAACCACTCACGACTTAACCACATGCAGGGGCACCCTGTGCCTCTGCTGTGAGACAAACCTCCCCAGTGGGAGGCACTCTGAAAAGAGGACAGAAAGATAATTCTGCCAAAACCAGGGTTAAAACAGGGGCAAAAGAAGGGTAAAAGCACAGGAAGCTCAAGAAAGCTCAGGGAAGCCAATGGGTAGGTGACCTGCCTCCCTCAGGAGGAATTTAAAACATGATCTAGGTGTAAGGCAGTTGATCTGATAGGAGCCAGCAGTCCCAAGCTATGAACAGGCAGTCAGGGGCTAAATATTGTGCATTCGTGGGTAGGGGCCTCTGGGTGTTGTTTGCTGGAGGGATGGGGATCTTGTAGCTGATGCAAACCCAGAATTGGCCCAAAACATTGGAAGAAAACCACATTGTTAATGAAAGCATAGCACTGGTGATGGGGTCCAGAAGTCCTTTCTGAACTATGTATTGAGTGAAAGGATGTAAAAGTAAGGCATAAATGAACCAATGTGATCCAGCAAGGCCATGGCTGCTCACCATAAACCAGGATCATGACTTCTGTAGGCACTAACCAGTTTGAGATAGAATAGTATATTAATTACCAATAAAAAGCACACTTTCTTTTTAAACATTGGGAGGAATATCTATGCATAAAGCTAGTGAAACACTGGAGCAAGTTACTAGCAAAAGGCTTGAAAGCAGAGATACCAAAGAAAAAAAATCCTCTCACGCTAGATATTCTACTGCAGAGCATGGACGGGATTAGCAGATATCCCAAGATCTCTGCAATCATTTTTACCACCGTAGCAATGAGGGTTGTTTGCATTATCATAATGCCTGGGATCCCACCTTAGGAACTATGTTGTCTCTTGAGACATTTTCCTAAAGTTTCATCTTTATTTGTGGCCATGTGGTTCTCTTTCTGCGAGAAGATACTCAGAATGCAAAACTATATGCAAATCTTCACTGTCCCTTCTAGAAAGCCCATGTAGCTTACCCTTGATTATGTTACACCCATAATCATATGTTCTCATTGTCCTGACGCTTTCCTACAGCTTCTCTGTTGACAAGCTCATGCGTACAAGCTGTGGACTGCTCCTGCTTCTAGCTTATTGGAGTCAGCAAGGGAGCAGTTGTAAGTAGATCTTCTGTTAATCTTCCCACAAAGAGTTCCTATTCCTGAGGAACCACTTCCTTGTTATCAATATCCTGTGAGATAAACTACACTGGGATCTGTGCCTGTCAGGAAAATCTCATTTTAATAGCTAAGACAGCAGTAATAAATGCAATGTCAGGGTCTCCAGTATTAAAAATTAAGTCATGCACTGAGATATTTATCTGGAAGTGGTGTGCAATGTTTCCCTTCGAGCAATAAACAACATGAGTTAATCAAGTCACATACAAGCAAAGGACATGGCATCACCTCTGGTAACTGTTCTGCCTTCAGCAGTTGACACAGCTTTTGCCCATTTCAATTAAGGAGTATAAGCAAAAGCAATATTTAACATAAGCAATATTTATCCCTGCATGTGAATGGTAAACAGGGGACAATGAATACTTAAATCTAGTATTTGGCCAGGCACCAAATGTTGTATCAGGAAGTGATATTTTCCTCAAACCAAATTAGAAGTGGGAAAGGCAGTGAATTATTGGGTTCATTTCTTTGTCTTTAATTTACATAGCAGCTCATGCTAAGGTCTCTGTAGCAGCCTGATAATAACAAAACTAGAACCAAGAGGTGGTTGATAGCATAGCTGAGCAAAGCAGAACATAAATGAGCTCTGTAGTACCTAGCACCATTTGTCAGCTGGCTGTTGTGAACCTAAAATCTGCTGCAAGAGCAATGCCTGACTCTGCTTTTTTAGTAATAGTAGCATGAAGGAGAAGCAGCAGAGTGTCAAAGTCACGTAAACTCAAAGTTGGGCTTTGTAAGGAACTTTAGGCTACACCGTCTGCCCAAGCATTTCAGTGCCAGGCCAGACAGTAACAACTGAAGCCAATCTTTCAGCCTATGTCAGGATATATTGACAGCCAAAATTTCACCTGAAAATAAGCATTTCTTTTGGTTTGGTTCATCTCTGCCACTGACAAACACACCAGGTAGCTGAGATGCAACAAAGAGAAGAGCCCATGTGCTAACTGCAATGACTCTGGGTGTGTGTGACCAAGAGGGAAGATGAATCCACATGACAACACTTAGAGCACCCACTATGGCAAAGCTGGGTGGGAATCTAGTATGGATCTAGCATCCGTCTAGCATGGATGGATTACTGAAGAGTGGATCTGCCTTTACTTTGATGGAGCCATGCTCTTTTGCTTTACTTCCCACCTTTGCAGTAGTGCGTGTACCAGAAGGTACCAAATTGGGATTGAAGGAGCATCAGGATTTGCTATGGCAGCTGAAATCCCTGTGGTGCAATCTGAACTGCTGGCTAAATTTGTACCCTCTGCAAGTCACCAGCATCAGAAGTAGTACCATCCCTATGTGTTTTGTCTTTACTCTTGTAGTGTTCTTAGTAATGTAATTTAACTTTTACAGAAGATTCTGTAATCTAATGCGGATGTAAATCACACAAAGTGGGGAGGAAGCAATGGAGATGATTTGAAGTCACTTGCACTGTGCCTTTCTCATTATCTGATGGCAGAAAGTTAATAATTCACAACTCTTTAATCCTCATTGCTGTCTATTCTCAGCAGCTTTGTGATTCTCTATCAGCTCCTTAACTGTCATTAAATTAATACTCTTCCTACTTTTCGTTCTTGTTTTCAGTACACTCTTTATTAAATTTGAATGTCTGCCATTCGTCTTGTGTAGTTCTACTGAGGGACGAGAGACTTCCTCAAATGAAATACATGGACTGCTTTGCAGGGATGAAGGAGGTTATGGAGACATCCCTGTGACCCTCTAGCCCTCTAACAGATGTTCATGCAGTGTCTGCTCTTGTGAGGAAGAAAATTCCTTTTCCTTTCCACAGAGGCGCTGTAAAAACACAATTTCCCTGCCCTGTTATAGATGCCTACTCTTCGATGTCGACCCAGTCTCTACTATTGAGGACTGGATTTCTACTAACTATGAAGATGTGACGCCACAGTTACATGCAGTCAAATTCTGAAAACCTATGTGCTGCCTAAAGTTGTACACAAACATGCCAGCTCAGACAAGTAAAGAGTAGGTGAGATCCCAGATCTGAGCATACTGTATTGCTTGTCTTCCTTAATGAATGCTTCCCATGAAGACAACTACAGTTGATTGGATTGTAGATTTGGGAAGTAGAAGATTGCAGAAGTCTTCCTTCCTTTTCTTCCTTTCTTTCTTTCCTTCCTTCCCCAAAGGGGCCCTATTTCAAATTTACATCTTATTTTCTACCTTTAACAATTACTTCCCATTTGCTTAACTTCAGGGGACTGTCAAACGTGCTTCATTATCTTTTATGCTGTTCTAACATCTGCTTAAGAAACCTAGGTCCTGATTTAAGATTGGCACAACGTTTAGGAAAATATCTTTGGGCAGGATCACTGTTTTCTTACTATAAAACTGGATAATTTCTTGGGAAAATAAATTAAGTGAAAGAATAAAATTACTATTCTGCTACTATTTTAAAGACTATCTTTCTTATTGTTCCATAGAGTTTAACAACAACAATAACATTTATTTCAGGTTTGCACAATAGTTAGCACTATCATAAAAAGGAGAAACCACTTAATGATATTAAAATATTTATGTCGACCGTGTGATGATAAACAAAGGAAACCTATCTAGTCTCCTTTTGCGCAAGCTGAAGCAACCAATGTACAAACACCCTGTACCACCAGTGCTACAGAAACTAATAGAAAATTAGATTCTTCTAAACAAAAGATGCAATAAAGAAAAGAGGAATATACATTAATATCTCAAACCTTAAAAAAAAAAAAAAGGAGAATTAATTCTTTGTCATGCCCAAGAACAAGAGTCAGCACACGAAGACATCTGAGCAGACATCTGCCCTTCCTACCCATCTGCTACTGCTTTGCTCACACCAGTTTGCTGCTAGCAAACTGTACCGGTACAAGCTGGTGAACGTCCTCTGATGGCCATGTATCATTCACGCTGACTTTGGCGTCTGTGTTTAACCACTGACAAGTCTCAGCTACGTGGTAGCATGTATAAGCATGCAGAAACGCCTTTTGGCCAGAGTGGCCCTTTACTTCCTTCAGCCGTAGATACCCGCTCAGAGGTAAGCAAGGTTGTGCTGCCTCTTCCCATCCATTAACACCAGGTTTAAACATAAGAACATCAGTTAAGACACCATGGCTCCCTCCCACTACACCATGGTCCAGACCTCCTTGTGTCTTCTGGGCCAGGGCCTCCATCCGAGGACATCTCAGCTTCACCAGGGCCTCTGCCAGGGCAAGGGGGAGCATCCCAGGATATGCAGGTGGCCTGTAGCCAGATCCCATTAGGAGGCACCAAGAACTGGTTCTCCTGGTCCATCTTGGCTGCAGGAGCTACAAGAAAACCCCAGGAACCACAGCAGTCGTCATTCAGCAGTTGACACCCTAGGTTTTGTATCAGAAATGAATAGAAGCAAGATGTTCAGTGAGGAGCCAAATCCTCCTGTGCAACACCAGGCCTCTGCACAGCAAAAGCCTTCTTCCATCTAGTGCAAGTCAGAACAGAAATGTGAAAGGAATTAAAATCCTTGGGCAAATTTCTTTAGGAGAAGGATGTAACAGAATAGAAATCAGAAGCTCTCTAACTTGTGGGAGAGTGCAAATGATGGTATTTCAGAGAAAGGGTATCCCAAATTCCACAGAAAATCCTGGGAATCAAATCCAAGGCAATGAAAATGCAGATGATAATACAAATTTCCTGAATAATTGCGGTGATAGACATAATCCAAACTTGGCAAAAATCAATTAATTTCAATGGCTTTTGGTCACATTATGCTTTCTTCTTTATGCCAGTGTGACAAGAAGAATTGAAAAGACACTTTACTGTGAAGGCTAGGCTTGTTTTTAGAAAGTAAGCATATTAATTCTTTTTTCTGGTAATTATTAACTGATTTTTTTTGAAAATAATACAGAGCAGATAAAGCAATGCAAATGTATTTTTCAATAGAAATTCATGAGGAATGTAATTCAGTAAGTACTGATTTAACCATCTCAGATCAGAACTAAACTGCTCCATTTTGCTTTTCTCACTTATCTGGCTATTTGAAATGTCTTTCCCAGATCTACTTGAGTCAGAAATGAAGGGAGAAAAAAGCCCAGCCAGGCAGGTCGTGAACTAGGCCACATGTCATGGCTATACCAGACTATACAGGACTGCTACAAATCAGAAAGCTATGGTAGCAAATCCATGCCATGCAATAAGGTTAACAACTATAAAAACAAATAATGCAGCTTTGTCCTAGCTCTGGTCCAGCAGACATTTCACTAAATACATCTAGAAATTCAGTATATCTAATTCCAAGGAGAAATAGTGCTTTGTTTTGTTTTCTTCTCTTCTAAAATAGCACTCTCTACATCCCCAGAAGCTCTCAGTCTCAACAGCAACATATGTTGGCTGTCAGTAGCTGCGAGTGTTTTTAAATGTGAATGAAGACCACTCTCAATTCTCATTACAGATCTGGATTCCATAGTAACTCTGACCCCGCTGTTCCTCATAAAAGGCTTCCTAAGCCAGGCCTCAGTTCTGCAGATTTCTTCCTTGAACTCTGCCCCAAAAGTCTTATTTCCAGTGGATCTGCTAAGAGGTACGTGACTAAGAGAAAACCACAGCTCTTCTGCTGGCGTGTCAGATTATGCTCTGCTCTCTAGTGATTCATGATTAAACGTATTTGACCTGCTCCGAGAGTTCATTTATTCTGTACCTAATTACCCAAAATCCTATTGTTTAGTTTAGTCATGTAAGTCTATAAGCATGGATTGAATATTTCAAGAACAAAGAAGTCTTTACTAACAGATCAAAAAAAAAAAAAAAAAAAAAAAAAAAAAAAAAGAAAGGAATATTTGGCATCTCTTTATTTCGCAGTCTTCTCTCATAAGTAAAATGCCAAATTCTTTTGTCCACTGCAGCCACATTTAGTTCAGCATATTGCAACTGGACTAGGTCAGAGAAAAAAAAGGTGCTATGCTGCACTTTGCAGTGCCTGTCATTCAGCAACTAGACATGATCCCAATCAGTCATGCAGCTTTTGACAGTGTCAATCTCATCCCACCAGCTCAGAGCTGCTTCACACTGATAGCTGCTTGCAGGGCTGCTCTCCTTTACCCACTCTTTGCCCCTCAGCAAGGCTAGCTACAGTGGCTGATGCAGCTTTTTCTTCTTGAGGAGAGAGTTGCAAAGGGCAGCCAATAGCATGAGCTGAGAAAGCTCAAGTGTGCTCCAAAAAGTACCATATGCCATGTTTTCTCCATGGCCTTCACTGGGAGTTTACAGTTGGCTCAAGCACAGGCTTCTCTGCCTCAGCTACATGTGGTCAGATGACTCCACAAGAAGTGTCCATGGGCACCTCGTATGCAGAACTTCCTCTTGAGATCTGTGAAGGGCTTTCTGGTAGAGATTATTTATACTTCAGAGCAACAAAAGTTGCTCACAGTTTGTGAGTTTCCCACTTCTTTTGTGGGTGCCCAGAAGTTTTTCTTATCTATCATCCTCCTCCTTACAAGATTTTACTTCACTTATCTGCTTCTTGGGGACTCCTAGAGCTAATCCTTGGATTCCCAGGCTAAAAATCACTGCCTTTTATCTCCCAGAAGGGTAGGAATATCTCAAACTTATTTCCCTGCACTACAAGATACAGCACAAGCTGAGCTCCTGAACAACAGAGGAAAAACTCTGTGAAAACTCTTACACACCAATCCCTTCTCAGTTGCAAAGAAAAGCACATTTCTTCACCAACGCAACACATCTTACAAGCCTTTGAGCTTCCTTCTGTAGGGATCACACTGCTGGATAGAGGAAAAGATGTTAGAAGTTGCCCTTCAAAGCAGCTAAGAGAAAAGAGACAGCAGCAGAGGAGAGGAAGTTATAAGTTCTGCCAGTGGGTAGGAATGACAAATGAGCAGTTGCATCCAGCACTTGTATGCAGAGAGCTGACCCATACGACCCTTGGATCACAGCTCCATCCTTCCTCAAAAGTCTCCTCTCCTGCCTCTTTATGCCTCAGTGTGGGCATCAATGCGCACATCTGCACTCTGATGGTGCAAGAATTTGTCTTTTACCCTTTCTATTGCAAGGAAGGGCGGGCTGCAGTCGAAGAGACAGAACAGGGTCTCAGCCAAATGCATTTAGTAAATATACACAGTTTGTGAGGCTTTGTGGCTGCTGTTAGTGATTATTGTTTGAAACATTAGTTAAGGCACTATAATCTCTATGTGTATCCAGTGGATTTATCTTGTGCCGTTGTTTGACAGCAGGACACAGACTAGTGGCTCAGATTTTTCTTTTTTACTTGGGGAAGCTGTGTGGGAGCTCCTTGGCTTCTCTTAAAAAAGCAGCTATTTAAGTGGAAAAAAATGAAGCTGCCTTTTTATCAGAACAGAGACCACCCTTGTGAACTCAGTCAGTTGACAAGAAGGGAGATCCAAATGTGTTTCTGCCATTGTGCTTTGATGAGGCTGGCACTGTCATGATAAACTGCAGTTCAGAAGTGGTGTGAATGCAAAGACTTATCTGAAGAAATATATTAGTTATCCTCAGTATAGTGCCAATCATGCAGTCCCCGACATAATTAACCAAGGCCCCAAAGAATACATTTTAATGGCTCTTCATTCAGCAAAGCACTTAAGCATGTGCTTAACTTCAATACACGTTTAGCATGCATGTGAGTCTTGCAAGCAAGGAAAGCAAGAGAGCTATAAGAACCATCCTACCAGTGCTACTGGGCCAGTCACTACTGGGATAAGATACTTAGGCAAGAGCTTATAATTTCAAAAGTATCTATATAAATCAGAAGTCGAGACCAGTATCTAGAATGACCAACTCATGGTGCTGTAACTATGATGATTTAAGGACAAAAAAGACAAGTTCTATGGGAAATATCACTTACTACATTGTAATTAGCTTGAGAGAAAACTTGGATACTTTAGAGAATACAAAACTTTCTTCTGCCCTATAAAACTCTGATTCATCTCATTTGACTTACGGTGGGTGTTCTGGGATCTTTTTGCAGTCAATTAAAGGATTCATTGGGTACCAATTCATCCCATTCTAAGGTGTCCAGGAAAGGTAGGACAAATCATCCTCTGTTTCCATATTGCTTATTGGAAGATCCCACAAAACCAATTTAGATTAGACATCTCACGTTTCACCTGACCAAGTGTGTCCATCTGAGCTATCTGTCTCTATGTACTTAAAGATGACACTCAGGCCAAGATCTGCCTTTCCTCAGGGTGGCCATCTAACCCTGAGACGGCTCATTTCCTAAGCTTCTTTCTCTCCATTCTTCCCTCGGTGAGCTCTGCTATAGACACAGAATCAGATCCGGTTCCATAAACACAAGTGACTAATGTCCCTTTGGGCACTGTGGGGTAACTCATCCCACCACCAGAAGACACAGGTCTCTCTTTGTCCTCTGGCACATCTGTGGACCCTGTAGAGGTGTTTTGGATCCTCTCAAACATCAAAAACAGCACTAGGCAGTGATGTCCAGTCATGTGAACCCACCCTCAAAGACAGGAGGGAGATTCCCTTTACCTGTGGACCCCAGCCCTGCACTGTGTTAAAACACCCAGAGCAGTAAAACTGGCCCCTGCTCAAGATTCGATGAATTGTTCTCTTAACTCCACTGTGTGTCACGTGTGTCCTAGAGAGCCCAATCACCTACGAACACTACACTACTGACACGTCATATTAGCCACCATGGATCCCTCCCCATCTTCTAACATGCCAATTGTCAATAGGAAACAGTAAATCCCATTATAATTGCCAGATAAAACCAGAAACAAAAACAGGAGGTAAAGGACAGGCATTCAAGCACCTTACAGGATTTCTTAATGAACACAGGTAACAAAGTTCCACTGCTCCAACTTCTAGCTGGGACCAAGCACAGGTCATTTTGAGCAAAGTGATAAAGAGCCTATGAAAACTCTGTTGGCTTAGAAGCTGTTATGCTGCATGAACTATAGAACTGTGTGCCTCTCAATAATCCATTATGGCTCTGCAAAATGTAATAAAACTACCACAAGGTGATCTAATTCCATTTACTAATAATCATAAAAATGTTTGAGATGTGTCTGATGAACCATTTAGAAGATAGCATTTTCCAAAGATGATTTGTAGTTCAAAGAAAAACCTTTAATACCATATAAATTAGATTTTATGTACAACAATATTTAAAACCATTGCAAAGTAGGTGTTTTTGTTGTTTTATAGTCACTGTTTGGTCTTCACTGAATAATTTGTTCAAAAAAAATGTGCATGGCTCCTCAGTTCTTCCCAATGAATCACAGAGCAGGAGTAATATCATCATTTGTCATTTTTTATCTGCAGATGCCATTGTGTTCAGCGCAGCTCGGCAGAGTTAATCTGCACAGCTTCTGATGAATTGCATTTAGTAAAATACACAAAATTCGTTTGCATTTAACTAACATCCTGAGCAGCACCAATGACACCGCATAAATTCCTCCGTGCTCCGAGCACACCAATATTGCCGCTTTTTCCAAAGAGCAGGGCTGGATGAGCCAGGGAAATGCACGAACAAATAAACCAATTGCTAATAAATAAACAAACTGCTATCCATCTGTGATGGCATCGAGGTCAGTTAGCTTGCTAGGCTGAAAGGGACTGCCACGTTTTTTTTGTCCTACTGAGCCTGCTCTGATACTCCCAAAGAGAAAGGCAAATTTCTAAATGAGGAGCCTTCTTAAAGGTGCAATTTTCTCAGCTGTTCCCTCCAGGAGACCAGAAACTTACTTAAAGCTGCTATGGAGGTCAGGCATTTTGTCTGCTGCCCTGAAATCCTGGGAATCCATCCTCTCCTTCCACCTGCTGCCGCTGGGCAGCACAAAGCTGGAACCTCACATCTCCTTTTACATCCTTGCACAGAGTCAGGCTGCCCAAGGTTTTCTGCTCTCCTATGCCGAATTTCACATTAGCTTCCCATTTGTGCTCAAAGTTGATTATCCATACTCCTTCTCCCTGAGACTAGCAGCGATACTGGATTGTTTAAATACCCACCCAAAAGTTAAGCTTTTCATTTATTTGCTGGAGAAAGCATTTGAGAAATGATCCAGAACACACAGAGCAGTAGTAAAATCTGCCCCTCCCCACAGCTTCTGAACATCTAGGAAATATCCAGAAATCCAACATTTCGTGCCATTAGAAGTCTCTGGGAGGAGCAGGGCTGGAGTCACGCTGCCGATGTGGCGGGAGGCCCATTGGAAGGAGCAGAGTCCCACGTGATTCTTCCACTAGCTCCACTCTGTCCCCATCTCTGGCTTGCACTGGGAAGCTCCCAACGACAGGAAAGCTCAAAATCCAAGCAGTGTTGGGCTGGCATATATTCTTAAAAGAGTATTCACCAAGAATAACCATAGCAGCTTTTGTGCTGCCAAGGAAAAAGAAAATAAAGCAAATGCGTTATCGCCTACCTTCTTCCTCACACCTACAGTGACTGTGTCCGAGATCATCTCTGCCTGGAGCCTGAAAAAAAAAAGCGCTGGAAGTGAAATGCTTGTTGGTGAATTCAGAATGGTTAAACTCCGCGGCATTTACAGCAGACCTAGGCAAGAGGTGAATGCATTGTTATCCCTTTCCTTTTTAACTCACAAAGAAGCAGTTTTGCATCTCAAGTTGTGTATTTTAAATTTGCTGCAGATTAAAGTGGAGATTATGATGTGTACTGTGGCTCTCGGTTAGCACAACTATACTCATACATAGTTATATTTTCCTAGTATATAGGGGATACACCCCTGGAGACCAGTTGCATGATGTATCATGCAATTACCACCCAAAGGACACTTTGAACAAGACTTCTGTGCCTAAATCCCTACTGAGTAGATAGGCCAGCATTTCATTAAACTCACTTTCCACTTCTTGCTTTCTGAAGCAATGAAGAACCCTCTCCAATGCTCAAATCTCTGCCCATAAATTCCCCTTCCCATTTTGCAACAGCTTCTCTGGATTTAAAGATTTAAAGCAATTACTAGACAAACATCAGTGAAGACTTCAGCTTGACAGGCTTCACATACCATAAACTCTATAAGCAGGAAAAGGAAGTAGAAAAAAGATTTCCAGTCTTTTCACTTCGATATTACCTTCCCTCTTGCTAGTATTACTCCTATGGCTTTGACCTTCCAAACAGCAAAGATCCAGAAGTAGCCATATGTCCTGGCTTTCTCATCACCTAACTCAAATCCTTGGGGTAGTCTCACCTGCTTTTCAGCCTTTTGCATCAGTACCTCTGACAGTGGTGGGTTGACACCACTAGGGTCATTTTGTCCTAATACAGCTGAGAACTTATTGCATAATCTAAGCCAAAGGAAATAACTAGAGCCTACATCTAAAAAACACAGGCATAGACCACATTTTGCAGCAAGACTTGGTTTAGGCAGCAAGATGCTTAAAATGGGAGGAGGAAACAAAAAAAAGTGTCAGGCAGCTAACACTTATCCAAATTAAGGGAAAAGACTGAACAGCTGGGTATGGTCTAGCACTGAGCAGACCCTGCACTGCCTGAAAGGCAGAGTGTTTGCAGAACAACCTTTCCAGGGTAGTTTGACCCTGTCAGGACTGATAAAAACACTATGTGATTGACATGGACCCTCAAAGAAGCCATCAAACCAGGCACGTACCAGTGGAAATCTCTCTGACCATGTCCTCGTGCATGATTAAATGTCCTGCCAGGTACTGCAATTTCTAAAGGAGGTGGGACGAAACGCAAAGACTCTCCTTTGCTACCAGAATGGAGCCAGTAATTCTTGACTGCTTTTTAACCAACTTCTGTTGTTATTGCCTGGGGAAGAGAGGAAAAAAAAAGGTAGGAAAGTTTTCAAGGTGGCATTTAGTTTATCCTCCTTTTTCAAGGCAGAATGAATTAATATAACTCAGAAATGCACCTCCTCGATGTGAGCGGGTGTATCTCCAAAGCCAGCTGAGATCCTTGATGTGTGAAGACGTCAGTCCGTTCCCCTGAGGGACATCACAAACCAGGCTGAGCTCAGCAGTCCGACTCCCATCAAGGAAACTCTCACACCTGTGTCCACTCCACTGATTTCGGTCAAATCCCACACAGATGTAAACCCATATGGATCAGACTGCAGGATCAAGATGCTGTTTTCACCATAACCCTGTCAGTAAGATACAGTTTTATCCACAGCTGTCAGCTAAATCTCTTTGAGAGAATATGTCCTGCCAACTAATGTGGGCTATGTATTTGTCAAAGACAAGACTGGTACATTTTCAACACTATTTCACACTTTTTAATGTGAACACTTATGTTTCTAGCATATTACCTTCCAAATGTTGCGGCACGACACATTTTATAGGAACTAATGAATCACATAGTAAAAATTAATTGCAACTTACATACTGTTGTGCACTGAGTTTTGCAACATAAAAGCAATCAGCCAGCAATTAAAATGCTAATATGAGGCTAAACCTTGTATAATGTTTGCCAAAATTGAGCGCAATACAGTATTTTCTGGAGAATTTTGAACAGATGGATTTTAGTTGGTAGGTAGTCATTTCATCAAGTTTATAAAATGTTACTGTGGTGAAGGAGGGGTTTCCAGCAAAACTGCTTACTTTTGCTCTTAAAATGGTGGTAAAAGATCTGCCTACCATGTCTGTGTTTTGACAGGCTGATGTGGACAGTGGTGTTCATGAAAATGGCAGTTCTTTTTTCTGTTCATACATAAAGGATTAACAAATGTTTAGCAAGTCAGAAAGAAGTGGCACATAACAAGATGCTCTCTCCAAACACAGACATCCTGATTTTCTTTTCCTTATTCTAAAATACAAGTTTGAAGGTCATTACAGGTAACTGAGTAAGAATAAAGGTGAACTCCTAGCGTGGTGGTGATCATCACCAATCCTTCTTCTGTTTTTAATTATAAAGACTCCTTTTCAAAGATTCACTTGTTCAAGATTGTGAATTGAATGAAACAATTACATTTTAATTGGGTCCCCCTCCCCCATACCTCCTCTTACTTCATTACATTCCCAACGTTAAGACAATTGAAACACATTAATTAATTCAAGTGGGGAATTATTAAGAATTATTAAGAAGCCTTGGAGAAAATGACAAGCGGTGCTGGAATGAAGATGAGGAGCTGGAGACCGTACCCAGCATTCAGCTCTAGCTTCAATCCCATAAATCTTCATTTTCCCTGAGGGTAAGAAATGCTGCAGCATTTGGCTCTAGAAAGTCAGCAAGTTCTGTAGAAATCCTCCTTTACTACAGGTTAGCCTTTACATATGAGCAATCTTTATTAGCAGTAATGTTAGAAAAAACACAGACTCTAAACGAAATGAGTAACTCCTTAGTGCTAAGCTTTCTATAGATTGGAGACCTACAGAATTCCCAGCCTGTGAGAGCCAAGGAAGAGCAGAGCAGTCCCTGGAACTCAATTTGATATTCATGGTGAATTTCCAAAGACCCTTCAGTGAAACTCAGGATATGAAAATCAAAGAGAGATGCACAAACGTCCCAGGTCTTGCCCTCTTGGACTGAACTTTCTTTTAGCCAAAGGAAATCTTAAATGAGGTATTTTCTTTCAGGTCATTGCATCTTCCAAGCATGACCAAAACCAAATCACTCTTCCCAGGCAAAGGCAGGCACAGGTGACTAACACAGATATAAAGAACAGACAAAGCATTTATCTTCCTGATTCTCACTGAACAGCAGCTTTCATAGCTGCCTTAGGGTTTTCCATGCACAGAAAGCTATATTCCTGCCATGCTTAAAATCCTATTCCATGATAAGGCCTTCCCTGACCTGGAGGACCATGTTCCTTGCTGGATGCTTTCCTTCTTTATCATTTTTATCCCTGACATCACGAAATGTCTCTCTCTCCTGTGTCTCCCTCATTCTCTCCAAGCTCCATGGCACTATGTCATTTATGCTCCCTGTTGAAGCCCAGTAGCCCAAGCCCACACTCAGCATCCCCAATGCGATCTCCATCTCCTCCTCGTGTATCCTCTGCAAGAGGAGGGAGCTGAAAGGACGTCAGGTGCCCAAAACACAGAAGATGTCCCAAAAAGGAAGAAACACCCTTCCATCTGCTCTGAAGAAAGGCAGAGCAACTTGATGAGAGGTGATGGGGTTCACCAACGCAGTTCACTGTTACAGGTCTCCCTGCACAGGCGAACAGCGAGGAGACAAAGGGGTCACTCCGAGCCTACTTGACATTTATGAAGCAGTAAACCTATTCCTCTGGGTGGCAAAAGGTGAACCACCATTACAGGAATGACCTAGATTCTGAAAGAGGTCTCTCCACGGAGGAACTGGAAACTTAAAGCACGGCTTCCCAAATTATGGGCCCGAGATTGCTTTAGAGGAGACCTGCTAGGAGGAGTGCTGCAGGTGGAAGGGTATCGCATGCAGCATCATCTTGAGTGACAGCAACACCAACCCTCCGCTGGGCTGGGAAAGGAGTAGGTGTCACAGATGTCTATACCTTAGTATTCATAGGAATGAGAGAGATTGGGCTATACCCGCTCCCACAGGGAACCCAAAATTGGCTGCAGTTCTTAGATTAGTCTTCAAGCATAAGAGCTTTGGTGATTACCTTCACCGGCAATGCACTAGCACAGATCTAACACGTCTTTCTCAGTGAAGGCTTTATGTTAAAAATTAAAAATTGCACATTTCTAAGGTCCTCAACACACAGTACCAAAGAGAATAGCACTGCCTTTATTCCACCCATGGGGAACAGAGGTTACAGCAAGGTTCAGAACATGCCCAGAATCACATAACACCCTGAGGAAATCACCCAATGCTGTTGTCATTATGTTATTCTGCTTTAAAACATACCCATAAGGAAACTTAAAAAATACCCATAAGGAAACAGGTAGTAAAATTCCTAATTCCTCCTCTGAAACACAAAGCTCCTAGCCCACACATTTACTATCCTCCAATTTATATGTTGATTTGGACCTATAACACCCCTGCCATTTTTAAGCAGTTTATTCATCACGTAGTCAGTGCAGACAATCCAGTCTGACCTATTTCTTCAGTGTTTTATAGCTAAAAGTGGCCTCAACACTCATGAATTGTATAAAGGGGGAAATGGCTATAAAAGCTCTAGGCAGTGGAAGCTGCCTGACATTACGAACACGTTAACGAAATGAGGCTGGTTTGTATCTGCTGAAAATCTGGTCTTCGTTATGTTTTTCTGGACACATTTATGAGAAACTATAAGCACATATATTATCTATTTCCAGGCAGAAATAGCCACAATACACTTTTGACGCACTGGATTTAAAAGTAAGTAAATAAAGCAAAAACAGAGACCTAAGTTGGATGTGATAGGAAATGTTACTGTACACACCTGCCTGGCATTAAGCTCTGTTATTCCCCTCTGGTGTTTTGGGATAAATATTTCAGTGGGGATGAATGTCTCATTTAGTTTTGCCCTGAGAAGGGATTGGGTTCAGACTGAATGGCCCAGGAGCCTTAGAAATAGACGTTCTCGCTGACCTTGAATACTTGGCTTTCATGTAAAGCTTTGGGATAAATGGGTATCTGAGCACACCTGAAGCTCTGCTGTTGCATTATTGTACCTGTGTGTGCCACAAAACATCTCAATGAGCCGGGAAGGCAGAACTGTCTCTTTAGATTTAAAAGAAAAAAGATCTGTATCCTACACAGAAATAGTATTTTCAGGAGGACATAGAAAGCAAGCAGGTAATTCAAACAGCACTGTATTTTCCAAAATTAAATTTTCTTTTGTCTTAGTTTCATATATCTCTCTAATAACACATTGCAGTGGAAGGAGAAAGGAAGAACGGATTTTTGTGGCTAGCAATGGCATGATGATAGGAGCTCAGCATTCAGGATCAATGTGGAAGAAACAAAGTAGTAAAATCATGTTAAAACAAAATGTAATGAAAAAGACTTTGCCTTCTAAAATTAAGTCTGAGGTATATTGCCTTTGACTCCTTTTGTTGTTGAGAACAGGAGATAGGGCAGTAGCTCCGTTCATTGCGTCTGGGAAACACCTGGAGAGAAAACAACTCAGGGAAATCAGGAGTCAGCCTGGGGTCAATGATGTAGCCAAACATCTCAGAGAAACAGGCTGACACGGGAATCAAACCTTCCGAGGAATCAAAAACCAGACTAATGAGTTTGGGATTCATGCAACACAGAAAGGGTAATTGCCCAGACCTTCTCACCTCTGAGGTGGATTACAAAAGCAGAAAGGAATTACACAGTGGGACACTTTTTAATAGGCTTGTGCTCCTACAGCAGGTACTCCTGCCCAGATCTTCTCCTCTGATTGCATCCCAGATACAGGGCACCACAGTCACACTCTCCAGTAACAGAATTTTTTTTCTTCCACATTATAGAATGGCTTGGAAAAAGCAAAAGGGCAGGAACACAACAAAAAGTAGGTCATGGAGTGAAGGATTCAGGAAATTTAGGCTATTTTGAGGAGAAATATCCACATATCATGACCTGACAGCAGTGGTTGGGATGGTGGACAAAGAGATAATAGGAAGAAGAATGAAGGGAGAAGAAGAGTCTCACACCACTCAGACACCAGCCGTGTGGGTTTCAGCAGATCAGTGTTATGAAATGTTTTTTAAATAGCTTTAATATGGGCATCTAATAGTTTTTCAGAGCTGGGGGTGTCTTTAATCTTACAATAAAATTCTAGTGTCTAAATTAACTTTCCTCAAGCCAGACCAAGCTGAACTGGTTGAAGTCACTGTACAGGTGACTCTGGCCCTGGCAGGGTCTGTTGTCCCTGTACAACATCCTGTCCCACTCTGCAATTGTTGTGAAGATGAAGTTAGAGAAGCACAAAGTGAGCATCTCCTTATGTGCAGAGAGAATAGCAGGAAAATGAAGGGAAAGGCGAGATGGGAAGAGCTGAGGTCCCCACGGAGGGTAGTGACTTTGTACAGAAATAATGGGCAAAGTCAGAGGGGTGAGATTTGATGAGGACACAGACATCAGGTCAGTGAGATGAAGGCTATAATTGAATATGGTGAGACCGTAACAGAGGTAATTAGGGCTCAATAAGCTGCAAAGGGCACAGATTAAATGAGGATAAAACAGAAGTTAAAGCACAAAGACAGTCAGCGTGCTGGGTTTCTTTGCCAAAGGCAATCTGGCTGATGAAGATCAATTAATTGAATTCAAAGAGCTGTGATGAGCCAGGCCTCCTGGGAGAACAGAGTTTGGGTTGTAAAGAGGAGGAATTGAGCTGCCGAGAGAACGCCGGGTAGTACTAAACATAAGTAATTTGGGTGCAAAACAAGATAGGAGGTAGCTGCCATGAAAGGAGAAATTAGGAGACAATGCCAGCAGTGTGAGAAAGAAAAGATCGAGAGAATTGAAGTTCCAGGAAAGGAACAGAGGGCAATAAAACTGAAGAGGGGAAATGAGAGAAGAGCATTATTGGAAATGGGAGGAGTGAGGAAAATAAATGACTCTGTGTTATTGTCATTTTGCCAATGTCAGAGAGCCTGCTGAGTACCTTTCTTCTAGTTGGGGCCAACATACCCTCCAGAAAAGCAATTATTTAGGAGGAGAGCAGAGACCCAGTCAACACTGCATTTCACCTGCCTTCTTCCTTTTTTTGCAATAAGGCAGAGTAGCCACTTTTTAAAACTAGCAGATGACTTCTATAACATTGTCTTCCCAAGTAAAGCAGGGAAGTTATCTGACTGGAGAGCACCACCAGTGATTTTCAGCATTTTCTTCCTCACTGCTCCATCCTACTGGGCAACATCTGGCCTTGCAGCCAGAAATTTGGTTGCTTCCAGCCACTTCCCAGCCAAGAGCTTTACCAGAAAATGGGACAAAGGACTCTCTCCTCCACCACCCATATGGCAAGATAGGCTCTCAGCTTGGTGCTGGAGAGATCAAGGGTTGTGAAGTTTTTCCCTCCCAGAGTCCTCCCTTGACCAAAAATCTACTAGCCTGAACAAGGCAAAACTTTTCCCTGCTTTTGCACAGGTCTCCCCACCTTATCCCCAACACCTAATATCAGATAAATGTGAGGTTATTCCCCAAACCTTCTCAACTCATGCTAGCTAGGTGGACAGCCTGGAAGGACAACATGTTGGTGAGAGGTTTTTTTTAACTCCTCATTCAAATAAAGATAAAAAGAGTCTTAAGGGGGGTATTTTTTCATGGGCTTTCACACACTTCCACTTAGAGTCCATCTAAGAGGTGCAGCAAATGGAGCTGATCCTCATCACCCTTCAGCCTAACCACCTCAGACAGCAGTTTTAGGCGGAATGCAGAAGTGACTTTGAGAACACAGTGAAATCTGTCATAGTCCATGGGGATCCTTCCTCTCATTTTAAGGTTCTTCAGAGGACACACAATAGGTTTGTTTCCACACCATCTATTTAAGATTATGAGCCACCATCTCACTACGGAACTGCAGATAATGTTGATAAAAAAATATATAATTTGCCACTTGAACAGTTTACATGCTGGATGGTGCACAATAAGGATAGATAGAAGGACAAATGGACACGTCTGTGTTATTTTGAGAAAGAGAACATTGAGTATTCCACATGTACCTCGTCTGCAGACCAGTTACTGATGTACCTGCCCACCTCCATAAAGCACTCTTAGATTTGCTGACTGAGTGCTTTATTAACTGTACCCATAACTGACACTCATATATTTATTATTTAAAATTTGAGTGAAATGGGCTGATCTACAGGATAAAAAACACACGGCCATGAGCAGTTCATTTATTGTATTGATCTTGCTAGCAAGCTAGTAGTCAAAAGAGATGAGGCTCCCATTAAGCCAGGAGCTGTGCACACAAAGCAAGCAATCCCTGCCCAAAAAATTCCTGAAATGTAGGAATGTTTTTCTCTCCCCGCCACACACCTTTTTTTTTTTTTTTTTTTTTTTCTTTCCTATTTGCAGGGGAGGCACAGGAAGTGTCACAGAATCACTGAAGGGTCGAGGTTGGAAGGGACCTCTAGAGATCATCTAGTCCATCCCCCTGCTCAAGCAGGGACACCCAGAGCACGGGGCACAGAGTTACGCACTCAGCTACTTGTTTAAGAGCTGCAAAGACTCCTCAGTGGAGATTAGCTTAGGTAGGAATCCAAAGAAATCCAAAGAATTCCTCAGAAACCGGTTATGGGTTCCAGTACTTCTTTGATTAGACTGTACTGGTCCAAATTATACAACCAGTTCAATTTATATTCCCATAATAAAGGACAGAACTTCTCCGAGTGAAGTCTGTGTTTTCTGTCTGATTGATTTTCATTTCACACTTCTTTGTTTTAATTATATTTTAAGATTAAATACTGTGATAGTAGTTAGTTGCATTCATTGGATATTGTACAGATGTAAGGGTCATAGAAAAACGAAAGGAAAAAGCCACTAATACCTAATTGTTTAGTGTGGTTCCTATACCATGTGCAGTCAAGTGTCGAGTGAGTTTTAATAGAAATCTGGTTTGACCGAGATTAAAGGAAGAATTTGCTAAATGAATTCTTAAGTTCAGAAGTTTGGGCTTTAGGGTGGTGGTTTTTTTTTTTTTTTTTTTCTTAACATATATTGAGCCTAAAAAAGCTGACTCTGCAAAGCTTTCCTGACCTCCCTGATTGCAACCAACTACAAGATGGATGGCCTGGATTTAACAGTACCAGTATGCTGCAGCAGCTGGCCACGTTTATCTTAGCTCCAGAAGAGGATGGTGGGGAGGAAGAGGGCGTGTTATGGATTTTACTATTATTTTCATAAAGGCAGTAAAAATCTTGCTTGGCTAAACAATGAGTTGTAGCATTTACTTGCTTTAATGTTATCTAGCTATTATAATTATTAGTTATTTATAAGTTGTTCCTTTTATTTATTCTCCTTCTCAACAGCAAAGAGAAAGTCTCAGATGCAAATACTATGGCACTAACAGTCCCTCAGGTCCCTTTTTGTCTCCCCTATGGTTCATCTTCAAGAAAGATGAGACCCAATGTGGCCAATAGCACAGCCAATGGTGCTTTCTCAATTGAATGAGTGAGCAGTAGAGTGGTTCATGGTACACAGAACAGTTCAGGGAGTTTGGTTACGCTATATTACATCTTTCACAGCTTAGACAACAGATTTTAACAAGCCAAGCACACGGAAATGTTTCTGTTCACGTACAAGAATCTCAAAGCTTTGTCTCACCTTTCTGAAGTCCAGAGAAGACGAGAAGTAGAGCACAAAGCTGTTACAAAGGTGTCTTGGGAAAGTCTGTGGCTTATCATGTCCATCCTCCCAAGACAATCCAGAAGGTAGTTCCCAACCCAATAAAACTCATCTCTGAGTCCAGAAGTTTTAGAGAGTGAGATAAAAATATGTTGCTAATGAAAAACCCAATGTCTGCACCTAGCAGAAGATGGAGGAGGTGAATCCTCCTGAGAATGACATAATAAAGTGATGATTGTCCAAACTTCAGATCATGCCTTGATATCCAAGAGGGGTCATGCTAGTGGTTACACAGTGAACTTTATGATGTCCACTTTAAAAAAAAAAAAAAAAAAAAGGAAAGAAAAAAGAAATTACATACAAAACAAGTGGAAATGCGTTATGATGCAGACCTTAATTGCACTTTCACACTTTTTTGCATGTATGCCTGATGGAGTGAGACACAAAGAAGAGATACAATTGAATGACCAATAGCAGTTCTGTCATTTCTTTATTTCCAACTTCGTAATCTTTAAAAATACTGGCATAGCTTTCATATTAGGAAATAGATATAATAAATCACAAGTGCCTTGTTGCTCCGAGTTCTCTTAAGCCATAGAGATGTTGGATACTAGAAGTTAAATAAACTGATGTAAAACATTTACAAAACCCAAGAGAATCTAAATACAGAAGAGGAATAATAGCAACAACTCTTCATATCAAAACCATCATGTGCTGTAAAATTACTTTTCTGAAGGTAGATAGGTTTACATTTTTGAAGAGCAAGAACTTGCTCAATTATTAGCATCATCGTGGTCATGAAGTCTATAAGATCAGGCACCTAAAGGACGTTGAAAGTTCTCCAAATGAGTTGCAATATCAAAGGCTTATATGAAGAAGCCCTTAGTGCAAAACGTAATGGGAATATTTACGTAGACACACTCATTGATTTGATGAAGTAGGTCTCCTTTGATTGGAAAAGGAGCTAAAAGTTACTCGCTCACCCATAAACCTGTCCACTTAGTGACATGAACCCAACCATAGCCACCAGCTGATTTCTGGATTTTCATGGAGGTGTCAAACTCATTTCCCCTTTTCAGTTCTAATGGCCAGCTTACTGACAGTATAAAATGGCAACTTTTTAACAAGAGAAATTAAATATCAGGCCAAACACACACGTATGTTACGCTATTTAAAGAAGAAAGTCACAGGCACTCTGTGTTTTATGTAGGACACAGGGCACTAAATGGGAACTAGAATTAAAAGATTTCATTTACTCCTTCCTGTTCAGGTTCCCATACCACTCTTGCCTTTCAGAATCTCAGCATCAGCACTCAAATCTACTTAGGCATCTCTCCTCCACGGAGATTTGGACTGAAGAGCCTTCCAGACACAGAGCAGGCGATGCAGCCGATCTCCGAGGCCACGTCCTGTGACAGAGTCGTGATGCTTGCTCTGCAGCCCTTGCAGGAAGGGACATTTTTTAGCTTCTACTCCATGTGCAAAGAAAGTTCAGTAATTTAGTGGGGGAGTTGCCATTCCCTCTTCTCTCATACCCGCAGAAGAAATGTACAGAGTTTAACAGACTGTTGTAACCTTCCCCCACAATTTAATTCTGTACTGGTCCAGAAAAATCTTACTGAAATATTATTCTTAGTCAGTTCTGTGGTCTTTTAGAGAGACTCCTGCAGAACACTGCTGATTCCCGTTTCACAGTGTGGCTCCGGGAACAAAGAACCATCCTGCTGAAAGCAGCAATACTGCTCAGTCTCCTTTTCTCAGCCCCAAAAGCAGACACTAAGCACATAAGAAGTCTGGTATTTTCTTAGCCTTTATTAGCAACCATAAAAGCTAGATAACCTGTTTGCACACTTCTGTACAAGAGGGTTATGTTTCTTAACATGATACCCTTCTACTTATCTCTTCCTTCAACTGAAGAGAGTTTCCTGGCCGTAACCAGGCAGAAAAGCACAACTGCACCTTACAAATGACAAAATCAAGCAACCTTCCACCTCTGACTCAATGGCATCTCATAGATGGGGTCTTCCAGAAGACATACTCGAGCAGCTTTAATAAATCCGTTGTGTGACTCACCAGCTAATGAAGTAATATCAGTGTTACTAAACCACAGAGCTTGGTAAATTTAACAAAAAAAGGAGCAACTGGTAAATAAGTGTCGGCTTTGCAAACACAGACATGTGTCCCAGTCTTTTAAAGGCCCTTTTTATTGAAATGACAGGGCAAGACAGTGAATTCCAGGCAAAGACTCCAAGCGCATGAAGCTGTCAGCTCCCTCTCTAATAGAACCACGTGTTCCAGCAGACCAAGCATGCAAAGGGCTCCCAGTAGATAAAGATCAGCCTCAGTTTTGAAACAGGGTCCAGGACTATTGGTGCCTTATCTTAGCCCTGCAGATTCTCACTACGGCACATGCAAGGGGACTCTTTACCTTTCCAGTGCGACCTTCCCTTGCTGGAACAAGGTTTTTGGTGCCCAGTGCAGGAAGGAAAGCTGATCTCTAGGCTCCATGTGATGCATTTAAAAGACAAACAGCCCTTGAACAAATGGACTTAAGTTAGTTAAATCAATAGCCCAAGCAAATTACTTTTCCAAGTGTAAGTTTTATTAAGCATTGTTTTATTTTACTGGGAGTCTATTAACAGCACAAGGAACTAGGTAAGGCAGTGAGCTGAACGCAAAGCACAAAGTCTTCTGGGAATTTCTTTTTCCACAACCTGGTAGTATTAAACCTATTACTTAATTAAGTGCTTTATACAGTGTGCTCTCCTGCTTTACCTAAACTTACATAAAACAAGAGGATCATCTGGAATCCATTGCACTTAGCCTTTTATTTATACAGGAAATGGAAAGAAAGAAAGAAAAAAAAAAACACAAGCTAGAGCAGAAATAGTTGGTTTTATTAAGGTTATGCCGTCACACATGCACAGCACATCAGCTTAACCAAGCAAAGGTATGGTCTTTTTCCCTTTTCCCTGCTCTTCAGCAGGAGATATAGAGTAAACTCCTATCTCTGGATAGGGAGAAGGCAGAGGCCCCTGTTTCAGGTGTGCTGGATCAAGTGACAAGTGGACACCCTACAGCTGTGGGAGAAAGGGAGGCTAAGAGGCACCAAGGCTTTAAATGTCTACAGTGAAGACCTTTAAAAATGAGCTCATCACTCCACTCTCTTTGCAGTAGGTACATTCATCTGATCCATTCTGAGCATCTGCTTTTGCATAAGACGGATCACAGTCTCACCTCCACTGACCATATGAATTACATCTCCCTAATTACTAAGGGCCCTAATGATTAATGCAGATGTGGACACTTAGATTAGAGACATCCTCTTTCAGACACGACCCTTACATCAGTACATATTTGTGGTGCTGTATCCATCAGTATCCTCTGGAACCCTTTCAGCAAGCTGATTGGTAAATCTTCCTGTGGGATTTGCTTTGGCCTTTAGATTTCACCAGTAGAGTCAAGGACTTTACAAATCCCCTGCCACCTCTCATTCCTCTGAGCTGGATCTGCAGGGCTGCTCAGGGTCTCTGCATCTAGTGAACACGCTTCACCACGCAGCAGAAGGGAAGAACAGAAGCAGCAGCCAGCACAGACTCTTCAAGGGGCATTGCAAGACCAGCTGTTGCCTGACGCTGCAGAAGTGCAGCAGCAGGACGGATCAGCACCATGGAGCTTTCACGGCTTGCAGTGTCACCCAGACAAACTTGGCATGAACAGTTCCCTCTTCCTGAGCTGTGACAGGACAAGTGATTGTGCAGCTCCGAGCAGCAGTCTCCCTGCTCCCATCTTTTTTTCATTTTTAGGTGTCTTGATAGACACTATGGTGAGGAGAGCATGAATACAGGGAGATCCAGCAGAGGAGGTAGAGGAGCTCCTCAGAGACCCAGAGTCCTAGGGAACCTAGAAAGAGTTACATATTCTTAAACTGAGCTAATGTGTCTCTTATCCCCAGTTGTACATCCTTCAAAATAAAGTGGAAGTTAACCTGAAGAAAGGGATTGAGAATACCAGGATGCAGAAAACACAAGGTGAATCAAAGCAGAGTCAGTGCTGATTCTTCTGCAGGGCATTTGATGGCCAGGTTGAGCAGGAAGCTTTTCTTGATGGTGATGAATATTTCATTTAAAATTACCTGTTCATGTTAACTTCCATACATTCAGCAGTCATACATTTCTTCTCAGAAGATTAGGCAGGGGAAACAGATTTTCTTGACAGATGATTGATTTCTTGATTTAAAGATAAGAGCCACACAACTCTTCAGATCAGTCCTAAATCCTGCTTAAGAGTTTGGGTTTCATAAACACACCATGTGTGTCTCAGTAATTAAGTATGTATTTTGGTTCCTCTTCAATTGCTGGGCAATCACCTTGCCAAGCATTGCAAAGGTGTCAACTGCCCATGAGAAAGAACAGGGTCCAGCCAAGCTACCTAGATGAAAGATTGATGCCAAACAGGAATGACTGACAGTTCAGTCCCCATTTCCTTTCCCAACCAGCTCCCAGTAGTCTTGGAAGAAGCACCATATTCTTTAACATGGGAGCTATAGGAATCTACCAAGTATTCTGGGAAGAATGGACAGTACAGGAGCTTGCTGGAAACTGCTGAGTAGTGAAAAAGAGGATTTTCCAAAAGTGGGTGAGGGAAGGATCAAAATGAATTTGAAGGGGGCAGATGAATTTCTGGATTAAATATACTAAAGGTAAAGGCTAAAGTGTATATACTGAACCCTGAAGAGGGAAAATAAGGACAGGAGGATGGATTTGGTAGCAAGAAAGGAAGCTGAAGATCATAAGGGACTTTGTGGAGGGAGGTCATGAATAAAACTCTGTGTGACTGCTTGAGCTGGAGCACTAAGGAAAAATACAACAGACACATTAGTGCTCAAGCAAAATGAAAAAATTCCTCATGACAAAATAGAAACTAATTTCTTCTTCAGCTGCAGAAAAATAAATCTGACTCCATAATTTGGAAAAGAAAATTGGTTGGCCATC
Organism: Nothocercus julius; assembly: GCA_013398735.1. Classification (NCBI taxonomy): domain Eukaryota; kingdom Metazoa; phylum Chordata; class Aves; order Tinamiformes; family Tinamidae; genus Nothocercus; species Nothocercus julius. The sequence goes on from VZSV01000002.1 coordinate 13,437,183, forward strand.
CCAGCTCACTTGTCCTTATCCCTACTCCTCTGTGCTCTTCAGGATTTTGTGAGCTGCAGTATATGAAATGGCTCATGTAAATAACGTGCAAGCACTTAAATGAAATAGCCTCCAAGTGTAGTTAGAGTCACTCATGATATGTGGCAGTGAATTTGGCAGAAACTCAGATCATTAACAAAATTTAACCCCCTATTTCAGAATGCCTTTGGGCACTCCACCTCTCTGTAGTCATCACCATCCAACACTGGCTGTCTGCCTGTCAATAATTAAAATGCAATTTAGGAAATAATGGGAAATTACTACTTCTGGATGCTTTCCTGATAGCTGAGCATCAGCTGCCTTTTGCTGAGCTGTAGGATCTTTCAGGCAACTGCTCTTCCTGGAAGAGGTAATACTGAAGATTGGAAATAGAGCTGTACATATGGAGAGGAGGTGCTTGCAGTCCAGTCTTGGTCTGGTGGCTGAGTATTCTTTCCACCTGATGGTCTCCAACAATTTCACTGAAGTTTGATAATCTTTTGAACTACTTTATTGACTATGTTGTTCTTCAGGCTCAAGTGTTCACAGCTTTTTTTATGCTGTTGTCCTAAGGAGCCCTGTTTGCTTGGAGCAGTCAGAAAGCAGGAGAAAATGGCCTCAAAGGCTACAACTCCCATATAACCTGAGTTAAGAGCTAAAAAGAGAAGGGGTTGAGCACACCATAAAGTTGACAAGGGGATTTATGCTGAGCCTCCTAAGAAAGGTAAAGGGAGTTGGACTGACTCCCTAGGAGAGGTGGCTCTTCATCCAACCCAGATTTGAAGGAGTGGTTTCCTCTGAGAGAGAAGGTACAGGGCACAGGCTGAAGAGCTGCAGGGGGGAATCTCAGAAGCAACCAAGTGGGTGAAGAAGGAGTTGAGTCTTCATTAATTTGTGGACTTGTTTGAAGTAAGGGCTGGGAAAAGCCCTTGCTCACAGCATCTTTCTATTATGTTAAATGACACCGCTTCCTTTTCATCTGTGTTTACACTGCTCTAATGTCAGGCTGTCATGGAGACAAACTGTGCGCATTTGGTGCTTAACTTTTCATCATAAACCTTGCCATAGAGCTCTTATTATTATCTGTGCTTGAATTCTATCTGTTTTATCATTGTGTCCCTATGATGGGCTTCCCAGGGAGACCAGAAACTGCACCCCAGTTCAGGAAGATATCTTCTGGCTCCTTCGCTCCCTCCAACAACATCCGTGCAATCACTCCAGTTCCCTTCCTACTACCCTTTACGGGCTCAGTCCTTCCACTGAATGTGGGTTTTGTGCCCATTTTTTCTTCTCTAAATTGCCTCGTTTCATTTTTCTCTGTCCCATTTTCTGATCTCCCCAGTTTACCTCTGCTGTCTCAGAAGTTTCATACTAACTGGGCTGCAAAATGTTGTTGTTCTCTGGGACAACAAGCAAGCAGCATGTTAACAAAATCAAGTCAGACATGACACAGAGCGCCATGCGGTTGAGCTAGTGTCCTGCCTGCAGTCTCCTGTGCTATTGTTCAACACAGCCCTTTGCAAGTGAGCTTAGCTGAAGTATCTAGAGTTTCACATCACAACAAGTAAATTGCTGAAATTAGCATCCCCATTCTGCAGCTGCATTTTATAGTCTCCTCTGGACGTTTTAGCTATAGCCACAGGACAGGGAGAAAGAAATACTCTGGTTTGCCAAGGAGAAATAAGGCTATAGGGTGATCAAAGCATTTTCTGTGACTCCTTGTCTTCCCCAGGCTTGCACCGCAGGCTGGCACAGTCCTAAAAGGGATGTCCATCCACCCTGGGGAGACAGGCAGCTACCTGCCTCTCGGGAATCCCAGGCACCCAAATTTGGCCTGATTTTATATTGCCAACCCACTGGGCTACTGATGATGGAGATGAAATCTCAGTTTTGTCCTGAGATCAATGGAGGAAGGAGTGGCTCTTCCAAGAGACAAGTATCCACCAAGGCATCTGGGCATCAAGGCAGATCCAACAATGTAACTAACATGGTGACTTTGGTAATAACCTGGAAACCACCAGATCCCATAAATGCTTTGGTGGATTTGGCTTTGGAGAGGAAGCATCCAAGATGTCTTGTTTTGCTGTTCATAGACATATAGCATGTCTTGTCCTGCTGCTGTAGCGCTACTGCTCAGTGCATAGAGATTTCTCAGAATTCATTAGGTCTAGGCACTTTAAAATTCTGTATTAAATTCATAGTGCAGATTTACTTAACACATGATTAAGGAACTAAAAGGAAACCGCTGTAACAAGCATTTTTTTTCTGCTAAAGCCTTTATATAGAAAAAAATGATAAGATGTCAAGTTCTTCCTTTATCCAATTTGTCTTCACTGCACAGCTAATAGTAAGATCATCTTGAATAACTAATCCACAGCCCCAAAGCAAAGCTATCATTTATTTTAGCATTTGCATTTAAACAAAATGATATTAAAATTCACCAAGACATGATATGTAATCCAATAACCTGAGGTAATGTAATTCTAGTCTGTGTAGCAATCAATCCCACAAATAATCTGACCATACATGACCAGCACAATTTATAGCAAGTTTTATTGTATTTACAGTTATGATATGACTAAAGTCAATAGTGAAAAGAATAAATGCTCTTGGCTTTAAATCACTGACTAACTGAACCTCAAGCATTCACTGGCCAAAATTCCATTTGCTTGAGTATTTCAAACTTATTATATCTGGTATGTTTCTGGCATTTACTGAAATACCAATGGAAATCTCTGACAGCAATTCAAGGGAATTCACTACCAAACTTTATTTGTTAGTGAAATACAATCGCTGGTAAGTCAAATCGGATGACCATTTATTTTTATGGAATGTTAAACCAGTACTTCACATTTCCAGAGAGACAGTCAATCCTATTTACTGTTTAATTATATCTAAATCTAGCCAGTGGAGAACTCCGAAATAGGACTATACCTGGAAAAAAAAAAAAAAAAAAAAAAAAAAAGCAGGCATTTTTTAAGAGTGGCTGGTCTGCTTAGGGAGACCTTGTAATAGTGACACAGCCCAAGAGGACATCAGACTTTCTTGTAGAAATCTAGAGCATGGCTACTGATTTCAGTAACATGATCTATGTTTGTTAAGGCTGCAATAATCTGAGAATAAGCCTCAAGAAACTAGGTATAGGGAAGACACAGACTGCTGGGGGCAAAGGCAACACATTGTACCTTAGCCTTTTTGTTTTACATTTTCCTTAGGCCACCTTTGCAGGCTGTTGAACACAGATTTAGACGAATTTTGTCCTCATGTAGTCATTCTCATGTTCTTATGATTTTTTCATTCAGTAAAGTTAATAGTGCGAATTACTTTTCCCCACTTAATACTGATAATCTTCATGGTTTTCCCCATATTGCATGAACAAGTCAAAAAAAAAGATGCATAAATATTTTTTCTCTCTTTTTTTTTTTTTTTTCCTTTCTTTGGAGAACTCTTTTCTACACAAGGCAGCTATTTTTACATAAAATGGAGACATGTAACCTCTCCAAAGCCCTTCATCTTGTGCAGGACAGCATGAAGCCCACAAGACATTGGTACTCTTTAGCAGGTTTTCAGACAGCTTTACTAAAATGCTTTTTATAATTCATCAGAAGACTGCCACTGACTCAGTGGGCTTTGGATCAGGCATGTATGAAAGGCTTCAGCCTGCTGGACGAGCCACCATGGGGAAAAGATTTCAAACTACTCTTTCCTGGAAACCAAAACCACACACACACAAACCCTGTAACCCTACACTGGAGCCATTTGCAGCAAAAATGCGGTGCTAACACTGAAGGCATCTGGCCTTGGTAGCCCTAAGGAAACCTCAAACAAACCACTTACCATATACCAGTGTCTAAGCTGGGAACAGTTCAGAGATGATTTGAGGAAAAGCCACCAATCCCATCCTCTTTGAACTGTCCATCAGAGAAAGTTGTGGCTCTATTAATGTATGGACATGTTATGCCAACTTGACAGTCTTATGGTGGGAATTGTCAAGGAAGCCTTGTGTCAGACAGCCTTACCTTTGAATACTGCAGGAGCTGTCACTCACATTGAATAGGAGATGATGATTGTCTTGAATGAGTCATAGCAGAATAAACTGGCACATTCTGCCCATGCCAGCTCAGTAGTCCAGGCAGATTCAGACATAATGTTGACCTGTTGACATAATGTAGACTTTATCTGGTCTCATTCTGAAGGATGGAGAAGCCCTTGAGGTGTCTTATGGTTACCTGGCAGAAGAACAGTGCTCAGGTCTCTGCAGATATTAGAGAACCATTACAGATATTGCTCCTAAACCTTAATCTCTTCAAATAATAAACCACTTTCTTTCTTCTTTATTGCTATTTCTTTCAGCCTCATATCTTTAACTCGGGGCAATAATTCCTCCTAAATCCCTCTGTTGAAATTGCATTTGTTCCTGTACTTTGCATTTGATTCCTTGTCTATCAAACTATCTTTTATCTACTTGATATGTTTGTCTTGTGCTTTACATCCTTAACTGCTTGGCAATTAATCCAGCAATTCTCCATCACTGTTGCTTTGTTCTTTGCATTGGTTACACCTTTCAAACTTCCTACCCGATCTAATATTCCTTCCTTGTTAAAACGCCTCCCCAGTGGTTAATGTGACAATATAACAGCCCTAATTTTCCATGGAGTGGAAAACACAACTCTCACTGAAGTTCCTGGGAACTGTCATCACTTAGTGAGCCTGGGAGAACCTAGAAGTGTGTGTGAACAGAGCAGAAATGCTAAAGCAAACAACGGCCACACAGGCTCCAGAACAGCACAGCCCTCTCCAAGTACATGAAGCCGAGCTTATGAACTTGAGTGTATCACTGCGCTAAGAGCAATTTATTGCTCTTAGTATCTGAGCTCGTATTTCTTCACAACTCAGCACTCCACATAATCTGTGTCTATATCAGATGACTCCACATTAGCCTGCTTATTTTTGCACTGATAGCAGTGAAATCATAATACAGACATGACCAAGAATCTGAGCGGTCCAAGAGGCCACGTCTGGGATAGATCAAGGGATGGTGTTCTAGTGTAGCCTTGCACAGAGCGACAGTAGCCTGCCAAGCACTGTCTATAGCAGACCTTTGCAGAAGGAAGGCTTCCCAGGAGTAGCATGAAAAGATATATTTTTCCAAAGGAAATGCACTTTGCAATTCCTGTCACTATGACCAAGGCAAAGGTCAGTTCTCAACTCTGCCCATCTACCCAGCCTAGGACAGCTGTCCCTCAAGGGACAACCCAGATGGCTCTCTCCACATGAGAATGCGGGAGTTGTTACTGTGACATACCCCTCATGCATCAAGCACTTCTTAGGTTCATAGGTTTGTAACGCCAGAAGGGAACATCATGATCATTGAATGCAACAGCACCCGTGATCACAGGGGATAACATCTCACCTGGTATTTCCTGCATAACCTTGCTTGAATTGAGTACAACTTACCCAAGAAATCCAAAGGTGACAGAGAATCCAAAAGCTGATGAGATGCATTATCATCAAGGCTGTTACTCCCTTAAAAAAAATGTTTTTTGATGCTACCTTGTTCAGCTTGATGTCCTGTCCAGTGGATCTCACAATGTCTTTACCTGTTCATTTCTCCAGTCCTCTGCCATCAGTAACTTTTTCTCTGTACAGATATTTATACTTTGGTACAGGTATATGTACTTTGTGAGTGAGACGTGTCTTTGCTTTTTCAGTAAGTTTTGTTTCCCAAGCAAGTTCTTATCTAAATCAAGCTAAGTTTGAAAAATATTTGCAATAATTCTAGTAGTTGTTACAGCATTTTGTCTTTATTAAGATTCCAGAATTATTTCTGGCCAGTGCATACACTATTTCAGTAAACAGTGGTAATATTACTCTCTTTCAGCTACTTAATTTTTACCAGTGTGTACAGCTGAGGCTGCCATTAGCTCTCTTAGCCACGGGATTATACTGGACAACCACAGCAAGTTGTTTATTGACCATGATCTTTCATTCCCTCCCTTAGTCAATGCCTTCCAGGAGATAGCCCCACATCCTGTAAGTATTATGCACATCTTCACTTCCCAGAAGTATATGCTGGCATTTGGTTACATTAAAAGCACTTGTTATTTAAATTATATCAGCTTACAGAACGATTTATAACTGTCCTTTCCCTGCAATTACTCACCTCTCTGCCAGCTATTGGTCCAAACTTTAAACGTCGCTAGTAATGAGCTTATCTATCTCTTAGATCATCAATAAATGCCTCGCACTAAACAACCACCCAATTTGACAACTTTTTTTTTGTATGTATAATTACTCATGGAGAACTACAGATAAGTCACCTTTTTTACACATTTTATGTATTTCATACAGTTTAATACATCATTTAGTATGAGGTTTAATATATGGTTTAATGATCATTTAACACAAGTGGCTTGTATAATGTTGCTTCTTCAGCAGAATATCCTGAAGATGCAGGTTTCATTATCTGAAAATACTCTCAACACAGTTAGTTGTGTCAGTTACCTAGATGTCAGTTTTGATAAGACAAAGATTACTAAAATCATGTCAAGTGGCATTAAAGAGTACCTAGCAGGATACCACATAGCATCTCATTACAAAATAATAATAATTTTGATAACATGCAATGACAGAAAAATAGGCAAACTAAACAGTTGAGCAACAAACTAAAGCAAGATTTTGTTAGCTTCATCACAACTTTTTTTTTAATCTCCCTGCGTTCTTACTTTTATCATAGTTTCCAGAATCTGTATTCTCCCTGTCTTAGCATTCACCCTACACTCTTCATTCAAGTGTTTCTGCACTGAACAATGTTAGGGGTCAAGACCCCCAGACAGCACATCAGCAGGTCCCCACACTGTTCCCCAGCTGTGTCCCCTGACTTCCCTCTCTAACGACTTGGATCCGTTGCACCCTTGTGCCATTGTGCGTAGGTGCCATCTGCACCTACAGGAAGCAGATGATGTAAGAGTACTCTTTCCCTAGGCAATTAATTGAAAGAGGCAAAGATAGGCAAAGTCACAAGATATTTCAGGTACAAGTTAGGCTAACCTGTCCTCTAGAGGTGCCAGTCTCTCCTCTTGTCTCTCCATTGACTACGATAGAGAGAGACCACAACGGCAAGAGTCCTAATTCAGGCATTCAGTTGCCTCCCATACCTCACAGGGGACAAACCCAAGCCTAACTTGCCCATATAAAGCCTGTTTGCACCCAGACATGGCTTGTCTGGAGAAGTACGTAGCTCAATTGCTATAACACTCTTTCCAACATCCAAAATTCATGTCATCCCCCAGTGTAATCCAATGACTATACTTTGGTCCACAGGTATTTCAGGGGATAAATATCCCTCTGTTCTGCACGGCCTGAGCTGTGCTCATGTATTGATGTATACATCAATATGTTTTTAATCAAAGGCAAAGAGCAAAAGTCAACAGGCACATTGATATCTCCACACACATTTATAGACATGCCAGGCACACGCAGCTGCCAGATGTGGCAGTATGAAATCCTCATGAGCATCTCTGTGCAGATGTATTACACCAACCTATCATGAGGATAGCAGCACTCTAATTAGGAGCTGCAGTGATAGATGGCAAAAACTTGTCAACTTGGCCTGTGAAAAGCTCACAGTACATCAGCAGATGGACATCATGTGATACTGCACATTGCTAAAGGAATAGCCAGTACTGGGACAGCCATAACAGAGGAGCCTTTAACAATCTGCACTTCAGACAAATATCCAAGGGTGTTGCCCTGTCTGCCACAATTATATGGATAACTTGTCAATATTTCTTACAATACCCCTATTTTCAGGTATGCATCAGGGTCATGCTTCATATTACCGATATGCCCATGCACAGTTTCTAAACTGTTACCCATTTTATAGGTATGACTGCTGGTGCTATGAATTGCTATAAGCATCTAGAACCCCTATTTTGATTTTGGAGTTTACTTCCAAAGTTTGAAAGCAAAAATGAGCCCTTGACAAGATATAATTGCTTTGATTGTAACTGATGTGATGCTATCGTATCAGATCTGCACCTGAACATTGATTTTATGGTCTGTGGTCACATCCTTCATATTAAGGTCAGGCAAAAATTTCAAAAGACCCTTGGCAGATTGAGTGCATGAATCCCCCTGAGTTAGAAGTTGAAATGCTGTGGACTTCACCAGGGTTTCCACTCCTAAATAATTTTGATGCTTTGGAAAGTCTGCTCTTTCCCATTGACCTTTGTTTAACAGCAGGAAACTCAGCTCCTGCTGAGGATCTGTTCTGGGTACTGCTATTGCCATGCTAGCGAATAGACTGGTGGTGGCATATCTAACTGGTATCTAACAGTTTATTTTGATGACTCTATACATCTGGCTAGAAAGAGAATTATTGTGTGATTATGTATTCTTCAACATTAATCTCAGGGGCTGAAATGAAGTGTTGGGCTATTATGAAGTGTGAATGAGCTTCTAATGTGATAGGGTAAGTTAAGATTTGAGCAGTGGCTCGGTTTTGTTGTTCATCTTCAGGGTACCAGATGGTGTGCCCCTGGACTTTTATTGATTCTTTATCAATTTTATTAGCCATACGATTTGATTGATCTCATTTACCCTGAGAAGAAATCAATTCAAAAAATATAACTCACATCCCTGCTTTGAGGGAACGGAATAACCTAATGAACATAAGACGCATGCAAGTGCATAGAAGGGCTCCAAACTGCATATGTACACAAATAGCCATGTCTGATGCTTGTGACCTACCATTTTTGGACACCCAGGGTAGGTTTCCCACAGAGAGCCAGTCTGTACAGTTAATGGCATATAGAGAGTATATGATTTATCCTGTCTTTGGTCAGCTGAACAGCTTTCTGGTCTCCACTTCTCACTGGTCTCCACTCCCATCTTCATGGATTACAACGGGAGTTCAGACACCTGGCTCACACACAGATACCTCGATCAGCAAGTTTAACTACCCTTAATTTCAGGGCAAGGTGAATCCCACCAGCAGCTTCTGAAATCAGGACTTAATTCGGCAAGCACTTGACTCTGTGGTTTTACACCTCCCTCACCGTCAGAGCGGTGCCACTCTCACGGATCAAGGAGCGACTTCCACATCCCAAGCGGTTTTCTCTAGTAGTCCCTACAGAGTTCATAGCCCATGCAGGGCCATGTGCTCCTCTCACACCCAGGCATTTTTCAAACACCACCTTGCAGCCCTCTTTCCCTGATAAGAAAGAGGGAATCACAGGCAAGGTTAAAGCAGGAAATCAAAGACAAATGCCGTCCCTTTCCTCATAGTCCAAGAGGAATAGTGGAGAGACACAAATAAAACCCTCAGCCAAGAGGAGGGAGGAAATGCTGATGAAGAGCGGGTGCGAGCGAGCATTATGAATCCCATTACACTTCTATCTAGTGCTGCAGATTGCTGCAGGCAGGAATTTCTGACATACAGTCTAACTTGCTGTAAAGTCTTATCACATATAAAATTGCAGTAATCATAATGCCAAAGAATGAGACAATGATAAATGAAAAAGCTTTCAGAAGTTAATGTTCACAACACACTGCCAGCAAAACACACAATCTATTTAATTAGTGAAATGCCACGAGATACTGCTTGATTCTCCATCCAGAAGAGATTGCGAGTAAATACGCAAGAGCGTTATAATACAGCGAGATAGATATATTAAAGATTGAAATATATGTGGCTGGTGAGATGCACACATCGCACATTAAAATAAACACATTGCATCATAAATTTAACACACGTGGCATCACAGTGGGAAAGCAAAACTATGTCACCTGTGCAACCAGAGGCAGATTCTTCAGAACCAGAGGCTCTAATTGCTAGAGACTCCTGGGCACTTTCCAGGTCCCTGTTCGTGATACTCGGGTGCTCTAAGGCAACCAGCATCTAAGAATAACAAGTGGATCTTTGCTTGGAGGGAGGGAATCAATTTTCTATCTGTGTCGTGGTGTCTATTCCCTAGTTGCAGCTCCTTGCTCCGCTTTCTTGTCTCCCAACGTTGCTTCACACTTCAGTTTAGGTGGCCAATCCACACTGGAAAGCAGACACAATCTCACCAAACTCAGGCTTATGTAAATACCCTTCCACATTCTGCACCTCATGCTTGGGCACTAACACACAGAATCATAGAATCATAGAAGGCTTAAGGTTGGAAGGGACCTCTAGAGATCATTTACTCCAACCCCCCTGCACACGCAGGGTCACCTACAGCA
>VZSV01000002.1:13450012-13461184 GCA_013398735.1 Nothocercus julius
GAGTCGGAGCAGTCAGAGCCGCCCGTGCGCGGGGTCGGCGCCGGGGCCGCCTCGCGCTGCCCCGCGCGCCCTCGCTCCGCGGCTTTGGCTGCCGTTGGTCGCCTCTGGACAAGGTGCTCCGGGACGAGCGGCCGCTCCGGAGCCCTTCCCTTCGGGATCATGCCTTGGTCTGCTTCCAGGCAACGTGCAGCTTTGGTTCTCATCTCCCTCAGATGCCATCAGCCAGGAATGCTTGGAATATCCCAAGCTTGTCTGGCTGCGGTCGGAGATTCTTCCTCAGGCAAACACTACTGCCAAACCTATTCTTAAAACAGAAGCCCTGCAAAGCAACCTCAGCTTCTACGAGCTTCTCCAGTCTACACAGATGCAACTTATAACATTTATTATGGCTATGTTCCCCTGTGCCTGCATGGCTGTTGTGCTGGACCTAATTCCCTTTGGAGCATTGCTGTGGAAACTGATCCCTGGAAACTGATACGTTTGGTTGAGAGGATGAAGAAAGACCACACTGGTAGATTTTGATCCAGCAGCCACCTCCATCAGTTCAGGTTGCTGTGCCTATTCTAGGCCTTTCTGTTGCATTTTTCACCTGTGGCACAGAACGTTTAATATTCATAACTCCATGTGGTCCTTAGGATATTTATCCAGCAGACCTCATACACTGCTCTGTAAGTAGTAGCTTTGATTTAACATTGCTAGTATCTCTACCTAAATCAGTTTTGACATCTCCAACTCAATATCCTCCTATTCCTGTTTCAGCAAGTGGTAGTATGATTCACAGTGCACAATCCGGCTCATCAAATAATCTATTTCCTTACCTCAGTAATTATTTTTAATGGATGATTTATCCTTTCCTGAGTAAAGAAGATTAAAAGCCCAGCACAGCATATTTCAGTGTGTGGTATTTATCTACTACTTTTAGGATGTGGATTTGATTTTACACGTCTTTCTCAATTCTAGGATTGACTGACACATCACAAAATACCACTTCATTAGAAGACAAATAGGGATAATCCAACCAGAACATTTTTTATTGATAAAGCAGAGTAGAGAAATATCAGGGTCACTTATCATTTTGTATGTGGGGAGCAGGCAATGAAATCTCTATTGCAGAATTCTCTATGACAGGAATGCACTTAATCTTGTCAGAGATAACACAGCCACAGTAATATATTGCTTGATATTTATAATAGCTACAGTAGATAGTCCTACCCAAACATGCTGTTTCAGCAGTTCTCAAGGCTTAAATGACTTTATGTCAAATGCCTTTGAAGTTTTCATTTCTCTCTATTTTTTTTTGCCAGGAAAATCCAGTATCCAAGCATTTCTTATGTGAACTTTGCAGATTTTCAGCCTGAAGGCAGGAAAAAAGAAAGGTCTGATGTGGCATATAGTCACACAGATTTTGATAGGTGTCCTTCAGCTTCCTAAGCTTCCTTTGCATGACTTTATGGCCTACATTTCAAAATGGTGAACGGGACTCTTTTGAACAGGCAAAATGCTACCAAAAATGCTTAAGTCACCTATCTTTAAGAGAGCTTACACTTTGTTTTATAAGTAGCTTAGACCTCTGAAATCTGAACCGCCTTTGCATCGCTCCAGAAAGCCATGTCACTTTTTGCTGTGATACTGGTGTCCCCAGGAAAATGTGAGCATGATCAGTAGAGTGCAAGTGAGGACCACCCCATTCTGTTGACATCCCCAACCCCAGTGCTGGAAACAGTCTCCCTAAATCAATGTGCAATATGTGTAATGATGTACAGTGCTTTATAAGTCTTTCAATTGCATTACAGTGGTGAAGTACAGTCATCGAACTAGAAAGAAGCTAAGCTACGCCTCTCCCATCCCTGACAGATGTCTCTACTTGCTGGCAAATACCTCCAATGTGGACCTCTCTACATCCTTTTCAGGGAATCTATTCACAGTTTCCAAGAGTTCCAAGAGCTCTATTTCTGTGACACTGATCTTAAATCCTCCTTGTCCGTTACTGTCCAACTTCTGTCCATTATTTCTCACCTTATTTCCCAGGGATTTGGAAAACATTTTCTTTGCAGCAGTCTTCTGTGCATTTCAAGATCAGCACTATCCCTCTTCAATCTTTTCCCATTTAGGTTAAGCAATCATGTTTCTCTCAGTCTCTCCAGATCATCTTTCCTACGTAGTTATGGTCGGATTCACCTCCAGAAGAAAGGAACCTGTACAGAAATGACTACTTATAACTAGAGACATAGAAGTCAGGTGTCTAAAATCATGCTGTAGCTGATAAGCGATTCAATCAACAAAGTTTAGATTCAATCCATGCTAAAGCAGAGAGACTGCATTGATTGTTTTGGCTAGACCTCCATTAACTATGAAAACTTAGACGAGTAGATGTTTAACACTGTAGGCATATAAGCATTGGTATCCAAGCCAGTGAGCTGATCTCCTATATCATTTTTATTGTTCTTCAATGCAGTTAGTCCCTGGAACAGCTCCTAAAATTCCAGGCTAGACCACTTGGGCTGTATCTTTCAATAATTTTACTGTAAAAGTTTCACCCAAAATAAAAAAGTTATTTACACCCCAGACAAAAAAAAATCAGGAGACCTATATCCTGTCCTGAAAATATTAATCTGGTAGGAAGTTTTTCGCCAGGGATCTTTTAATGGCAGATGTTCCAACTCTGTGAATATTGAAGAGTTTAATCTTAGGCTATAGAGCAGAAACTTTAAGCCTGAAAATAATTATAGCAGTACTAGAAATCGCTGACCTCTACTCAGGGCCAGATGCATCATGATATAAGCAGGTGGGCGGCCCAGCTACATAACTGTGTCCCCGTCAGGTGATGTGGGGATCTGCATCACTGCCTCATGCTGATCACAGCAGACGATCTTCCTTAGCTTGTCCCCCATAAATATGTGCTCACGTATATAGTCAGCAGATGTAGCTATGATGAATGTCAACACCACTTCTATCCACTCAACCTCAAGCAGCCTTCAGATTGCTGCTGTCGTTTCTTGTATCCCAGCACCATTCTCTCCCTCTTGCTCCAGAAAGGCACCAACCTGCACCCTCGGGGGCCTATTTGCCCACTGGCCACCGCAGCCTCAGCTCCTTGTGGGTGCTTCCAGCGGGAAGCTTGTCCCGATGGGGACAGCTGAACGCAAGGGCACGCTACGTGTCAGGGCACCTCCGTGGGAGGAGATTGGAAGTGACTTCAACAACAGCTGCTGCATGGAGCATCTCTGATTGTAGATAAGGAAGAAAATCTTGTTTTCATCTGTGCTCCTTACAGACCAAACTGACTGACTGACCTAAAGAGCACCTAGAAAGTAGGTCTTGTAAAAGCAAATGAGGGTGAAGGCCAGAGAGAGAAGAAAGGGGAAACCATACCCAGTCTGTTCAGAGAAAATATCTAAAACTGGGATTTTGATTTTCACAGCATCCCCCCTTTAAGCTGAAACTCGGCCAGCATTCAATGCAGTGTGTGACACTATGCAGAGGCAGAGACCTGGAGCTGAGTTCAATTTTCCAGATAACCCCCTTAACAAGAAATAGCCCTGTCTGAAGGAGCAAAATTATTCATGAATTTATTTAAATTGTTTTGAGGAGAAACAATGAGGTAGTTTAGAAAAGAGCTAAGAAATATTTTGTTTTGATATTTTTAAATTGATTTGCTTTGTGTGTGTGTGTGTGTGTTCAAACTAAACATTTTTCATCCTGAGTGTACTTATTTTTAAATGGCAGATGTAAATGATGTTTCTCCTATGCAGAACAAATGGTTCACTAAGAAAGGAGGCTCATAGCAATGGTGGAGTTATACAGCCAATTCCTCCTGAATCTCAGTGAAATTTGGTACTTAACCTAACCCTCTGCGTATGAAAGTCCTCCCAATATCACTAACTTCCTCCATAGACATCCCTGCCTAGGACATCATGTGTGGTAGCTGGAACTGAAAGGAGTCATTGATTTAATCTGTACTGAAAAGTACTCTATGCTCCACTTGTTTTTACTGCTGTTTTTGTGCAGGAGTCTTTTAGACTTGGTACCCATTAACTTCACACAGGAAAAATGAATCTTACAACCTTGAATTACAAATGCCAATAGGCCAGTTTTAAGAGGCTACATTTTTGGATCAAGTTACCTGCTTGCTTAGAAAGATGCACCACTGTGAATCCACTGCACACATCTGAGATGCCTTAATATTGCATCAGCTTAACAAACTGTGTTTTGAGGCATGGGGCAGTCACCGTTTGCTTTGCCTCAGGAACTGCCATCCCAAAAGGCAGTTTCCTACACAGAAAGCCTCTTGAAAAACTTTAATGTCACTTTAAAATGAGTTTGAAAAACAACAGCCATCGCAGGCTAGTGACGTTACAACTACTGTTGAGTGACAAGAAAGAAACAGGGCTGAAAAAACATGTATTTTAGACAAAGGAAGAGCTCCCTCTAGCTAATTAAATAGTACTCAGCACAGAAGCATTTCTTGCAGCACAGGGAGATGCAGCACACATAGAGGTGATTTTTTGTACAATCAGGACTACGGTACCATGCACACACAGTATGAAATTCTCCCTCAGCTCCCTGACGTGCAAGTTAAAGCACAGCGATAACTATGACCCTGCAAGCCAGCAAGTTCAGCTCTCGGAGCTGTCACTGCTGCAGCTACCTCCCTAACGCTTAGTCCAGTCCTGCTCCAAAGAGATTTTGCTGCTTCTTGCAACTCCCTACTTCTTTAACAAAACAACAGTAACAAAAAAATCACAGCTCTGATACTGTTATGTTAGCATATATATAATGTATAGTGGAGTTTGTGCTTTCTCCCTGCACATTCACAGGGAAGAAGCGGCTAAGCTTAAGTTATCCAATTACCACTGAAATGAAGTCATTTTGGGGGCCTGCAGACATGCCAAGAATGGGACTCTGCCTGACTCAAAGGGTTGAAGCCATCGATTCAAACCCCTTTGATGCCACCAAGTCAGTCCCGTCCGACTCCCGAGCTGGGAGACAAACTAGTGGCAGAGCTGCTGCCTTGGCCCTCGGAGGAGATGGGGAGCAAGTCCCAGCCAACTCAGGCCTGAATTACCGTCTCTGCTTCATTAATGTCCTGCCCATCCTCAGAAACCAGCCAGGTACAAAACAGAGGCAGGAGAGATGGAGAGAAGAGCGGAGGGTTTTCCAGCAGCAACATCCCTGGAGGGAGAGAATGCGAAGGAAGGTTCCCTTTCCCAGATCTAGCACGTATAAAGGCTGGATAACGGTGCTGGAAGCTAATAGTAAGGATTCATGTCATGCTTTGAGCCACTGCTGAAGACCTCAGCACATCTATAAGCATAAGAAGGCATAGCTGCCCTGCCTTTATGGAGCAGTAGGGAAGGAAAGTGGCTTCTCAACTGCATCCACCTGGGGATGATGACGTTCCCTGGCTGCAGAGATGGACAGGCCTGTGGTACAGCTGGGGAGAAGGTCCCTGCCAGGAGCAGACATCATCTTCCTCCTTGGCCATCACGGAGCACAGGTGGCACCACCTGAGGCCACGACGGGAGGTGGTTGGAGGGCCTGCAGCACCACAGGCCTTCACCTGACCAGGGACTTAAAGACAGTTCGGACCCCATGTTGAGTGTCCCAACATGCAGACACTTCTTCTCAGAAGCCCTCATGTTTGCTCTTGTGCCAGGAAGAACTGATAAAGAAAATAAATGGAAGCAGGGCCAAGAGTAAAACAACAGCCTTCAAGAGGCAGAGCTGTGTGTGCTTCTTTCCAAGCAGCCAGCGGCCCCATTCCAGGACCAAATTGCTAGAGCAACACCGCGTGATTAGTATCATCGTTAAGACTAGACCTTATAGCTCTATATTCTGTTCCCTGAGAAATAACTCCTATCTAAAGAGAACAAAAGCCAGAAAGGGAAAAGTAAAATCCACTACTCATCCCTACCTGTATCAACACACTTTATTTTTAGTTAAAACTCATCTTCCATATGAATGTGCACAGTGCTCAGGCTTAAGCTTGCATGTTTCCTTTCCCCAGAACAAAATCCCAGTTAAATACCTACTCAGAGATGAGGAGAGCTTTATGTACGGAATAGCAGGGGGACTCCAGAAATTAATTGCTAAACTTAATTAATGTGCATTCTTATCAGGGTTATAAAACTGCTGAGAAATCTCACACACGGAAGAAGAAAAAAATGTTTCTAGAATTATAAAGGTCTAAAATTCCCTTTCTGGAAGAAAAAGATAAAATTTGTGTTCCTATATACTCTCTAATAGTCTAATAAACTGCAACTATTTGATTTTCCATTAAAGGCCAAAAGGCAAGAATTCAAATAGAAATGTCTTCTATCACTGTGTTCTGTACATACAGTAATGTATAGATGCAATAAGAAAGTTAATTGGTTTCATGTTGCTTGGAGTACATGCGGAAAAAAAAAAGTAAAGAATCCAATTGCTATCTCTAATTAGAATGTCTGAGGAGTAACATTGCAGAGATGGATCATCAGCTTCCTCAGGCATTTCCTACCCATGTCAGTCAAATTTATGCACCCCCTTTCCAATTAGTACCTTAATTGCCTTTCCATAACTTAATTGCCTTTCCATAACTAACAAACAATTGCTATATTATTTATTTATTTTAATTTACACAAGCAGAGGAAAGCTAATCCACATCTACCACTGAGCACGTGGCCTACAGGGTAAATCACTACTTTGCAGTCATCTCCAAACTACTACAGGGTGGAGTTTTATTCCAAAATTAATGAATTTTGATCATCATGGGGGAGTCTACAGTACTTTTAGAGGGGAAAGTAGGTGGAAGATAGCAAAAATGGTTTGCAAACAATATGGCTGTTATAACAAACTCAGATACACAAGGCAACTTGCACAAATACCTCTACTTTACGCTCTGGTTCTTTTGGCATTTTTGGCTGGCTTTGGTTATTCAACCACAGTTTCCTTTTGCTGCATTACATTGGGATATTTCTCCTGCATAGCTTAAGGTTATTCACCCTAACATTCAATTTCTTAATACAATTATATTCACTATTCTGCCTCCAATGAATAGTGAGCACAGCACACTATTCACACAGCACAGAATCATTACGAGCTTGGGATCCTGTGCAGATGCATCAAAGACACTTTGACCACAGAAAAAAGTGGCAAAACTGTCCATCCCTTCCCAGTTATTGCCATTGCTTGAAAGCACCATCTGTTGATTCCCACTCCCTTCTGAAGGAGAGAATAGATCAAGCCCAGGCTGTTGGGTTGTGCTGCTTCCACCACCTGCCCCCATTAAATTTCAGAGAAGAACACTGGGCTGAATGAAAGGCTTATTTTTTCCTTCTTCAATACCCTTGAAAGAGCACCCATGTTAACATCTGGCTGTTCTGGCATTCTTTAAGGTCTTTAAAATATAACAGAGGCGTGCTTTCTATAGATACAGTTCCAGTACACAGGGATTCTTATTTCTGCTCAGAGAGAGCTGCAGCAGAATTAATCAGCTTGAAGGATTAAATAGAAATGACCTTGAGGAACAGTCTGGCAAGATACCAGGGGTGCTTTACCTGCACAAAAATCAGGCTAACGAAAGCCATGAATAGCTATGAATTTCCACCTTGTAGGCCAACTACCCTGGTCCAGTTTTCCTTACACAAATGTTAGCTGAACAAAACTGTTGTGCTAGTTAAAACCTCACATAAAGAACTGATGAGAATCTTGGGTTTCTTTTAATTATCAAATGTAATGGATATTAAAACTACATTATACACCATATTAACACTACAAGGGGGATTTCAAACCAACTAGAAACAGTTGGTTTTATAGGCACTGTTCAAATGGGTGAGGAAGGAAGCAACTGTGAATTTTTTCAAACTTGCTTTTTGCATCAAAATCAAAGAAAATCAAATGTTTTCAAACTATTTAATATTCAAACAATAATAAATAGATGCAAGTAAAACAGCCTTTTAAAAGCATTTGAGCTTTTAGCAATATCTGTGGTCAAGATCCTTCTTGGCCAGCAAGGAGAGAGTTGATTTGTCCCAATTCGTGGACTGGTTCTCCTCCACACTTTGCTCTAAAGCTGCCAACAAATGCCCAGCCAAACAAACGAACGTTATTTTGGAACATTCACCTATGAAATTCAGCCTGCATTCCACGGCTGGTTTCAAAATGCTTTTGAAAGGCACTATTAAAGCACATGGGCATGACAGAAAGTGAAGGTGGACAAAAAGGTGCTGTCCTAAATAGCATCGGTATCAATTCCAAGAATCAACATTTGCCTTAACTTGTGTTGTTTCCGTCAGTCAGTCAGCAGGGAGGAGCGCTGGCTGAGCCGGGACACCTCCCTGGGTGCATTCGCAGAGCAGACGTCCCTGTGACAAACCCAAGATCCCCGCAATGTGCTCAGTGTCGCAGATCAGCGCAGCCGAGATACCTCTTTTGCAGGAGCACGTTACACCCGCAGGAAAGCCGGTTTTATTAAGACACCGTGTGGGTAGTCCAGCAAATCACCCATCTGTAAACAATTTAATTAGAGCTCTCTCCTCAGAGGAAGGTGCTAGTACACCAGCAGGCCTCTGCAAGAGAATATTAATAGCCCAGGATGCAAGCAATGAAGTGCTCCAAGTCTGGGCTCGGAGAGGAACCTCTTCTACTTCAGCTCCACGTTGCCTCAGCTCCTGCTCCATTGCATGCGCTACAGCAAGACGCTGAATTCTGAGCTCTGGCTTCTTCCCTCCATCTGTGAAAGGGCTTTAATAATATTTACTCACTTGTAGAATTCCTGACTTGGAAAGAAGAAAGTCACATGTAAATGGAGGCTGTTGTTCTTGTGAAGTGGAAGATTTCATTCTCTGGTGCAATTACATCTTTTACACACATGATTTATGGTGTTGCATGAAAAGGCAGAATGGAAGAAATACTTGCTGGTAACAGCCCAAGCCTTCAGCTTCTTCAGAGTCACACGTGAAGGGTTAACTTACCTTCACGAGTGATGAGAAACCTGAACATGCCTTAAGATTGACTGACAGGTGACTTGCAGTACTCCAGTGCCAGTGACAATTGCTGGTGTTCACTCCAGACCATATGTGGATCAGACAGGTAACAACCTGCTGAGAAGTAAATAAGGCCCAAACAACAGGACATATGGCAGGAATTTTCAGTACATGACAAATGGCAGGATATTGTGCAGTTGAATAGCCTTTATGATAGGTAACCACTCCACAGACCAGGAGGAACAGGCAATGGCATTGCCTTCAGTTTTACGGCGACAAGAACATGACAGAGCTGCAGTTGCCCCAATGTTCTGAAAGGCAAGTGCAAAACCAAGCATGGGTGATGCTCTGCACCAGCTACAAGCAGTTTCAGAACTGCTGGGCAATAAACTTGGCACTAGTCACTTATTTGTTTAAAATCTAAGTGGTGGGAATACTTTGGCCTTCCAAGTTGCTCTACTTCTGCTTATGCTATGCCTACAGCTAAAGGACTGCACAGTCACATTAGCCTACACCGCAAAAAAATGGAAAATAACTTTTCCACAACATCTTCAGCACCATATGAGGTGCTCTGTGATGAAAAGGATACTAAGGCAGGTGCAGTCATTCTAACCCGTATTGATACTAGTCACATTCATCCTTAATAACACACACAGAGTCATCAGAAAGAGCAGGCCAGATGTTGGAAAGGCCACACACAGCTAAGCCGCAGCGTGTTCGTCTTGGGTCTAATCAATCCTATTAAGATTAACAAATAAAAAATAAAGCTCAGGGTGACAGTGCCCTTTGATGCTACGGCACCTTCCATCTTAAGCAGGATTTCTGTAGAACAGGCTCCCACGAAGTGCTGGCTGTCCTCCTTTGCCCACGGGGCTGCTCGAGGCTTTGCATCTCCAATTCTTTTAAGCATCTACACTCTCATACTCTAATGTACTGCTCACCTCCTCCTCTTCTGCCTGTTTTTTCTTAAAAGGGCTGCTTCTTGTTTTGGAAAAGCTTACAGCAATCCCAAATGATGCAAAATGAATCTATAAAGCAGATTTAGGAGTGCTTGGTCTTCGCCTCCGGTGGTGACAGATGCAGACCCAGAAATAGGAATTACAATCCTTCGTGAAGTACTGCTACCTTTAGGATAATATGATGGGCTCCCAGTACCTGAACTCCTTATTATTGAACCACAAAACTTACAAAAACTAAAATAAATGCCTTACTTCACATCCATATTACCTGATAAATCAAAATACAGCAAGCTACTGCAGCACTGCCTGTTGGAAGAGATGCTGATAGCTCAATAAAGATAAGAAGCAAAATGGTTTTAAAAACAGAGTAATGAAAAACAAACAAGGAAGGACCCCTGAGCAGTCAAGGAGTCAGATGACTTTAAAGATCCCAGAAGATCTTAAAACATAGGCAGAATCCTCAGCTCCTATGGGTTCATTTGTCACAAACAGCAGCAGCGCAAAATGAGTCTCGCCGGTTGACACTGCACAACCACTCACTGTACTGGGACATGTGTAGGATTCAGGTGTACACAGATTACACTGGACAGTTAAAATACAACATCACAAAGCACAACTGAATCCTGTGGGAAGAAGAAATGCACATTACAACAAATGTTACTAAAAAAGGCAGGTTCCTTTCACTACTTCTGGGAGTAAACGTTTTTTCCCCAACCTTTCAGAGGTTTTAGTGCTAACCTGTTTTTTTAATGCTGTCAGTACATGAGTAAAACCAAAATTTCAAAAAACTGTTAGCAAATTCTTTTTTTCTGAGCAGAAAGCAGAGGTACCACCAGAAAAACTGAGCCCAAGCTTCTAGCACAGATGTGAGTTCCTAGGAAGAAAGCTTGCTTGAGCTCAGCTGTGTATTTTGATATAAATTTACAAAAAGAAATACATAGCACCAGTGTCACACATCTGACCTACCTCAGAGCTATGTGACTTGTCCACACTGCTGCATATTTCCCTCTTTGGATATAAAGGGAGCCAAAAGTGACCAGCTCAGATTTAAAAGTCTAATTTTGAGGACCCTAAAGCAGAGCAGATGAAATCTAGCCTAAAAAAAATTAAAAAAATAGCACCCAGGCAGGGACTATAATCCCATTTTCTCCGCTCGCAGCAGTGAGCTCCATGGGTATCCACTGCCAATAAAGAATCAAGAGTAACATCAAACGTGAGGACAGTCACCAGTACAGGCTGGGGACTGACCT
>VZSV01000002.1:13469648-13493551 GCA_013398735.1 Nothocercus julius
GGTTGTCTGTCCAGCATTTTAAATGTGTTCCTAGGAATTTAGTTCCAGACTTGCACCTACTAGAAGTCTGTATCTCACAATATATTGCAGGAGGAGTCAACCCAAAATGGTGTAAATGTACACAAACTGCTGCAACTCTGAAACAACTGAAACAGCAGATGTTATAGTGGATGTTCTATTTTTTCTCTTAAAGGCTTGAGCAAACTACAATTCAATGTATGGCTCCCCAGCTGTATTTTAAGTTCAAAAGCACTCAGAAGCAACGTTGAGTTCTGGAGTTGCTTTCACTTTAATTTATAATTTACACTGAACAAACAATTGCTTAGCCACAATCCTTCCATACCTGTTAAAATCCCAAGTTTGTTGCACCTTGCAAAATCCTTATAGGCTTACACAAAGTGTTACAAGAACAGACCTGAAAAATTACCACTGCCAGAGGTAAGTATCAGCACAGAAGCGGGACTTGCTACCCTATTCAGATTTAAATCGCAGAAGAACAAACACTGGCCCCCCAGCACAAGAACACATATCCACAGAGGGTAGTTAAGCCACCAGATAGGGTGCCCAGAGTTGATGATGAACCTCCATTCTTAGAGACACTCAGAACTGACAGCCCATGAGCAACCAGATCTAAATGGTGAGCTCTGCTTTGAGCAGGAAGCTGGACCCAGAGATCTCCAGAGGTCCCTTCCAACCAGAGTGTTTCTGACTCCACATACATTGACATGTAAATGGAAAGCTAATCTGGGGAGATAAAAAGAGAGAAATATGTAAATCAGGACTACAAACATTCATAAAGATGTTAACAGCTTTTATTTCACTGGTGCAAGGCAGCATGTCATCCATCACTCACCAACATCAAAACAAAACATCGTCTTCTATAAAACATCTTCAGAAAATTCAAAACAAAGTAATAGTGGCTATAATAAAGTTTATACAATACTGCAGATCACTTAGTTTGTGTCATTCAAAACAAAAGCAAATCAGTTCCTAGCATACATGGCTTTTTTTTTTTCTCAAAAAAAAAGACATATCAGCAAAACTCCAACACATGCCTCACACCTGGAAATGTGTAACATCACTCCATGACATTGACAGCTGTTCGTGCTGAGATCTAGTCATCAATCACCTTACCAATATCATAAAATACAAAATGATATGAAAAAACTACATTTACAAAGTACAGTCCCAATCCGGCAATCTAATCCATTTGGGCAAGTGCCTGCATCCATTCCAAGGCCCCTGAAGGCAATGTGGTATCAAAATTAGTGCTCCATTGCTAAAGATTTGATTGCAGAATCAGGACACAGGTGGGAAAGGCTTAAATCTCTTCTGCATTCCACAGGCTGTAGAACACTGCCTTATCCTTTTAGTTTCATTTTCAGTAGTATTTGCACAACCTCTTAAACAGAGACTTACCTATTTTCAATTAACTCACACTTTGGAAGAAAAAAGGCTTTAAAGTAGTCAGCAGAGAAATGGCTTTTTACTGAAATGACTTGGGGCTGTGTGTTGTGCTGTAGTGCATGGTGGTGATCCAAATGCTTCCAAGAGTCACCCACATCTATCTTCAGAGTTACAGGACCTGCTGCCTTCCTCTGCTTTAAATGAGTTTCTTCACCAGCAAGATATCAGAGATCTTATTTCCATTAGACAAGCATTATGACATGACTCCAAAAACAGGATTATGACGACAAATACTAGGGCCATATTCTTCATAGTCTTTCTTGGTATGACATACTTGGAAAAATTCTGGCTATAAAAACAGAAAACAAATCCCTCAACAGCATAAGAATACATGAAGCAGCAGGGAGGAAAAAAAAAAAACGAACACATGCAAATAAATTAACCACTTTTTTTGTGGATTACAGCTTTATGATGTGGTATTAGGCCCTTGCAACAGAATAAAATTAGATTTAAATCCAGTTAACCCAGAGAAGTTTCCCTGGGCTAAAGACTGCATTTCTTGCATATGCCTCTCTCTCTCACATTTAAAAAGCTTGGTTTGGATCTTATGTTCCTTAAATCCTGACTACTGCAATCCCAAGTGCTGGCCTCAAAAATATAGGCACTATTTTACAGCTATCATATACAAGCTACTTCAAAATCAAGTCAAATCATGATACTAATAATGACTTGGTACAAGTTTCACTGAGTTAATAATAGGTAGGGATTCCATAGTATATGACACAGCTGAGACTGTCTCTTGGCTATATTTGATCCAAGTACTAAGCTTTTAATTGTTTTTCATTTTGACAATATGAAAGACAATATGCAAACTTTCAAAACCATTCTGATAAAGACTTACTGTTGAAGCCAACATGGAGCCTCCGAACCAAACTGCATAACGCTGCATGTGATGTGTTATCACTTGAACTTCAACTGGTTTGGGCTAAGAGAAACAGTTCACATGTGGTTGTTAGACATTTTGCTGACAAGATTCTTACAGGTGCCCATTTTAATTGCCCAGACCTAGACACCCTCACCCTCTCCATTCACATTCCTATCTCACACTTAATGCTCCCATGTCTCCTAAGAGATCAAGTCAAAACTCTTCATGACTAGTTCATGAAGCTTCATATATTGGCTTTGAGAATACACTGAAAGACACAAGAGTTGCAGATCTTTTGCCTATTGCTAAGATCGTGTCTCACCAAAAACACCCTGAGAAACTGCTCAGAGTAACTTTAAAATTTATGTAAAGACACATCATGTTTTGCCAGGCTATCAACAGCTTTAACAACACATGCAAATATATCACCCATTTTACAACACTACAATTTCACTAGTGAAGGAAAATTTTTCAACCCTATTTCTGATTACCCTCCTTCAAACCCTCTTTCAGAGCTTACTATGCATGAGTGAAATCTCTATTAACATACGCATCAGTTTCATGGTCACAGTGTTTCTTTGACTTGCTTATGTAATCAATAGATTGGAAATTCTTTCTTACTTTTATCCGTCCACCACTGAGTTCCTCACTGAGCCGCAATCTCGCATCCACCACTCTTTTCAAGTCCCTTTGCAGTCGTCGTCCAAAGTCCCTGAACATTGTGGATCCCCCCGAGAGGACCACGTTCTGTGAAGAAAATACCCACTCTTCTTTAAATGCACCTTCAAATAATTTCCTAAAAACCAATACTGCACAAATGACTACTCACATCTTAACACCAAGAGGAAGAAGCTGACAAGCTATACAGAATATCTTAAGCATTGCCCAGCCTGCACAGTAGGTCCCTTACCCCCTAATTTCTCTCTCACTTTGTTTAAGGAATTTTACATGATTGATTTTTTAAGAGCTCCTTAACATGGCAACCAGTAAGTCCTAACTCTTCAAAAAGGATATCAGGCCTCCAAAGAAGACTGCATTTCAGAGAAAGGCAAAGTGATCCTGATTTTTCTATACCACTTTGTCTTGTATTCTGCAGCTTTCAGAGGAGAACTAAAAGCCTCTCAAACAGGCTTATGCTTGGATTTAAAATACAGTTTTAGAATTTCCCATCCTTAATTTTGATAATGTTGCAGATCACAGGTGAATGCAAAAGTAGTTTTAGAGGGGTGGGGGACATCTTTCAGAACAGGAACACCTGAAACTTTAGAAAACTTAGTGCAGTATAATGCTGGTGGCAAGGCTGCACTCCATCAAGAAGGTGAGCTCTGCAAGGGAGGTAATGCAAACACCCGTGCCCTTGCAGGGTGCTTCAGCTACAAACCCAAGTGCCAATTAGTGCTTACTAAAACCACCGCTATGCCTTAGACCACGTCCACGAGGACCTCGGCTGTGCTCAAGAGTTCACTACGCACAGGGCAAGGTGAAACCTCATGGTAGTAGTTTTTGACACTGCTGACCAAGACTGTGCACATATTGAAGGAATCCTGTGGAAGCCCCACTTTTTTTTTCTGCCTTGTTACAAGCCAGCATACAGGTCTAAAGAGACAAAGACATGCTTAGTAAGCATCACATCTGGTGATGCTTGGATTTTAAGTAGCAGATAATAAGGAAAATGTTTTTTTTTTTTTTTTTTTAAACTTATGAAGTGAGAAGAAAGCTGTTTAAGAAAACAATCTCTGTGTGTCAAAGAAGCCATTGTACTAAGGAAAATTAATTCCTTTGGTTTTGGATGACCTATAAGAGATTATAATCCAAAACAAGAATAGCGATACCCCCCACAAACACTCTTATAACATGACTAAAAAAAGTTGAAGGGAGCTTATGTACAGCAAAAGCCAGAAAAAAAATACAGTATAAGATTAAATGTCCTAAAATTAAGCATAAGGGGAAAGCAAGGGAATCTTCAATGCATCTGAACATCTCTAACCCTGCTGCAGAGTGGTCACACGTTCCATGAGAAAATGAAACTGCTAATGAAAAAAGAAACAGAAAAGACAGACAATAACTAATTTGAGTGATGAAATATCAATTTAAAAGATGCCATCAAAAAAATCTTACCTGGAGATAATGAAGTTGGCAAAGAGGGAGAAAGCAATAATTCTATTCAAAGCAAATTAAACTTCAGATATATTGCATAAAGTGGACAACACTACCACTAAAAATGAATTTGAGAGTACACCGGAGAATAACTGTGTGAATACATCCGAGACCAAAACATGCAACCAGTGTTAACAGTAACACAGGGAGGATCTTTTATCATTCCAAGGACAAAAGCAAGCTAACAGGCTGTACGTTCTTGAGATTATGGTTACTCAAATACTTCTACATGTTAAAGAATGAGAACAGTGCTGGTCAAGGCAAAGAGAAGTACAAAAGTGTATCTGTTGAAAAGGTAAGCCACTTCTTCACCAGATATGTTGACAAGTTATGCCAACCAGCATGCTGGATATAGTTAGGCAAATTATTCCCACCTGGGTCTTCTCTGGCCTTCCAGGAGAGAGAGAAAAAAAAAAAAAAAAAAAAATCACATATCTATTTGCTTCCAGCTGATTCCACTAATTGAGATTTCTTCTGATCTTACTGTGCTAAACACACTTTGGCTGGTAATATTTCTAAATAGACCACAGGTTTTGCAGCAGACACTGACAGTCATCCCATCTGACGGAAAGAAGCTCCAACTGATTTTATGTTTATGGCTAACTGGTTGAAAGTCAAGTTAGTTCAAAAGAGCATAATCCCTCAGAAGAAACAGCAACAGACTTTCCATGCATTTGAACAAGCCAACTATGACAGGTATGTGATAAAAGTAGGTCATTTAGGGAAGGAAATTGGGAAATGAAGGCTCATTCTCAGAGGGCTGGCAAGAAATTTCTTACTTCTCATCTGTATCTTTTCTTTGCATTATAAACACTTGGATATTGATTTTTCCTTCATTCCATTTCTGAGATTATGACTATATAGCTCCATGCTATAGACATATGAATTTATATCTGCTAATAAAACAATGCAGCCACACTAACAGAACTAAATAAGGTTTACATTAAAACTCCAGAAAGCCAAAGTGTCCTCTGCAAAATCCTATACCAAATACAGGGTGTTTGGCGTTACTTTCTGCATCTTTACATTGCACCACTTAAAGCAGTCTAAGCATTCTCCACCATCAGAGACTTTAGACTTCGCAGTGCCCAACTGAGGAACTGCTGATGCTTTTCGGCTAAGCATAAGTCTCAGCAACATACCCAGGTTTTACCTTCTTCCTATGACAACCTAAATTACAACCTAAATTTAACAGGACACAACTGTACCACCACAGACATACAACACAGGCAGTACCTTATGTACTAATAAAAATGATCTCAGGTCAAAACCAGAAGGCTCACAAACTGAAATAACATGCCACAAGCAAGTGAACCAGTTAGGTTTATTTAATTAACAGGACAATATTTGCCAAACTTGTAGGAAGATGCAAGGGAAAATATTCTAAATCTTAAATGGGAAATATATTATTCCTGCAAAAAAGCAAGTTTATTGTAAAAATAACACTACAGCTGAAATAAATTTGATTTTTAATCATGAAGAAACAATTTAAGTTTCTTTAAAAACACCTTTTTCAACATACATTTCACAGCTCGAGCGGCAGCAGCAGTTCATCACGACTCGAGCTGTGCTGCTCTGCAGAAACAAGCCCTGCGCTCAGCTGCAAGAGCAAACAGAGCCCACGACAGACACAGCGAGCGACTCCTAAACCAGCTGGCAGGGGGGCAGCCATAAGTCTAAGCACAGATGTGATAGGAATATAGGAGTAAACAGGGCTGCTTCTCAGCATTCCTGTGCTGCATGAGCAGCATTAACCCCTCGGGGCTTCCACCCCGAGGTCTTTCTCGCCGCCGCCCGCTTCACCGCGGCGGCGGGACGCAGCGCGGTCTGGCAGCGCCACCTACGTCCCGTCCTGAGCACGCTGAGCCAGCTGCACGCCAAGTGGCTAAAGGCAGCGGGGAAGCTCCGCGCGCCTCCGCTCCCTCCAAGCCTTGATGGTGCCTATCCAGTGCCGGCGAGGCACTCGGTTCAGCCTCACGAGACACACAGATATAGTGAAGGGACACAATGCGCTACAGCCCTGCCCCAAGTGACGTTCACATGCACTAACTTAAGAAGTTTGACACTAAGAATATTAGAACTTTAGTCCCCCTGATTTGGGTCGTGGATATATACACCAGTTTGGTTCAGGATATTTTGGAAATATTTCTCAACACAGGTGACTACTCTCAAGCCAGCCTAGAGTTTTCTCAAATTCCCTCTTTTGTACCAAAACCACAGCAGAGAGTGGAGATCAGCTGTCCTGTGACTGTCAAAACTCTGGAAGTATCTCAGGAGACAGTCTGGATAGGAAAAGAACAAGAGGAACACAGAGCAAGAATGGTAGGGTCTGAAAACAAAACAAAACAAACAAAAAAAAACAACAACAAAAAAAAACAAACCACCACCCTACCATTTATGAGGGTATAAAGGAGCTTTTAGAACTTTTAAAAGCACTGTGTTCACCCTTAAAGTTACTATCACTGTACTCACTGTTAAATCTGACTCTTCTCTATTGATACCAAGTATTGATACTGAAACATCAACACAAATTAGTAGTTTTGAGACAGCACAAGGCACTATCAGCTTAAAAAAAATATATATAGGAATTAACATTGAAAAAAATATATAGGAATTCAATGTTAATTCCCATATATTTTTTTCAATGTTAAAACACTAACATCTGCTGCAGCTACATTACTACTTGAGAAATAACACACCAGACATGACCTGCAAAAAGTATCTGCATGTTTCTCGTAGCTGGAAGATGAGTATGTGTTAATTACCATGAGCATAGTACTAAATGCAGTGTAGTGTGAAAGCTGGGGGAAGAAACACTTTTTTTTTTTTTTGGCCTGTGGACTCTTGCCCCTATCATGCTACTACTCTCTTCCTCTAAATTCTCTTACAGATTGTGTTTTTGTGAAGTCATCTACATATTTATGTAATTAAAATAATGAACATGCTTCACTTGCAAAAGGTGTGAAAGAATGTCCATGCATGGAACAGCTACAAACTGTGGGATAAGGTCCTGCTGGTCCAACCTTCAGTATATGGTAAGAGAAACAAATGCAACCAGTAGCTGGATTCATACAAGAATGACGCTGTTGGTAAGACTGGGAGAGCAATACTGCTAGAAAGAGCAAGAAAGATAGGACATGAAAAAAATTCTTCAAAGGCTACAGACTGTACAAAATCTGAAAAAAAGGGTCCTTAAGAATATTTTCTGTATAAACATCAACGAAGCATCCAAATATGCTGTGCAGAACCTAGCTGCATAGCCAGTGCCACTGAGCAGCATTGTAGGCTATTGAAATTGGTAAAACAGGGAGTAGCAAACAAGTCTCAGCCATGAGAAAGTTATTTGCCTGCTGATTATGGTGAGGAAAGAGAAACAAGCCTCAGCTTTCATATGAGGCTTGCCTGAAGTCAGCATCTAAGCTTGAAGCCACTAAGGCAACCTGCTGCAGAACTGACCCCATATATAACTTTAGTAAGTAGTTTAACTTCCTGTTTTAACCTGCTCCATAGATTTGCTCTAAAGCACTACGTATCTTTCTAATTTAGAGAGCATGTTTTCTAGATACATAAAACAAAATTTTAAGAGTTACAAATTACCCTGAGAGATGGCTTAATTAGAACATAAGAAAGTCTCAGTCCTCATAGATAAACCTCATTCTGTGATAAAATTCACCTTTTACATGAGCAAACAAGCCTCTCGGCTATCACTTCATGCCTTTATTCCCAAAAGGGCCTTGCTAACACACAGGTGGAAAACACCTCAGAAGCACAGGATGTGCTGCCAATGCAGATGTATAGCTTGCCACTGGCTGTGCCTGTCAGCACCTTCCTTCTCCTTTCTTTGGGAATCAAAGTCTAAAAGAACTTTGGACTACACACTGAACAAGTTTAAGCAGGCTTAATTTATGGTCTCCTAAAAGATTTTAAGGTTTAGTGTATTTTAACACCGGGTTCAATACCTGACTATGACTACAGAGAGTGGAAACACACAAATCAAGAGTACAAAAAATAAAAAATTGAATGCACTATAAAGTAGAAAAAAATGCCATGAAGTAACTCTTAACATAGGTAAAATCCAGAAATCTTCATGCATAAGAATTCACATTTTAACTTCAGATATAATATCCTTCTGCCTCTGTTCCCTGAGGGTGATATTACCTAAGTATCAAAGCCCTGTTATAGATAATCATTTAAGAAATGAAAAGCAGCATAAATCAAGTACTCCCCATTCAGAAATTGTTTAACTGAAACTTAATTTCTATTCAGAGTTCCCATTTCTCAGATGGGCAGGAATACGTAGCTTGGCATGTGTGTACACATGTGCAGACACGCTGTTAAGGCCATACCTTATATAGTGGACGCCGGACATCAATGGGACAGTTCTGTATAACTTCATCAACTACATCCGAAATGGATTCCATAAAATCTGGATTAGCAAACTAAAATGAAATAAAATATTGATGTTAGATCTTTCCTTCCAAGAAAAGGAAAGAAAGAAAAGACACAGAAGTGAGACTGCAGAAATTTTGTATTTGGGAGGAATAAGGGGAAGTGGAAAAGGTATTGTGACAAGCCCATTTCTATTTATGAGAAATGAGCATTTCTTCTTTCTGGGGATGAATTCAGAAGTTCCTCCTTGGTCATAAAGTCTCTATCAAGATTTATGAACTGGAAGCTTTCAAGATTTATGAACTGGAAGCTTACTATAACATATGTTACTGCTCATAGCATGAGTTTAAGTTTTCCTGCAACGTTAGATACACTGTTTTGGTGCAATGTGATTTTTTTCTTCCCTTTTAGGAAGAGCTCAAATCAGAACATTCCCATGTAAAAACACTACAACCCTTATGTCAAAATCCAGCATAAAAGTCTACTTTTCTTGAGCACTCAGAAAATCTCTTTCATTCAAAAGGCAAAAATACTCTAGCTCTAGAGTGGAAATAAGCCCCCAGCACAAACATCAACGCCACCCCAATGCAATTTCTTTGTTTTAGAGTCAGAACCGCTAATGCTAAAATGCGACGAATAGTGGTTCTTTTCCACTTAAAACCAAACAGTTCAAAAAATGATTTACATTTAGATTTGTAACCTAGGTTTTACCCTTTCAGAGATGAAACTCTGAGAAATTAAAGGAAGTATTTATTGGGGAAATACATATAATTTAAGACTTCCTCAAAAGCACGGAAACTACCTACCGTTTACATCCTAAACAAGATGAAATTTGTAACTGTATGAATTACAAAGCAAAAGAAAACAAAAAATAAAAGCAATAAAGTAAGTAAGGAAGGAAGGAACTGAAAGAGAAATTAGCAAAGGAAGTTGGCTTGGAGATCAGGAGACAAAAAGAATGGCGTGAAAAATCCCCAAGAATTCAAGCTAATTTCTACTATAAGGAAGAACAATACGAGAGGTAAAATACTAAGCTATATAAATAAAAAAGAAAAGAAAGAGAAAAAGAAAGGTATTTCCTCACAGTGAGAGTTCAAAATGAACTACAGCCCGAAATCTTTACCCCAGCTCTCCATAAGGAGACAGATAACGCTGCAGGGCAAAAGGAGAATGTAGAAATGAAAATGATGGCATCCAAAGCAGAGGATAATACGTCCCCAAAAAAGGGACCAGAGAAGTGACATGTGAAATTGCAATCTGCCAGCAAATACCATATGGTTAGAGAATAGCAAGTACAATAATTTAGAAAGAAGAGAAAAATCTGGACCACAAACCCAAAAGCCTAACCTCAATAGTATGCAAGACTTCAGAACAAACTTTGAAATAAAGCATAATAAAGAGGGGCAAACAGGTAATAGGATAGAATTACAAAACAGCTTTACCAGAGGTAGCTTTTACCTAGCTAACTTGATACCCTTTGAAGTGAAGAGTTAGTGAAGTCCAGCGAGAAATTCTCTTTGGATGCAGTAGGTATCATCTATTCTGTTTTTCTTGTCTAGAAAGTCAGTTCAGTGTTTTGTTTTTGTTTGTTTGTTTGTTTTTTCCTCCAAATAGAGAGCCAAGAAACTATCAAGAAATGAAGAAAACTGAAATTAGTCCTTTTCATGTTCCTAACATGCTGCCTTGGAAGAACCTATGGAAAGAGGAGCTATTAAAGTGATGTCTGTCTGACATGGGGTTTAATGCCTCTAGGTTAAGATCAGATGGGTAAATAGCAGGGAGGAGAGAGGAACCTTTAGCCCAAGGGCTCAACCCTGGCACAGAAACAAAAGGCTACAGAGTGACCACAAACAGGTTAAACCTGGAATTTTGGGGGGAGGGGGGAGGGGAGGAAAAAAAAAAAAAAAAAGAAAAAAAGAAAAAAGAAAAGAAGAGAGAGAGAGAGAAAGAGAGAGAGAGAAGGAGGTTCCAGAATATCCTTCCTATAGGACTAGACAAAAGGGAAGCTTTGGTGATGCCAGTATGAACCTAGATTAAATTTGTTATCATTAATATATCCTATGGTTGCCAGCAATTTTAACCGAATGGATTCTCAAAAAAGGGGACTACACATTGTAGTGGTTCCCCAAATTGTACATGTCACTTGTGACCACATAAAAACTGATTTCAATGGGCTTCCCTCAGGGATAAATTCAGTACTTTAAAAAGTGCTAAATGCTTTAAAAAAAATGACTCAGTATAACAAAAGTATCAATAGAGAAAGTGCAGAAAAGTCTACCCAATACTTAAAAATATTATCAATGGAATGCTAGCATGTACAAGAGTGTCCAAAGGGATTCACTGTGTGACTAAATATATAGTGTAGAAGTCTATTGATTTAAGGATGTTTAAAGGAAGAAAGAAAATACTGTGTAAAATCTGC
Organism: Nothocercus julius; assembly: GCA_013398735.1. Taxonomy (NCBI): domain Eukaryota; kingdom Metazoa; phylum Chordata; class Aves; order Tinamiformes; family Tinamidae; genus Nothocercus; species Nothocercus julius. The sequence goes on from VZSV01000002.1 coordinate 13,480,949, forward strand.
AAATTCAAGCACCTTCTTCTCTATTTTAGATTGAGGACAAGGTTTGCAGTTAGTACTGGTACCTCACTTCCACGTGATGGCGCAATAGCATCAAAAATGAGAGCTCCTCCCTCCCCTCTCCACTCGCACAGAAATGCTCACACAGAATTTAACACTAGGCACTATTCTTACCTCCGGATGAAAGAAGATTTCAGGTCCCAGGAACCTCTCATAGCCAACGTCTATGACAAACTTGGTTTTGTTGATGGCGTTGATGCCTGTATACTGTTTGATCCATTTCCGAGGATCTCCGTCATATTTGGCAAATTCTTTTACTATGTCAGGGCAAATGTAACAGTATTTTTCCTGTAAAGAAGTTTTGTCAGTGTTTAATGCACAAGGTAATTATTCCATCTCGGATGCTCAAGGCCCTATTAGTTTCAATAGGATTCCAAACTGACTCCTCAAAATTAGAGTCTCTCAGAATGAAACCAATCATGAACATAAGGTCTGAGAAGACAGACAAGTCCAACGACAAGCTGCAAGACCCGACCCACATAATCACCCAATTTAGATGACAATTTTTTTTTTTTAATTAAATAGAAAAGCAGGTTTTAAACAACTCTAAAGCTTAAAAATGGCATTTCTTCCTCTTTTCCCTCCCTCTGCAGTGGGTTTTGAAACTATGGTACAGCTCCTATACTCACATTTTTAAAACAGCCTTTGGCCAAAAAAATTACCCTAAAAAATTTATGTATTTACCATGAGAAAAAAAGGGTGTACCTTTATGGCTTTTGCTGTCTCCAGAGATTGTTCAGGAGGAATTCCCACCTCCCTTTCCCTTAGGAGCTGTTGAATGAAGTAAGTAATATCTCTACCTGCAATAGGAATATGTTTGATGCAACTTCCAATTACATAGCCTTCTGCCTACGGAGAAAGACAGAAAAAATAAGATATTTAGGGAAAAGTGCTGTGTGAAATACTAATATTTAACAGCAAGGCTATCATTCATTTTTATATAATACTTAGCTTTGATTTTTAATTAAAGTAAAATATTGATGCTGTGAAATGACTATAAAACATGCAACCTGCCGCAAACTAAATAGGTCTTTTAAATAAGAGACCTCGATTGCCACGTCCAGAAAGAGATAATAATTAACACTAAAATATAAAATATGAGGCTGTAAATAAGAAAAATTTCACACTTATTACAAGAGAAAGTCTGATTAGTTGGTCCTTTCCAAACACAACTTGAAAGGCAAATGTATTATGAATAGATGCTTTTTGTCCTGTATAACTAAAAAAATAAAGTATCAAATGGACAAAAATGCTCAGATAAGAAAACTAACATAAAACACATCTAAATGAAAAGTAAAATCTGTTTGTCATATTTTTTCATCACATATAGATTGCTATTGCTGATCCAGCATTTTTTCTTTCCTTGCTTTTTAAACACTTCCATTTAGTTTAATATGGCAAAGGTTGTTTTTTTTTTTTTTTAATTATTTCCCAGTTTAAGAATATACTGATGCGACCAGATTCATTCCAAAATGCAAAATAAAACAGTCAACTTCTCATTTCTCAAACCAACTAATCATTCAAGCATGTTATTTGCTTCAGAAATAAACTAAATAGCATCAACAGATGTGAGTACACACAGATAACTGCATATTTTTAACAACCTAACAGTTTAAGATCACCCATGTATACAAACATGCATTTGTGCAAGCTTGTTGTTGTTTCCACCCAAGCAAAGTTCACTCTAAGCTCTAAAATATATTAAAAAGAAACAGGTTGTCAACGTCACCACACAATCAAAATGGAGGATGCTGAGAGAGTCAGGACTCCCAGGCATCTGAGCTTGTAAAAGATCTACAGAGTGATAATCATGATTGATGTACAAATAGTCTTTAAAAGATGACCTATTGATTCCTCACTATGGCCCTTCTTTAGTCTGAACAGCTTAAATCGATCCTATAGAAAGTTAGCACAATACAGCACATTTTATTATGTGAAACAACTGGGGCGGGGGGAAGTCCTAAACAACTTCAGAAGTAAATATTAGAAATAAACAAATAAACGTTTGCTTCTTTACTTCAAGAAGTTGCCAGGGAGGGTCATAGAGCCTCGTCCTTGTTGATATTCAAAACTCAACTTGATATGATCCTGAGCAACCTGCTTGAGCAGGGGGGTTGGATCAGATGTTCTCCAGAGGTCCCTTCCAACCCCTGCTATTCTGTGATTCCATGATTCTCATTTTTTTCCACAGAAAAACAAATACCCCTTACTTACCCAAACCACTGAATTTCAAATAACACCCGGCTACGTACCACAGGGATGACATGGGTCACTCCATCACCACTGTCAATGACAATTCCAGTCAAAGTGCGTTCTCCAACCTGCCGCGATGTCCAAGATGCAGCTAAGGCCAACACTGCCTACATCAAAAATGATTCACATTTAGAAGTAGACAGAACAGGCCAATCTACAGTCTTAAACATATTGCTTCATAATTTTAGACATACACATACAGAAGTCTATTCATACTGCAGGTATACCGTACTTTAGAAGTATAGATTCACTTTGTTCACCTGAACAGCAATGTAAAGTCCTGGTATGTTAAAAGACTCAAACATGATTTCCGCAAGATACTCTCTGTTTTCTGGCGTGTTCAGCGGAGGTTCTGTCTGTAAAATAAATGAAAATTGAAGCAGCAGCTCAGTGGAGTTCTGGAGTGATACATGTAAGTTTGAGCAGCCCAGCTGATTTCAGCAGGACTCCTCTCAGGAAAAGACAGTGCACAAGCACTCACATGCTCAACGTCAAAGCATAGAGGAGGAAGGTTTTTACTCATACAGTACATTAAACATTTAAAGACTCCTTATGTCCCAAACATTTCTGCCTCCAAAAGGATAAATCACCATGAAGAGTAACCTGAACATAACTACAATACTTTATAAGCTGGAATCAGTAGATTAATTACTACAGCATAATCAATCCCATCCATATAACAGCTTTTACAATCGCTCTTCCAATCAACCTGTGTAAGCTAGTGAGTGTTTGAAGCTCAACAAGATTCAAGTAATGTTCAAACTACAACAGAGAGCTCCGTTAAATTCAATATCTGGATATTAAGTAGACATAAGAAGAAATAAATATAAGGAATATAAAAAAAGTTTATTGCAAACTGCTTAAGAAATAATTACCTAATTTCATCTTAAAGATGAAATTCATCTAAGATGAAATTTCATCTTTCACGTATTTGTGCTTTACTTATACAGCATTTTGTTAGATAAAAACTTCCTTTACTTCACTGTAAAGTCAGCCAATTACTTCAATAGAGCTAGCTCCAAAGAAAGCAATTGAAACTTTTCAAAAATAAAATACAACTGCCAGTAGCCAGCATCACATATTGAAATGAATTTTCTTCTAGTACACTTTTACTACTCTCCCTCCACCACCACTTTTTTTTTTTTTTGATTGCTGAAGAAATAGGACACACCGGGAGCAAAAATTTTTAATAGAGCTACTTGTGCTTGGGATACTGTCTAGTTTTCTTCTCACAGAAGTATTTTCTCACTCATTCTTATTACTCACCATTAAAAAATAGTGATCCTCAGGTTCAGCTCGTAGGTACTTAAAAATGACCTGCTCCATGAATCTCTCCATGAGGTCCCAGTCTTCAACAATACCATGTCGTATAGGCCACTGAAGCAAAAAAACAAAGGTTTGACAACGTTCTAGGTCACACAAGGATAAACAAACACAGAACATCAACAGCATCTAAAGCTTTCCCTCTTCTGGAATAATTTCTGAAAGCAAACCATATCACGGATCCTTATGAAATCCACCTTTCTGGTTTTAGTTTAGTGGCACTACTTCACATTATCTCCTAGTTTTAGGTACTCCCAACTGCAATTTTAACTTGCAGGGCTAGAAGACAGAGGTTCCATTCTTAGTCCCACCATTCTTCTGCTGTGGCCCTGTGGGCAAGTAATTTATCTCTTTTTTTTTTTTTTTTTCATTCTTATATAACTCATGAAGTTGAGAATGCTTGTCTTCATCTTGAGCACACCTTCCAACCTACAGAGGAACTAAAGGCCATATAGGCAACACATTATTTCCCAACAGAAATTCTGACAGGGGCGATGTTTACATTTTGTTCATAGGGATGCAGGGATGATGTTTACATTTTGTCCAACGTTAAGAACATAGCTGACATTTAAATAATAAAGTATGATGTAGAAAACATGATATTTTCCATGTAAATCATAAACCTTTAACATCTTGAAAGTACAAGACGTCCTTCACTAGCGTATGGAAAATATGATTCACAGAAGATTGTGTTCATCAGAAGCTTATTCACAAAATAAGCTTCTGATTCTCCCTGAAGCAAAAGTATCCAAAATGCTCCCCAGTTCAGACACCACATTAGGAGGATATACTCTTAGCAAGGGCTTAAATAAATATTTTAAGTTTAAGCAATAAATATTTTAATAGCTAATAATTTTGGAAAATGAACACCTGCACAGCATCAATGGATATTTAAAAAAGAATAAAGAAAAAATCATGTGTCACCAGTCAAACAGATATTTAAAAAAGGTAAAGCAAAGGAACGGAAAGCATGCAGCTGCTAGTAAGACATTTTTGTTCCTTTTTAAGAGAAATTTTTTTTTTTTTTTTTTTTTTTTTAAATGGTCATCAAAAGGTCTGGGACAATTTACAACAACGGGAAACTTTGAGCATATTTTTGAGATGCTAAATGTGTTCTTACCTTTGTAGCATAGGTAGGTTTATCTATGGCTTCATCTCCTATGAAAAAGTCTAGGTCATCAACACCTTTCATTACCCTCCTCTGAGCCTGGTCACCTACTCTGGCTGACTCTCGGATTGCAATACCTTAAAATAAAACCCAAATCAAAACTAAATTAAAATACGTATCTAGAGACAAGGCAATGAAATAAGTGGGTAAAATACATGTAGCACACATTTAAATTACTCAAGAATTATTAACCAGAAATAGTAGGATACAAAAGTTGCCAGAGAGAAATTATGTAAGTGATCTATTGACAAACCAATGTATCAGAGATCATTTTCAGAGCACCATGTGGGAATAGAGTCACACATCCCTCATTACTGCAGGCGATAGCTCCAAGAGCAAATCTCTAAAAATGTGTTCTGGTACAGACTACAGCAGTCACTAGCTCTGCACATGTCTGGCACTCCACAAGGAGATAATCTTTAAGCCAGTGACACATTTTTCAGGGTTTCAAGTCTAAGAATTAAGAGAAAGGGCACAGGATAAAAGAATAAACTATGTATTTCAGAAATATGCCATGGAGTCATTATCCTGGCTGATGAGGAGTAGGGAGAGGGGAAGGGGAGAACGCTACAGAGAAACCTTTAGAGACACTTAAGCTTCCCATTAGCAGGCTGCAATTATCACTAAAATTACTTAATGATGGCTGGTATAGGGAAGAAAATGAGATAGCAAAAAAACACCAAACCTATCTAATTGGGACAAACCATAAATAAAAATGAAATGAGCTTGTTTATCTACAGCTTGCTTTCTTTTGGTCAGAATCATGGTCTTCACCAAACATACACGCAAAAAATACACAGTTGACACACATAATCCACAGATGTACTAAACAAACAGTCTGAGGAGTAAAATTTACTGTCAAGCAAACTACCCTTTCAGAAACTCATCCAAGACTCAACAAATTGTCTTCATTTGGTAAAACAGGCTTTATAACAAATTCACAGAAAACATTTGCTATCCCACTTTTTCAACATAAAACACAGCAACACCTATAAGTGCTTTAGGTCTATTTTTTTTTTTTTTTTTTAAATAATACTTAAGCAGTTTTAGTTAGGCTAGGTCCATCTCCTTGGTGCCCGATTACCTTCGGTATTTTCTGATCTTTATACCTTCTGCTGCAAGTAGCCACAAGGCAAGCTAGATGCTTTAATTAGTACTTAACTGAATGTTCAGAAAAAGTAATCAAAAAGAACATTTAGCATAACTGGGGATAGCCATGAGATAACAAATGCCATTCTGGTAGTAAACACACAGCCTATGCTACAATTTAGAGATATGCGCAACATTCAGGAGAGACTATTAAGAGGACAATTCAAACAAGAATATTAAAAACGTGTATCACTATAACAAGTTCATTATGCAAAAAGAGTAAATCCCCTCAATAAAACTATGTTAAACAGGTAAAAATATTTTAATGGGTAAATAAACAACAAAGGTGAATATTTTCTAAAAGGAACAATTTTTTTTTGCATATCAAACTGCCTTCAGTCCCAGACAATGTAAATAAGCCAGACGGCACCTGCATTTTAGTACTTAATTTCACTGGACGCCTTCCAGGGATTATCCAGGCAGTAACCATGGTGTCAGGTAGACAAGAAGTTGCCTCCTGTCTATATGAGAGTCCTGGCAGAAAAATAATGGAGATAGAAAGGAAGCAGGACTAGAGTTCACTTCATCTTTGTCATAGCAACCAGAAGCTGATTTAATGAGCAGCAGTTCTAACTAACTGCAAACAAGGAGCTCTGCTCAGATACACTACAGACAAAGATGCTAATGCAATGAATATTATTTCCCAGATGGATGAGGGACTGGAGAGACTGAGTTTGGAGTTAGAAAGCAAGTCATTTACTCATAGAAGCCCTTAGTAATAGGTGTGGGGGAGGAAAAAAATACTCACATGATGGAATAATAAACTGAGGTTCTGTATTTCCTGCATAGCCAAGTTTTGTATATCTGGAAAAAATAACAATCACGAGGTCATTAGATACATTCACAAAAATAAAACAAAACACAAAACTGGGAAAAAAAAAAAATCTACACTGTTAGGTCAATCCTAAAGCAAAATTAAGATCTCTGTATGTAGGCTGCTCTCAATATTTGCAAACAACATTATGCCTAAACTAAAGCAGAGGGTTGCTGCTTCCTTGACAGCTTAAACAGCAAGATCCCCTTTGATGGGGTATTTGCTACAAAAATCCTCATTAAGAGGCAGTTTGCCTGAATTAGCAGTAATCTTGGAATTTAAAACTACTTTCAGTATCTTTCCAAACCGAAAGCTTCAAAAGGCATCAAATAGTATTCTAAAAAAGGTTTTCTCCTCTCAAGGCTAAACGGACAGGGAGTGAGCCAAAATAGTTGCAATTTTAATCACTATTATAGGGATATACATTTTAAGCCTAATCCAAACATTTCTATGCATACCTACTATGGCTCCTGAAAGCATCAGATCAAACTAGAAAGATTTAAAAAAAAAAAAAAAAAAAAGTATCACTTTCTTTCTTCAAATAATTCTTTTTATGATTACTATTGCATAGTTTCTTCTCGCTTTCGAATACAGCCCACCTTGGGAATATTGCGGAAATACAACAGATAAAGCAGGAGTTTCACTGGGATTTAAGGCGCATTACAAGGTACTTACTCTTCATTTCTTCCTCCTAAATGAGTTTTGCTTAAATGTATTTATAAGGATCAAGGAAGCCATCAACTAAAAGACCATCAAGTCCAAAGGTGAGTTCAGTTTGCTGGCTTTTCCCCCCTCTACATACTTGCCAAATACACACACTAACTAAATATTAGTAGCAAGAAGAAAACATGCTAAAACAGCCAATTTTGGGTATCAGCCTGTAATAGTATTACCCCTTCTTCCTGCTCAAGTAGGCATCACATCCAAGTACTAGAGTAACTTTGATGATCTGCAAAGGCCTCTTCCAACCACAATCATTCTGTGACTCTGAGATTTTAAAGTTAAAAGCACAGAGTTCAACATGTTACCCCTGTATTTTGTCACTAGCTGAGTTTCTGTTTCAGATAAAGGTAAGGGCCAACTTTATTTCTCAGTCTCTATGGAAAGTACATCTCTTACATATCTAACAGAAGATAACATCTGGAAAGATCTTCATACTGGAACTGAGAGCGACTCAAATCTCAGTTCAGGGATGAAGCAAGTAGTGAAGAAAATTGCTGTTGAAGTAATAGTTACATAGGATCAAGGGATAATGCAATTGTGCTCCCTTTTCTCATCCAGGGACCAACTCCATCGGGCCATAGGAGACGTGGTCCCAAACCTCTCCTCTGTCCAGCAAGACCTCAACACGTTCTACCTTCCACAGTAGCAGCCAGGAGTACACTAAAGCAATGGGGTGACCCACTTTTAGGGCCTCCTACAGACATAGTTACATTTTATACAAAATACTTAAATATTCATTGACCTGAAAGCCTTGGGATGTAACCAGAGGTTACATGGTCTCCAGTCCCTTTACCAATGAATATTTAAGCATTTAAAACACTGTTACCTTTCTCCTGGGTTACAGCCTAGCAAACTAATGATAGAGCAATGTCTCATGATCTGTGAATTATGCGGACGACTTTAGGGATGTGAGAGAACTGCTTGAGAAAAGGGGAAATTAGAGAAAAAAACAGGGCCCAACAGAAGTTACGGCACTACAGAGGCTTGCTTGAGGTGAGAGACCGTTACCACTTCCAGAATGGTTGGTATATGCGGAATCTACCTCTCCACGATTCCCTTGGCAACACAGTCTGCCCTCTTAGCACATACTAAGAAGAGTAAATGGAGAGTGGAGCAGAACGGAGACACCACGGCCAAACTCTGTTGGCTTCCCTGCAGAGGTGGGGACCTGATGGTGCCGTGCAGCTTATGAGGGAAGGGAGGGTGGAAGGGGGCAAAGACACCACGGCCAACCTCTGTGGTGGCAACCTGGTCGTACTGCGCAGCTGATGAGCCGTACAGTACGATAAGACGCCTGGTGCTGGGCCAATGGTGGGGGATCAGTCCCTGCCGATGGACTTTGCTCAAACTTCTCCTCATTATACTCTTATTATAATACCAATACACAACCCCATCCCAGAAGTTACCTGCTGCCAGGGAACAACCACTCCTCACTGAGCACACTCTCTACATTTTTCCATTAACTTGGGAAACTTTTTAAACCAATCGGCAACAAAAGTGAGTATGACTAGAGTTACTCAAGCACCACCTAAATGTGAAAGAAAATAATATAAAGGCAAGATGTGGTAGGCAAGAGGAAGAAGAAAGAGGGAGGAAGAAAGAGGGGAGAGCAAAGACTCCATGGTAACTTCTGGATCAGTCGACAGGCTGAACCCCTTTCCTCCCCCGGGTCAGGACTCCACCTGAGGAGACACCTCGAGGTGGAGAACCCTCTCCCATCTTCTGGGGTGGGTCACGATTGCGCATTTGTACACTAGGCACTAGCTAAGGACCCCACACTGTAGCAGAGAATTTCCAGTACTGACGTCCGAAACCTGTTCCCTAAATGTTGCATTTGAATAAATCCTGCTGTTTGTGAGCTTGTTTTGAAGGCAATCGAACCTACAGTCAACAGACTGTGAATCCAGTACTGCCAGAGTCAGGCCTGTAGCTACCACAGTATTTGGTATCCGCATCGAGATGAGTCCAGCCACCCCTGGCCCCTCTAACCTCTGAGGATGGGCTGGAACACGAGGGGATTCATCTCTTACCAAGTTTGCCCGCCCCCCCCCCCCAAATCAAATCGCAACAAGGCACCACGTAGATAGCGGGCATCCCACATTGATTTCACTGAAAGTAGCAAATTCATTGCCAGCGAGATAGGAACCTCCTCAAAACTTCCAAAGCAGAGGCTCTTGGAGACCACACTAAAGATTAGTGGAAAAGCAACCCTACAGATTCAGGATATTTTATGGAAGAGGATTTTGAGAGAGGCCAGTCTTTTTCAAAAGAAGAAAAGAAAAGACAATAAATAATTACTCCTAGAAAACCTATAATGACATTATTGCCACAAAATAGACTGTATTAGCTTAATTACAAACAAGCCTGAGAAACCTGCAATGCAAATCCTCATATGGGCCTGGAAAGGCACCCAGGAAATGAGGAAGCATGGGATGAAGGAATGGGAATGAAGGAGGAAATATCAAACTATATAATATATATGTATATATATACGCTATAAGTAACATCTGCTTAGTTTAGTGAGAGGCCCCAGCAGCCACTGCAGGAATAAAGTGTATATTAAAGTCATGGGCTTTTTTGGTTTGTTTGCAGGCCTGTGATGGCAAACAGCTCTCAGTTAATCCAGGCTCCTTGTGCACAGCGGAGCAGTGACAAAAGCGCCTGCACACAAGCTGGGCACGTAAAGAACAAGGATAATGGAACTCACTCAGTGCTAGTGATGTAACAGGAAAAATATATTTAAATAACTGATGTTCTAATGTGAGGATCTGTAATAGCTCATCAACAAAAATGAAGTTTTAGTACAACTTCAACTCACTTCTCTCCAAATAAGTGTCTGTTTCTAAGCTCATCAGTATAGCTTTGCCAAAGTAGGTTCTCTTTACTTAAGAAAAAAAAAAAAAAGTGTATATATATCTCAACTTGAATAACCCCTCCCCCAAAATAAAAGTATTCCTCAGTGTCTGCATATTTACACACCAAGGAGGAAAGAAGTATTTTTTAAGCCATCTTTGTTGAGTGCACTCACCTACTAGTGATGGCCCACAGCTAAAAATTGGTTAACAAAACCAGTTATAAAGTTTACAGCTATTTAAGCGGCAACACCAGAAAAGGCTGGCAGTGCTAAGAATCCAAAAATAGCATGCCCTTTTCCATGAAAAGATTGATAGCAACATGCAAGCCGATCACTGGAAAAGCTCACCGAATTAAATAAAGACATAGTGCATCAAAATCAACACAGGGCAGGTCATTTGCAAATACTTCAAAGAAAAATAGGAGTCATTGCAAATGAACTCTTTCTGCAAAGTTTACCAAAGTCTGTTCTTTATTCATATAGAAAGTTCATTCATATAGAAAGCTATCTATGTAAGAGAGGAAAGGAATATAACCCTGTTCTGCTGTAACAGTGAGTTCCCCACTGAAGGTCTGTACTTATCCTCTGTATAAATGTTGTTTTTTTGAGGAACTCCAGCATCACACACCACTGAGGCCTGTGACTGCAAACAACAATTAATTAATCCACCCTCCTTCTGCACAAAACAGCGACAAAAATAAAGATCTGCTGACAAACTTCTTAGGTTCACTTCTATGAAAAGAACAGGGATTAGCGCCTGGACAAAGCACCTCATTCAGTAGCAGAAACGTAAGCAGAGAAGCGGGTTTCATGCACACGATGTTCTGCAACACACGCCTGCATGTCGCTTCCCTTTCTACCACGATCTCCCAAGCTTTCCATCTGAAAGCCTTTTCACAGAGAATCTGAACAAACTGTTTGGAGTATGCAACCCCAAGTAGATTCATTCTAACAATACAAAGGTTTTCAACCCACACATCGGAAAATTCCAGCGACTGCATTATCAGTGAGTCAAGCTACTCTGGCTGCTTTGGTTCAGGGCCTTTTTTCTGCTCAAATTCTGCAAGACTGCTTGATTCTGAGTTAATAACCTCTGCTGAAAGGTCTCCAGATCTGCATGTCCTGCCACAAAGCCAAGCAGGAGTCCAGGTGAAGCACTAGCTTGTCTAATGTGAATTAAGATGATTTGTAGGCACGGCAAGGAGAAATTCCACCATTTAGGGGCTATTTGAACCTTTCCTGAAAGAAAATGACATACAGGCATGCATACAAATGCCACCAGTTTTTCCTCACACAAGGACTAGACAGACTTAAGAAACTCTATTTCTTTTATTTCCCCAAAAGCACAAAAATTTCTCTCCTCGTTCACTTATTCTTTACAACTGCTGGTCAGAAACCTCCACCGTGAATGTGACGGACAAACCCACAACAAGAGCGGCGGGATCCTGTAAGACACAGTGAGCACATTTTGTAAATTTGGGGGGATTTTACCATTCAAACTGAAGGTTTTTCAAGGGATGCACTCAAAGTTCCCATTTCTCTCTCTGTTAAAAGAGATATTAGACACTATTAACACTATTAGACATTATTAATGTTTAAGTATGCTCTGTGGAGAACATATTTAAACTATGCTCTGTAAATAAACAGGAGGAGGCTTAGGAAGCACCCAGGAGTATCTGACACATAGGACCAGACGCAAGGCAGAGCTGATTTCTGCATAAATACATAAAATAACCAGAGATGGGACAAGAGACTTCTCAGAGTTTCATGACCCTTTAAGGCAGCTGTGTCTCAACACGTAAAATCTTTCTGCAGGAGGCGGCGGCAGCGTGGTACCCCACTAGGCGGGAAGCAAACCGACCTCCCGTTATCCAGCCCTAAGCCTCGGTTTTGGGGGATGCTCAAGGGAACTTTCCAGGCGTTGCGTAAGGGAGAGCAGCGGGAGCCTCCTCGGGGCACCCGGCTCAAGGGAAGGCGCCTTGAGGAGCGAAGAGGCCGGCACAGCTGCGGATTTGTAATGCTTTAGCCGCAGTAAAATAAATAAATATCTAAAAATATCAAGACAGGGGCGCGCGGGGGGCAGAAGCGCCGCCGCGGGGCGGGCAGCGGGACGGCCCCAGCGGCTGTGCAGACGGCAGGGAAAGGAGGCGCCCCCCGGCCCGCGCCGCCGCTGCCCGCACTTACCCGGTGCCTCCGTCGATCACGCACGGGGGCAGGTAGCTCGCCATGCTGCGGAGCCGGCGCCGCCGAGGCCGCCCCCTC